>CM070033.1:86886620-86904276 GCA_036250615.1 Ptychadena robeensis
TCCGCCGATGCAGGGCTGAACGTAGTGGAGTATGTTAAACCTCTGCATCGGCGGATGTCTGAACACAGCATTCGTCGAGCAGGTAAAGTCTATGTGCTCTGCAAGCAATGCGCTTAGCAGAGGGGGTCCCGACAGATGTGGAACCTCCCCCTCACGGTAAAGGGTCTGAATACTAAGGACCATGTGATATTTCAGTTAAATTTTTTTAATAAATCTGCAAAAATGTCTACACTTCTGTGTTTTTCAGTCAGTATGGGGTTCTGTGTGTACATTAATGAGGATAAAAAAGAACTTAAAAGATTTTAGCAAATGGCTGCAATATAACAAAGAGTAAAAAATGTAAGGGGGTCTGAATACATTCCGTATTCACTGTATGCGTCAGTGTAACACAGAGACAGGCAGCGACTGCATGGTTTAAACAAGTGCACATTCAGAGAGAGGAAAAATACATGACTTGTCGACAAGAGTCATGGATATATATATATATAATACACATACACCCACCCACCAGGGGCCGGAGGCCAATCACAAACTAATTGGCGAAAGGTGTTTAATCTAACTTTGCCAAGAATTTTGGGGGAAGTGCTGTAAAAATGGAAAGAAGCCTTGGCACTTGGGACTGTACCATTCACAAGGGGCAAGTGGCAAGCCAAACTGACATTGCAGCTGTGATTCTTGAAAAAAATGTAAGTACTCTTGATAACTGGCGCTTGTATTTTTTTATATTTTTTTTAATTTTCTTTTGGAAAGTTTGGAGCCACCCCTCTTGTGAGTGAAGTAAAAGGCTGTCACCCAGTTCAAACCACACTCCTCACACCAGGCTAGTGACAGCATCACTATATATCAGATTCACACGCAACCTTGCTAATGTATGGAAAAAAAATATTTGTATTTTACATTGCACGTTTTAATAAATACATTTTTGTGCTGTTGTCATTTTTATCTTCTCTGGGGTCAATTCATCTGAGAGGCAGAAGGACTGCAGTGGAAAAGACATACAGAAAAGTTGGTTTCATCCTGTACCTAACTCATGGAACAGTACATTGTTAACATTGTATATCTTATTCCTAATTTGCAAATCTGAGGGTAACAAAGGCAATGACTAAACACCCCAACATCAGTGTACTAGAGTATTGTACAATACTAAGAAACAGAAGTAACCCCTTTATATAGCTGCTCATTTACCATTGAGGAATACTGTAGCTGCAAGAGATGGATTAACCACAAAAAGACCCTCACGAACCCAGCACACAAAAAGAAAGAGATTGAAATAAGTATTTGATCCCTTCACAAAAGATATCTTTGCTAGCAATCATAGAGGTCAGTTTCTTTTAGTTGGCCAGCAGAGTTGCATCCTCAGGAGGGATTGTCCCACTTTTTTGCAGATCCTCTCCAAGTCAGTATGGTTTCAAGGCCTATGTTTGCCAACTCAAATCTTTAGCCCCCTTCACAGATTTTCTATGGTATTAAGGTCTTGATTTGTTACTTCTTAAGCCGCTCTTTTGCCTCGGCCAAGTATGTTTAGCCATTGTCATTTACAACAGCCAGGCTAAGGGAAAGAGGTGCCTACCCACAATTTGACAGTGCGTTGTCCATCCATCTTTACTTCAATCCAGTGAGGGTATCCTCACCCCATAGCAAAAAAAAACACCATTAAAGCATATGGGGACGGAGTTCTAGGAGACATAGAAAGAATTCCTCCTTCTCCAAATACAGCAAGTGAAGTTGATGCCAAATAGCTTAATTTCGGCCTCATCTGACCACAACACTTTCACCAGCTGCTTTTCTGGTTCATTCAGATGTTAATTGTTAAACTCCAGGCAGTCTTGTATTGTACTGTATTGAGAAGAAGGTGCTGCAAGATTTCAGTCCCTTCACAACATGGTAGGTTACCAATTGTTTTCTTGGTGACTATGTCCCAAGATGCCTTGAGATCACTGACAAGCTTTCCCCCTGTATAGTTCTTATGACCATCACAACACAATGTGAGATTTGCAAATTCTGTATTTTTCACACTATAGGACTTTTTGTTCACCCCCAAATCAGGGGGGTAAACAGTTTGCGTCTTCTAGTAAGAATGCTGGACCACCTGTGCCTGAAAGACTATTCTGCAATGGGTGAACATGTATTTGCTATCCTCCAACCAGCCAAGTACTAAGCTTGGCTGGTGGACCCGGGCAAAACTTCCCTCTGCTACCAGTGTGTGTATGTCAGCCGGGTTGAGTGTGTGCAGCTGTAGCCTGGCTGACATATACACAGCAGAGGGCAGAGAACTACTGTGTGTGTGTATGGCCAGCTGAAGCTTCCCGGTTTGGTTGGAGCTTCTAGTAACCTGCCAACTGCTATATTCTCACCAAGCTTTTAGCCCAATTCAGGCTGGTGCAGGTCTACAGTCTTGTCCTTGACATCCTTGGACAGCTCTTGGCAATCGTGGCTTATCCAAGTGTTTCTGTGGACAGGTATGTTTTATACAGATACTGATGTAAAGGTTCAGGAGGAGGCTTATCTTGGACAAAAACTTTTATTCTATACTAGGCCCAACGGGGTCTGACTACGCACTCAGCAAAACTTGGTAGCAAACCGTGTACAGCAAGGTAACCAGTTAACTCTAGGGAACCCTCATGTCTCACACCACAGTGCCTAAATGAGGCCTGGGGAAGTATGGCCAGCAATGGTGGGTACTTGTGTGTCCAGAGGGACTGTACAGCAGATGGACAGGCTCACGGAAAAGGCAGTGCCCCCAGTAGTGTTCAGATCTGCTCCACGGGGTCTGAGCCCCACTCCACCCCACTGGAAACCTGGCACAGTAGATGAACCAGCTGCTCTTTGTAACTGGGGCTTGGAAGAAGAGTGCATGCTTAATCGGTTACTGGCTGCCTGATACTGGAATAGCTGGTGGTGGGAAGTAGGTCACGGAGTGGCAGCGTGCCCAGTTACTCCTACTCCAACTTCAAACCCTCCCTCACAGAGCAACTTCCTGGGGGCAGACCCCTCCCTTATGATTGCCTGGGGCCCCGAAGCTCATGGTTGAGCACCTTAAAGAGGACATTACTAAGAATATGCACAAAAATGTCCCTACACTGTAACAAGGAGGGAAGAACCCCGCTCCAGTTGTTTTCTAATATCTGCTCATTAACAGCATAAGACAACTAGTACCATGAAATCTTACTGGTTGATAGAGGATCATATAGTTATTTTACTCATTGGAATGCACATCAATCTCTGCCTTTAGTGTAATGGGTTTGGGAGGGTATTCTTTTATTAGGTCTCTTACAGCTACAATAAAACTCCCACAATAATTATAGACTGGTCATTTGTTTTTCAGCAGGCACACATACAAAATCAGCAGGGGATCAAATACTTCTTTCCTTCACTGTACTTAGCTCAGTGAAAACCAAACGGAACAGAATTATAAAAGGTTTGTGTCTGAAATGTGTCCCTTTTGGAATGTATTCTAACACATTGGGTGTTATGTAAAGGAGAAAGGTCAATATAACATTGCCATTGTTGTATTTTCATTTCAGTTCAATGTTTGATTTTAGTATTATTGCTACCCAGCTACAAATGTTTACGAAATAGGCAGAGCGTTAGCTAGCTAAATCATTTTTTTTAATGATCGGTGGTTAGAAATGCAGAACAACATCCAATAAGACAGGTTATTCATGTGTGTCTAGTGTAGGGATCTGTGCTACCAGTAGTACTTCTCTAGAACTAATTTGACAATGACATTTTTCAGGCGATACATGGATAAATAAAGCTTTCTATATCTCTGAACACAAGACGGCAAACTCCTTTAATGAGAGCTCCTGTGTTTTCTCTTTGCACACTGAGAACCTGTTTATTCCACAGTGCCAAAGGATTTGCCATGTCATTCGATAATACCTTAAATGTAAACAGTGAGCAAAGAAAAGGAAATGCTAAACAAAGTGTCTCGATTTCCAGAGCCAATGCAAGATTGTGCATCCTCTCGAACAATTAATTAAGCAGAACCTTTTATGGAAATTTGGCAGACAGAAAATTACATGATCAAAAAAAAGAAATATATCTATAGGTTTATAAACAAATATTGATTAAAAATCGATACAAATGTTGATTAAAAATAGTAGGTGTTGATATGACTCGCAAATGGATGGATAATGGCCCATACAGGAAATGGTTATTTGCACACCTCTGATAAAAAAATAAATAAATCACATTTTAATAGCAAAGCGTTCTAGAGCTACAAAAAGACTCCATCCTTTTATACAAATAAGTGTAGACATATCTGCCAGTCCAATTAAGTTCTATTTTATTTGAATCTATACTTTGTTTTCTGTTCTGTGATTTCTGTTAGGGTCCCCACATACGTAACGAGCGGCGGGCGATGCAAAATCGGCCGCGGATCCTGGGTGCCCACGTGGGGTGACAGATCCCTGATCCCATGAATAAGGTTACTGATATGTCCAATGGGATTACTAGAGTTCATTTGATTGAGTTGTCTTCTCCACGCATTTCATGACCATAGTCAACAAGGCAAAACTTCAATTCTATGGAGAGGTGTGTGGAAACATCCATTCAATCAAATATGTATAACATTGTATGGCACTACTTCAAAACGTTCACAGAAGGGTCTTATTAGGGTTCCCCCATTAATGTAAACATCCAAGTCCCACCACAATTCTCACCTTGCTCTAATCATCATAACCTATGATTTGCGGGGACCTTGGTGAAGGTGGCGATCAGAGATGGGTCCAGGTTAGTGCAGGTCTAAATGATGTGGATGCTACAGGCCACATCAAATGCTACACTTTTGAGAGGTTGGTGAAGAAGGAGTATCTAATTCTACTCACGAAATCACTCTCATACAAAATCCAACTTAAGTTTACCATAATATTTTGTCACAGAAAAAGAAAGTAAGCAACCATGAGGAGAAAAATGCCTCAAATGCTATTAGCTAATCTATATAGCTAACTCCATCATAAGTAAGGTTGGTGATCTAGAACCTCTTTGCATTCAGGATAAAAAGATTGTATTGTAAAAAGCATGTCGTTTTTTTTTTGTTTTTTCTGATCTGTGGTTTAAAAAACTTTTCTTAAATTTTCCATACAGTAAATAGTGCTTAGAACTAACTTTCATTGGAATAAGAGCCTGCGTTGGAAGGTTTCTAATAGCGGCAACTCTTCAGTTCTGGTGTCAAAGGTAAATGAAACAACTAGAGCTAATATCTCTAATGGAGACACTGTCACAACATATAAACAAACCTTTTATATATTGTGCTATGCTACTTAGCTATTCTAGATATAATCTGACCTAGACCCCAAGAGTTCAGTGATATAAGAATAAATATGATTATCTCAAAAAGACAAACACTAATAACATTTTCTTACTGAATCTAAAAAAATAGGAGGGCACCCATTTTGAAAATTTCCCAAAACACTGAAGCTTTGCTGAATTGGCAAGTCCAAATTTTACAATGATCAATTATGAAAATGTTGTTCCAGCCTGACCACCACCTCCAGGGCATCTGTTTCCACTGAACATCCAGTGGTTACTAAACAGTTACACAGAATATATTGTGTGCAAAGCATATACTGCAATGCCTGGGTGTCCAATATTTAATATTTAATCTTGTAAAAGATATAGCTTGAAGAGCATGCTCAACCAACCCTTAGTTGATTTTTTCTTACATTGAACCCTTTTCATGCCAAAATATTACGCATATCATGTAATATCATAAGGCAGACTACTTGGAATATTAAGATGCTTCACTTCTTTAGCAAAACTACCAGGTGTTACTTCTATCTTCAAACTAGATTTGGTATTGTGTTCATTTTAGCACAATAATCTGGTTATCTATAAACAAGATTAATAATACAAGATAATGAGGTTATAAGATAATAGATTGTTATGTTATTACATGTAGGCATATACATGTTGTAAGAAATATTGTCTCCAGTGTGGGTGTCTAGTAACTATAAAAGCAAGAGCAGGTATTGTCCCTTTTAATTCTTTGTCCCATGAGGCCCCAAGGCTGAAAGGATATAAAGCTTTGGCTCATGCAAGGGAGGGGCAGTCAGGAGGAGTCTGTTCTGGTGAGACAGCAGCAACTGGGCTAGAGAGCAAGGTCAGGCCTGTTACCCTCCACCATTTATACCGGCATGTGGGCAGTTGACCCAACAGCACACATTCCATGGGTAAGACCCAGTTTCATGCAGTATGAGACACATTGGAATGATCCCAGATACCCAATTCAAGAAGTGTGGTGTTACGCAAGGGCATTCAGCGTGGACTAGTGGCATCTTCACATGCACAGCAATTTGCTGCATTTCTGTGATTATATGGTTCTGCTCATAGTACAGCCATTAAGGTGCATTAGTTATAGTTCTCTGAAGTGATTTTCTTCAGTTAAATAAATTAGCATCAAAGTACACTCGCCTACAGTCATTGTTTGATTCCAAAATTTCTACAAGCCTTTGTATGCTTGCATGTGAATGCTGTTTGCACGATCTCCCCTATGTTAGGATCATCTCTCGCTACTACATGTGATGCAGACACACCAAGACTCTGGTTTTACAGATTCAGTCTTAAGCCAGCCATAGGCATCTCGATCCATGGCCAGCTTGAAGCAGACTCATTACAGCGTGGTGACACCACCAGTCGGCTGCAGAACTGACGGGAATCCTGTGTGCTCCACTAACACAGGGATTCCTATCAGATTGTGGCCAATTAACTAGGAGGGGGAGGAGACCACCGCTCCCAATTAACAGACTATAATAGGATTGGCCACAAAATGTACCAGCAGGACTGATCAGCGTGCAATCCGACCTGCCAGCTTTTTGGTTCGAAACTGCAAGGTAGGCACCACTGTAGTTGCGGGCAACTGACCACCATGCGTTTGGCGTGAGTGCGCACACTAGTCGATCGCCTGCAACTACTGCACATCTATAGCCGGCACATCTATAGCCGGCTTACTATTTATCAATATTTAATGTTAACTTATTGTTGTAAATTGTCTGAATGTAAACTCTAGAAAAGGCACATGTGTGTTTATCTGAATATAAACAAAAAAAGAGTAGAGATTGAAATGTAAAAAGTTTTTGGGGAATTCATTGAAAAAACCCTGAATGTGGCATTATCTCAAAACTACTAGAGAGGCCTAGAAGAGTTTTGGGAACATTGAAAAAAAGAGAAAAGTATGGGTCTACCATGTCCTTCTTGCATATCTTAAGTTCCAAGTTAAGTTACAATTCTTTAGATCTACCAATAACTATGTAGTGTCGGGTCCTCTGCGATTGAACTCAGGTAGACTTGATGGTTAAGTCCCGCATATTACATGGTTTTGGTAAAACAAAAAAAAAATCGAAAGAAAATCTGAAAAAAAATCTGAGAAATCTAAAGGTGTAAATATATAAAACCTTTCTATGCCAATGATATGTAGTAACTCTGTAGTAACTCTAGTAGGTTTTCCCATAGGTCCCATGTGCCCCATCACTTTTCTAAACAAGCATAGTTTACCCAATGACAACAGGAAGGATGCCATTAGCTTTAAAGATCTAATTGTGCTTTGCTACTAAACTATAAAAGAGTAAGCAAACTAATTGCATTTCCTGCTTTGTTCCTAATGTGACAGATAATTGGTTCAAATAGTAAATTTAAACAGCTTAGATCTTAAGCCCCCCATGCACCTTTATATCACTCCATACAATTTCCATTAGATCTACCAACAACTATGTAGTATAGTGGCCTCCCTGATAGAATACATAGTGATTGGAAGGATTAGAAATATCCTCATATTACATGGTTTTGGTAGAACAAAAGTTGATTGTACAGAAATTGTATGATAAGGTGTATGGGGGGCTTTAGAATACATTCATAAAGATCACCTTTAATTTTGGTGTTTTATCTTTAGTTACTACATCAAAACATAAGGGTAATATAACCAGGGAAACACACAGAAAGCAATAGAGAAAGCTAATTTTGAAAATCAAAAAGGTGGAAATTCTGCAGGAATATTTAAACTTTTTCCACTGAAAGCCACATTTTTTTACAGTGAAATGTCAATATATTTAACAATATTAAATAAATTATGAAATCTAAAAAAAAATAATTCCCCCACCCTATGGAATGAGTATAGAGGTCTCCCTCTTACCCAATTCAAAAGTGTTTCAAAATGCAAGAAGGTATGTTGAGTAGAAGAATTTAATAAAAATATTTAAAAATGTCTCTTTTTTGCATAAATTTTTGCATAACAGGCAAGAGAAATTAATGCGATATGTAAAGAAATAGGATACACTGATATACATACAAATGTGTTACCAAAATGGCTATGAAATCAATACTTGCCTCAACTAAGTAAACAAAATAACTCCTAAAGCCCCCCATACACCTTTAGATTCCTCCATACAATTTCCATGAGACCTGCCAACAACTATGTAGTATAGTGACCACCCTGATAGAATACATAGTGATTGTAAGGTGTAGAAAGGTCCTCATATTACATGGTTTTGGTAGAGGAAAAGTTGGTTGTAGAGAAATTGCATGGTAATTGTATGTGGTGTATGGGGGGCTTAACAACTGCATCAAACTTCCTGTCCCTTTTTGGCTGCCCCTCTCCCCTGTACCTAATCAAAGAACAATTTTGCAAGCTAAGCAAAGGCACACTCATGAATTAGGGCAACGGGCGATGGACACATATGACACATATAAGATGTTTGTATAGGTGACGGAGAAAACAAAGAAAACAAAAACAAAGAGAAGGATGCGATATAGTAGTGAGGATAGGAATTGCAATAGAATTGAGAGCAATAATAGTAACAGTAGTAATGTTGGTGGTGTTGGTGCACTCTGCCTGTCTCTTTAATTTATTGCTTGGACTTTCTTTTAAGCCTAGGAATCTGGGTCTGGAAAACATCTATACTCTTTCCATATTTATATTCAATACTTTGTGTAACATATAAAACATGGACCTTACATTTTTTTAAATTAGAAATTCACAATTTTAAAACACAAGAATTCAACCATCTCTAGACACATTTATTGTGTTAGTATTTTTTCATGGAGGTATATGCCTTTTTTTATTGGTGTTTGTGGCTTGGTTGACCGTATCGTCTTCTTTATCTGTGTGACCTCTATAATCACAAGTGTATTTATGTTTCACAGTTTTTTGACATTCTGTTTTTGTGAGTAGGTACAGCTTTATGCTCCTTTCAGGTTTACCAAGCCTACATTCGTGGTATGGCCATGTATTGCGAAAATAAACATAGCATGAAATGACCATTTATTTTCATACGCAAATATTCAAATTTAGGAATATCAAATCGAATATTAGAATTATTTGCAAAATATCGCAAATTTGAATATTGCATTCCTATAAGATATGTATCTTATTTCTTGCTTGCTCTTATCCAGAATGTATGGAGATTCAATAAAAAAATTAATCACCTAAATTAAAAAGTTAAATTAATGAAGCAAAATAAACGTCAGCATAGCATCACCTAATCCATACATAGATTAATATTTAGCTTACCATTTTATATTGCCAAGTTGAGCTCTTTTGTTCCACGATGTTTACCCGAATTAAAGCCCAACCAAAGTCAAATTTATTTAACTATATACAAATCAATTAATAACACAGAAGTGTATGGTATATAGGTGTAGTAAAAATTTGCCAGAGAAAAACACAAAATTATATGCCTACCCCCCCCCCCCCCCCCCCCCCCCACCACAAAAAAAGTGTGTCCAATTAATTAATTAATCAAATACTAAAGATAATGAATTTTTTTCTACTTGAGTTGATTGCAAAGCCCCTGAACATTCTATCATTAGGGATGGTCAAAAATCAAAATTTCTACTTAAAAATAACTTCTAGTGTTGATTATGAATATCGTTATTGCAAATACTATTTGAAATATTCTCATGCGAAATGATTTGAAAAATTCACATCAGAAAAATTTGCGTGTTGCTAGC
The DNA here is from genome assembly GCA_036250615.1 of Ptychadena robeensis. Taxonomy (NCBI): domain Eukaryota; kingdom Metazoa; phylum Chordata; class Amphibia; order Anura; family Ptychadenidae; genus Ptychadena; species Ptychadena robeensis. Next base: position 86,896,566 of record CM070033.1, read on the forward strand.
TAACTTTGCGAGCTGATTGCAAAGCCCCTGAACTTGCTTTCATTACAAAAACTTCTAGAAATGTAGAGAAGGGTTGTGGGAACATTTGAAAAATAAAAAGTTTGCTCTGGCATGCAAAATGTATGCAAAAACTATTTGTGTTCGAGTAATTCTTTCTTTCTTTTTGTATTCTCCTTTGACAAGTTTAGTGATAATGCCATGTTCATGGGCTTTGCAAATCAACTCAAGTTGAAATGGTTGAATTTTCGAAAAAAGTTCCAGCATCTATCTAGTTATCACTTGTAAGGGACAAAAAAAAAAACCTTTAATGATTTATTAAAACTTAAACTGGCCATATACGGATCCATTTTTTAGTTGACTGCTGAAGGATTGATTGCCATGCACGTTCATTGAGATTGTTCGGTGATCAAACAAAAAACCCTTTTTTCATGTGGGATAGATCAAGCAGGGAAACAATTGTTGGGAAATCCTTATTGGATCCCATCAGTTTGGATGGGGACCAAACAAACACAGCATGGTGATGTCACAATGAAATCAACACGCTGTGATTGATAGTAGGTTGATCAAAGGGGTATTGACCCATGTATGCCAACTTTACTTTTGCCCCCCACCTTCTGATATGTATATAGAGGTCTCTGAGACCTCGATCATAGAGATTGGTAATTTTTTTTCCCAAATGTATCTTGTTAAAAAAAGTATAGTCTGTATTATATAAATGAATGACTGACGTCACAAAATGCTGTGACAAGAGCCAGAAAATTTTAATTTTGCTAAAGTATCTCCCTCAAACAATCATTGTCATGTCAACCTCACACACCTAAATTGCTCCCATGACATTGCTAAGGTATGTCACTGAAACAGGTATTGTCATGTTAACACCATACACATGATTTCTGTTACTTCTGGTTTCTGGTTCTGGTTTCTGGTAAAAAACCCAGTTTATGTATGAGGCAGGATTCATCTGTGTTTACATATACTGGGGTGGTATCTTTCTTAGGGGGAGTTTTGATAAATGTTTTAAAGGTGAAGGTTTACTTTAACTGTAAAAGAGATTCAGAGTGTTGTAAAGGAACTAATAGAACATAAATTACAGTAAATGGAAATGTCAAGGTACAGTCGCATGACCCACCCCAATGTTGTAAAAATAAAAACTCCACACAACATATTAATTAAATCAGCAGAAGACTACTTTTATGTAGATTATTATTACCGTATTTATTCGAGCATAACGCGCACCCCTAATTTTCGCTTACAAATCGGTATATTATACACGCACTCGTGTATAACGCGCACTCCTAATTTTCGCTTACAAATCGGTATATTATACACACACTCGTGTATAACGCGCACCCCTAATTTTCGCTTAAACATCTAATTTTGCAGGGTCTGTGGAGGGGTCAGAGGTATATGGGGCACTTCCGATGGGCCAGGGAGATCTGCTTCTGCTGGTAGGGCCCCGTTAATTGAGCTAAATTTCCGGCCACCGGTTCCGGTGTCTGGGCTGTTACGTGGCTGTGTAGGGATGTGTGCAGTGGCTAGCGGTGGTCACCAGAGGTGTAGGGAGGTCTCCTGCCAGAGGCTAACCAGAGGTGATATATCGGGCAACCGGGGTGTAGGCCCACAGCCTAAATTCTCGGGCACCCGGGGAGTCGCGGTAAAATCTGGATATTTGCTCACCGATCTGCGTTGATGGCTTCTGGAAGGTGAAGAGTCGCTCCTGTGAGGCTTGTTGAGGCGATTGAGCGAGAGATGGAGGTACGGTAGATTACAGCCCCTTGGCGCAGAGCTCCTCTCTCATGCAGCCATCAGCTTCGGCGTCAGGCCACGCCCCCCCCCCCCACTGCTATGCATGACTCCCTGCTACAGGGGGAGAAGATCTCGACGGGCAGAAAACATCGGTCCACCCCAGCCCTCGTGTATAAGGCGCACTCAAACTTTGACATCTTTTTTTGGTATAAAAAAATGCGCCTTATACTCGAATAAATACGGTATTTTTATTATCATTTATTTATATGGCGCCAACATATTACGCTGCGCTGTACAATACATTAGAGTGGAGATCCAAACACACAATAACACACAGGTACAGGTATGACATAGGAGGATTAGAGGACCCTGCCCAGTTGGGTTTACAATCTAATAGATCCTAGTAATCTTAAGCTAGCCACACATGGTTCAATTTTGGTTCAATCGATGCTCGATTAGATCGAGGAATTCAATCGTCTAATCGAAAATCGATCTTAATCGCATCAACATACACCCCACATTGAGTTTGCGATTGTGGTGAGATTTCGATTCCAAAATATTACTAAAATCGTCGATTTTGGTATTGAAATGTTTTAATTCCAGATTGAAGTGGTCTATGTTATGTATATCTAATCTAATCGATCCAGGAGAAACACCACAAACATCGACGATTTTAAAACGATTTTGGCACAATCGACGATGATTTTCCAACATGTCCGATCAAAATTCGATTCAATTTTCTGCCTTCATCGAACAATTATCGTCGATCGTACCATGTGGGCATTTCTCGATTTTCGTTCAATCGATGAAAAAATTCATCTAATCGAGCATCGATTGAACCAAAATCGAACCGTGTGTGGCTAGCTCTAGATGTACTGTAAATAGATTAGATAGGTTGTTTCTTGAAAAAAATTTAATGACATGCAGCATTGACATGAAAAAAAACAGAAAAAAAGGTTCTACCTGTTAATATACAATATTTTTTGTTGTGCATTCTGGTTGGTATATGGTAACATTAAAAATGGTTTGGTATGTGGTAAAGGACACGGCTCATGGAGCTGTGGCATCAGAAATCTATGGGAATACATTTACAAAATAACACATTTTGTTGTGCATTTTGATTCCTACTTTTTCCACTTAAAATCTGTACTGTATGCATTGACAAGATACATGGGCATCACCAAATATGCATTCCTAGAGCAGCGTAATACTTAAATATCATCCTGTGGTTACATGAAAACACAATATCTTGGAGTCATTGCTGTACTGTACAGGTTCTATAATAACCTATCTTGGATGTTTGTTCCCATTGACCTCTTTTTAGGTTATTGACAAAGCTTAAATCAACATACAAAGGATAAAAGCATTTACCTTGTGTGTCAATGAGCACATGCAGCCTTTCACAGCAGCTGTTTCTTTGACATATTTCAGTGATAGTTTGTTTCTGAAACATTTGCCATTCTTGATTCCTAGAGAGCAGCAATTAGTTCACTATGGTCCATCTTAAATGTTAAAAGATAAGTGTGTAAATTAATGTATTTGTATTACACATGAAATATAAATGTTACAGATGAGTGGTGACGTGCAAGCCACAAGGTTTAAATTACATTCCATTTTTTTAAAGAAAAACCAATATATATATATAGTATCCTATTATATTCACTATGCGTAAACCTATGAATAAAACAAGCCATGGCATGTTTTGAAAATGCATACCAGATAAGATTCTCAACATCTCATTTACTAGGAATTGAAAATACCATATGATATGTCACCAACTGCTAAATGGACACTACTACGAGTCTATGGTGGGAGGTTCACATCCTCTTTGTAGCATACCACTATAAATCAGAGATGAATAAAGGATCCAAGAATACTTCTATAAGTCTCCAACTGCTAAATGGACTGCAGACTACTATCATCCAAAATTATGATGGCTTTTTATATGGTTTAACATAATAACTATGTTGCACAAGAATATGCAGCTGTCCATAGAGGTACAGTCATTGTAAACTAAAAAAAAAACACTGTTAGAACGTGTCGCTTATTTTAGAACAACACACTTTAAAACCACAGTGCACATAGACAAGGGCCATCTCCTGAAGTATACCTGACGTCTCTGCTCCATTAATATACCATGTACATAGACAAGGACCATCTCCTGAAGTATACATGAAGTCTCTGCTCCATTATTATACCATGTACATAGAAAAGGAGCATCTCCTGATGCATGCCTGAAGTCTCTGCTCCATTATTATACCATGTACATAGAAAAGGAGCATCTCCTGATGCATACCTAAAGGTTCTGCTCCATTATTATACCATGTACATAGACAAGGACCATCTCCTGAAGTATACCTGAAGTCTCTGCTTTATTATTATACCATGTACATAGACAAGGACCATATCCTGAAGTATACCTGAAGTCTCTGCTCCATTATTATGCCATGTACATAGACAAGGACCAACTCCTGAAGTATACCTGAAGTCTCTGCTCCATTATTATACCATGTACATAGACAATGACCATCTCCTGAAGTATACCTGAAGTCTCTGCTCCATTATTTACCATCTACATAGACAAGGACCAGTATAACTGAAGGCTCCATTATGAGCTTGTAAACCCGATCGGGCAGGATCCTCTACTCCTCCTGTGTCATAACCTGTACCTGTGTGTTATCTTGTGTTCCATCTCAACTCTAATTTATTGTAAAATATTGTGTAATATGTTGGCGCAGTATATATAAATAAGTGGTAATAATAATAAATATTATTATAATAATAATTATTATACCCTGTACATAGACATGGACCATTTCCTGAAGTATATCTGAAGTCTCTGCTCCATTATTATACCCAGGAGTTGCAAACAACTTTTTTAGTGAGCTCCTCCGATGAGTACCAGATGGTGTTTGGTACTCACCCCAGATGTAGTGCCGTCTCCTCATGGTTTCCCTAACGGTCCTCTGCGCCAGCCTCCTACATGGTAGATTCTGCAGCTGGACCTCCCTGTTCCTGATTGATCCTCCAATTAGCTGTCTTCATCCACAGGTCATCAGCTGGCTTTGGGTCAAATGTAAGTCTCACAGTACAACACCGTTTGAACCCTCAGATCTCATACCTCAGTAGTGCAACCCTGACATTTTCTGGGTTAGCAACTAACCCCTGAGACTACCTGCAGTCCATATGTCAACCTTTCATAGTCATACTCCATCAGATTTTACCCATACATATGCCTACTGTGACATTCAACCCCCAGATCTCCAACACCCTTAGAAGTCCAATCTAGGAAGCAACCCCAGTAAGACACCCGATCTCTTAGATATATGATACTTTGGTTTCCCTGCCGGTGAACTCTACATTGTCCTACATAGGTGCTTGGGAGCGAGATCTCTCTCTAGTTTTCTCACAATCACAGATTGACAAAATACTCCACATCGCTTACCGATCATCCATCGCTTCCCGCTTTCAAGAACAGGGTTATAAGATAGTTTCCCGCTGGTACAGAGTCCCTTCTCAACTACATAAGTATAAAGACTCTATCTCAGATAGGTGTTGGAGGTGTGAGAGCTCACTTGGCACATTTATGCATCTATTTTGGGAATGTGACAAAATCAGACCCTTCTGGAGGAAGATACGGCTTGGCATCGAATTGATCACTGATCAGGACCTGGGGGAAGCTCTGGCTTCATATCTTCTACACCTGAATCACCAGCCATTAAGTATAAACATTCTCTCATTAAGCATTTGGTCACGGCTGCACGCACCTTAATTCCACTTTTGTGGAAACAAGACTCTCCACCCACCATATCACTTTGGCTCTCGAGATTTATCTAATGGAAGACCTGACGGCCTCCCTACACAATACAGAAGACAAGTTTTCTGTTACATGGGATGCATGGAAGCAGTTTACTTCCTCCAATAGGTTTGCAGAGTTTCTGACCTCTCACCTCCCCCCTGTCTTCACTCCTCTTCACCCCCTATCTACACTGCCTCCCACCCAACTTCTCTTTTCCTGCTTTTACTATTTCACCCTTACTTTGTTAAATTAAATTTGTTAACCCTGTTGTGACCAACTTTTCAAAATTGGGCATATTTTAAGACTGAAGATAAGCACAAATAGCGTCATGGAACACTGAAAGTTTATGTTCTCTTTAACTGTTTGGTAATGCAAATGTATTAATTTTCTCATTATGTTTCTCATATGCTATCCACTGAAGGTCATTTTTGTTTTTTGTTTTAACAGTTATACCCAAAATGTTGGTATTTTATCTACCTTTACCTGACTGGAAATTGTTGATTGTGCCAATGATGTTTATTTTGTATGCTTATTATTTAATAAAATCCTAATGATTAAAAAAAAAAAAATCAAATCTTTTCTTTTCTTTTGGATTAGTAATTTACATTCACAATTTGACACCCCTGACTGCAACCTTTCATAGTTATTAATGTTTGCCTGCGGTTATCCAAGTGACATATATTGTATACATTTACCAGTAAAACTGAAAGAGATCTGGTAATCTAAAAAGTAACTTTTACAGTAGTGTATACATGATAAAGTGAAGTTTGTATAGTAATTTAATGTGGGAGGGATGCGGATTGTGCTGCCGATCTCTCCCTTCTATGGCTGACAGCCAGACTCCTCGGGTGGACCTGATAGCTACGGTTGCCCAGACACAGAGTGCCTCCAAGTTGTTAGTACACATACAAGCTTTGTAACAATAATGTAGGTACGCATAGCTAGTTTTTGGCCCTTTTTGAGTATTAGAGTACCACTTATGTGCACCCCTGATTATACCATGTACATAGACAAGGACCATCTCCTGAAGTATACCTGAAGTCTCTGCTCTATTAAACCATAAACATAAACATTCACTATCGCTTTCATTTTGAACATAGATCATCTAAATAAGCACGTATGAAGTCTTTGCCTCTGTGTACCATACCATTTAGATAGACATTGACCTTCTCCTAGAGTATGTCTGAAGCCCACATCCTTCATGCCCTTATAATCATCTTTGCGTTCCATCTTTTTTGAGCCACAGGATTTGGGCTGTTCTATTCCCTTTCTTATGGTATTATGCTGAATGATGTATTACTACATGCAATGTAGACTTAAATGTGACACCAAGTATCTTTTTATACTAAAATGACCATATTTCAAATAAAAATATAAAAAATAAAATGGCAAAATCGGTATTTGTTTTTGGTTTAAGCTACATGTTGGCCATCACTGTTGTAGTAAAATTAGCTGTCTCTGATTAAAAGATATTGCAATCAATAGTCCAAGTGAGCACTGCAGCTCAAATAGAAGCAGACATCCTCAATGACCCAAGGGGATTTTTTAGATTTCTGCTTTAACATAGCAAACAGTTGAAGAGATCTCTCTCCAAGATATGCCTAGCATTTCCACAGAATCGGTGTTCTATACAAAACAAAAAACACAGCTATGTGTATAGACTGTATTATTGCAAACTTTTCCACATTTTGTCACATTACAGCCACAAACATGATTCCATTTTATTGGAATTCCATGTGAAAGACCAATTCAAAGTGGTATACACGTGAGAAGTGGAATGAAAATCCAAGATTCCAAACATTTTTGTACAAATAAATAACTGCAAAGTGGGGTATGCGTAATTATTGAGCCCCCTGAGTCAATACTTTGTAGAAGCACCTTTTGCTGCAATTCCAGCTGCCAGTCTTTTAGGGCATGTCTCTACCAGCTTTGCACATCTAGACACTGGAATCCTTGCCCATTCTTCTTTGCAAAACAGCTCCAGCTCAGTCAGATTAGATGGACAGCGCTTGTGAACAGCAGTTTTTAGATCTTGCCACAGATTCTCGATTGGATTTAGATCTGGACGTTGACTGGGCCATTCTAACATATGGATATGTTTTGTAACATTTCATTGTTGCCCTGGCTTTATGTTTAGGGTCGTTGTCCTGCTGGAAGGTGAACCTC
>CM070033.1:86904376-86914952 GCA_036250615.1 Ptychadena robeensis
AATGCGAAAATAGATAGCACATGTGATCATTCATTTTAATGGTAATTACAATTACAAGGAGTTAAATGGTAATTAAAATTACAAGGTAATTACAAGGAGATTATAACTGTGAATCTAGCAAGCACCCGTGATTGCGAATAATCGCAAATATAGAATCGAATATTAGTAGAATTATTCACGAAATATCGCGAATTCGAATATTGCCTATGCCGCTCATCACTAATGGGCAGCTGACTGCACTCAGACCAAAGGGGGCTGAATAATTACGCACACCCCACTTTGCAGTTATTTATTTGTAAAAAATGTTTGGACTCATATATGATTTTCATGTCACTTCTCACATGTTCACCACTTTGTATTGGTCTTTCACTTGGAATTCCAAAAAAAATTGATTGATGTTTGTGGCTGTAATGTGACAAAATGTGGAAAAGTTTTGCAAGCCACTGTATGTACAATTACTCTGCATGAATTGTATTTTTTTGTTGCAAAATACTAAAGGCAGGCCTGATACACACTAAGTGTTGGGTAGATTGGATTTTGTTTTACAATATAACTGCTTGAAATTTAAATAATTTCCTTCAACAACTGCATTGCTCATTCCATAAACAGCCTATTCTAGAGATACTTTTGGCTTTGCTGTATTACTAAATGAAAACCAGAATGAAAAAAATTAGCCTTCCAAGAAATGGCTAGTACACACAAAGTATATACAGACATGTGTGTAATGAGCAATTACCATAGTTGGAAGTGTAACCTAAGAGTAGGCTACCGATTCTTATTAATTCATTGTAAGCAGTTCTTAAAATAAAGTACATTGCTTGTTAACATGAGACCATGTATGGGGATACAAAGCTAAAGCTAGACATCTAGGCTTACATATTACTCTTTGAGAGAACAATGTTCAGCGGGAGATAAAAGACAGGATAACTTACTTCCTGTGTCACATGAAAGAAGTATAAGTGTTTGAACCCATTTACTTGTAACTGGGTACACTGCCCTCTAACCATCTGCTTTACTGACCATCTAAATTGTGTATAAGATTGTGTATAACAGATATAGATGGGCTTTACATCAGTGACTAAGGCTGGGCATACATGGGATGGTTTTCCAATCGATTCCAGAGCAATTGATCAATGTGCGCATTTTTTGTGAATGATTGTTCGGGAATCGATTGCCACCAGTCTTTCTTCAAATGTGATCAACCGATCCCACACGAAGTAAGCTCAATCAAACAGGGAACGTTTCAATGAACGAATGCTTCAATGCAGCGCCCTGATGCCTGACGCTGAGCTTGAGGGTTTATCAATTGATCGAACTTCGACCCGTGTATGCTTACCTTTAAGGCTGCCATACACGGCACGGATTTGTGCCGGATTCCGGCGCGATGGATTCCGGGCGCGTGCACGCGGATCCATCGTGCCGGAATCCCCTGCAGCCCACCTTGCCCGTCCGACCGCATCCTATGGATCGGGGGCACAGAATCGGATCCGAGGAAGAACCAACCTGTTGGTCTTTTCGGGTCCGATTCTGCTCTGATCAGGGGGCGTTGCGGTCAGGGAGGCGATCCATCGGACACGGATCCGGCCGTACAAGGTGGGCTGCCACGATCGGATTCCCTAATTGGCTGATCGTTCACACCTGTGGATGCCGGCAGAATCGCCGGAATCCATCGGTGCTGAATCGATCAGCCAGGGAATCCGTGCCGTGTATGGCTAGCTTAAGAAAACCCAAATCCTGCCTTGCTGGCAGGATCAACAGGCAATACAGCATGCTAAAGAACACTACTATAAATCTAGGGTGGGAGGTGGAGCTTTGACATGCTCTTTGTAGAATTCTGCTATGAATGAAGGGTAGGTGATGGAGCTAAGACACCCCTTATGTAGCATAATACTATCAATCTAGGGTAGGAGATGGAGCTCTTCATTTTATACTACTATGAGTCAAGGGCAGGAGGTGTTGCTTTGATGCCATCTTTTTTTTTAGAATACTACTATGGGTCTAGAGGAGGAGGTTAAACTATGACCCTCACAGCAAAAAAAGTGGAGAGGTTGCCAGGAGCATCTATGGCGGGTCTGATGGAGACAAATCTGCTTTTTATTTTTTGAATATTTGAGTCTGAGGAGAAAGGGTCATTTTGGTTTCCCAAACAGGCAGGCTAATAAATTGTGCCATGGATAGAGCTGTCTGACTTTCTTGGCAGCAGTTTGAACAAAACCCATAAGAGCATTTATAAATTGCTAAAATATGCTACAAAATAGATTTAACTTTGTCAATATATGGTGATATTAAGTAGAAATATTTTCCCAAGTGGCCTTATAAATAGACAAAACTATTGAAACAAATATTTTGATATGTGTGGAAGGCTAAAACTTTACTATCTTTTGCCAAAATGTGGCAAAACTGTAGTGGTCTTTGGAGCGGTCCCCATTCATATTTAAAGGGCAAGTACCCGTGTTGTATGGGGGGCTCTGCGTTCTACAAATTGCGATGCAATGGGACACACACCCATTGAAAATGAATGGGCCAAAGACGACTACTACGGTTTGCCCACATTTTGGCAAAGTAGAGTGGAGTTGTGGCCCAAGATTGGCTCTACCCTTTTATAAACACAGAACGTTCCAAGTATGTTGTACTAATAATTACAATTCTGATCACTATAGTATAACAAATGCTGTATATCTGAAAAAAGTGTAGCTACCAATTCACATACATTGTGATCAGTATGCTCAGTACCAGGCTCTCCAAGGAGGAACAGCCATCTGCCTAGGGGTGAGATGAGATCAAGCCCCAAGTGCTTTTTATGTAGAACATTATTCAGTCTCTCGGCTGGTGATTTGTGGCATAACTAACATTTTACAGATGTTTTGCATTAAATATTAACCAGCATTTCCTTCATTTTCCAGGTAGGGGATTGTGCAAACTTTCTACTTATTGTGTAATATTTCTTCTTCTGAAATTCTGAAAAGTTTATTGTTGTGTTCGCTAAGAATCCATTTTTTGTAATCACAGCTTTCCTAAGATAAAAAAAAACTAAATCTGTGGTTATCTACACTGCATAGAGAAACTGAATGAAATGTATGTTCTTTAAAGTCAAAATTTGCAAAGCAAATTATATCTGAATTACATTTTAGATCGGAATGAATTAAATATTCTTACTAAATACTTCATTCTTTCCATTGTTAAATGTGCTGACATCAAAATCACACAAAAATTATCGATGGAAATCAAATTTATCAACCCATGGAGGTCAGAATTTGGAGCTACACTCAAAATTAAAATGGAAAAACAAACTACAGGCTGATCCAACTCTGATGTAATGTCCTTAAAACAAGTCAAATGAGGCTCAGCAGTGTGTGTGGCCTCCACGTGCCTGTATGACCTCCCTACAATGCCTGGGCATGCTCCTGATGAGGTGGCGGATGGTCTCCTGAGGGATCTCCTTCCAAGCTGGCAGGGACATCTCTGGATGCAGATCGCTCCATCTGTGCATGTCTGCTTGCCTGAAACCATGCTATGCTTCGGGAATAGCACCCAAGAGGTTAAGTACATTACATCAAAGTTGGATCAGCCTGTATTGTTTTTTTCCAGGGTGACTCCAGACCCAGTCCTCCATGCATTGATGAATGTGATTTCCATTGGTAATTTTTGTGTGATTTTGTGGTCAGCACATTCAACTATGTAAAGGACAAGGTATTCAATATGAATATTCATTCACATCTAGGATGTCCTTTTTTGGGTTCCCTTTATATTTTGTAGCAGTGTCGTTTGGGCCCTAAAACAAGCTGAATACTAGAAGGACTGGTCAGCATATTGCATATTGCATCTGATCTTTATTCATTACTGACTATACCATGTTCTGTACTGAATCGCAGTACGGTGGTAGAGACAGGGCTTTGATTACTCTAAACAGAGCCATCAACACTGATCAGGGACACTAAATTTCACTCCAAGTGCTTAACATCTCAGCATCTCAAATTAAAGGTACCCTGTTTCCCTGAAAAAGGACACTGCCTTATATTAGTTTTAGGTGCAAAAATGCACTAGGTGTTATGTGTGGGTAGGTCTTATTTTTACAATGTAATTTAACCTCACTAGACTGAATTTCTGTACTAAATTGGTACAGTGTGTTTTATGTAAAAATTCATTGATGTATTATTTAGAATGGCCACAAGAAGTCTCTGCTGTCTAAGCTTTTCTTTTCAGCTTATCCAAGCTCAGCTCGGCCTTCACAACTTTTTTTACCATTTATTTTCTGGGGGTGGCATTCACCCGGCGCTGCATACGGTGTGTATCGAAACACAAATACCTGCGGGTGCTTTCTGGGCTGCTGACAGTTGGTAACCACCTAGAAAGTGGGTAGGTCTCATTTTCAGGATAGGGCATATATAAGAAGTACAGGGGAAAATGCAGCTAGGTCTTACTTTAGGGATATGTGTTCAGGGAAATACAGTATATATGGAACCAGAATCTGCTGTAGACACAATTAAATGTTTATTATTACTGAGAAGTTATATTTGGGGGGAACCATAAATCTGTCAAATTATTTACTATGTGACAGTAATGCTTATTCTTATATAAGTAAAGTGTGGGTAAAATACAGCAGCTTTTTCTCAGGGTAGGTCTAATTTTTAGGGTAGGGCTTACATAAGAAATACAGGGGAGAATGCAGCTAGGTCTTACTTTATGGATATGTCTTCAGGGAAATACAGTATATAGCTGCGTGGAACCAAAAACTGCTCTTAAATTATCATTTAGGAGTCTGAAGACACAATTAAAAAAGTTTAATATTACTGGAAGGCTATATTTGGGGCTGTTCTAGTGACAGACTTTGTCACCATAAATCAGTGAAATTATTTACTATGTGACAGTAATGCTTATTCCTATATAAGTAAAGTGTATCAAAATCATTTATACAATTTTCTACATAGTTAAAAAAAATCTTTTAAAAACCATAAAAACAAAAAAGGAACAATAACTCAAACCTAATTTAATTATTCAATATATTTCTCGTCTGCCTGCGCTGTCAAATTGTAAGGAATGCCATTGTTGCCACCTCTCTTCACCATCCCTGCCATAATAGTATTTGTTGACAGAGAGAAGTGTACCAAGTGTGGCAATGTACATACATGGTAACATCTCCCTGCGTCTACTACCCAGTTATGTTACCACCAGCACAAGCAAATAATTTTTTGTCAGGATCTGCAGGGAAAGAAACTGTTCTATGACCTGCATTACCATAATAAGAGATGATCAATAGGGTGCATAAACGTTGACATAAGAATGCAGTTTGCAATCAGTTGAACATACATTTGACAGACACACTGTCATACCATTGCAGTCCATATGCTATTTACATGCAAGTGTTAAATTGTATACATCTTATTTATCATCTTAGACCGATTATAACCCACCTGTAGCCAATATGTATGATAGGTAGAATATTTCTGATAGGATGGTATTAGAGTCACAGCATTGAGCCATAAAACCCTTTCTCAACCAGATTTTTGTATACACGTTTCTGGTACCTCCTTTAAATTGCATGTAGCTTAAAACAGTGGTTCCCAAACTTTCCTTTACTATTTAGGAACATTATTGAGCCCCCCCTCCCTATTTAAACACAGGTTAAGAATGAGGGCCTCCGCCCCCCTGGAATACCTTCGCGCCCCACCCCCCACTGTCAACCACTGTGTTAAAACAAGTCCCCAGCCAATAAATAGTTTAAGTATCTAGTCCAAGCAATTACTAGATGCAACTAAGGCATCAGCTATGGCAGCCTTCATGCTTCTTGGAGGTAAGGATTTTTTATAATATATAGTGTCAGAAATGTTTTTTCAGAAAATATTAGAATATTTGTGTGTTCTCTTTCCTTAATAATTTCAATGCAGACCTTGTCCAGCACAGTTACCTTATACATCATCTGTGTTTCACCCATTGTATGCATGACATCACAGCACATCTACAACATCAAAGTATACCTAAAGTCCCCCATACACCTTATAATCTTACCATATAATTTCTGTACAATCAACTTTTGTTCTACCAAAACCATGTAATATGAGGACCTGTCTAAACCTTCCAATCACCTATACCAATTCAATTAAACCAACAAATCCTATGTATTCTATCAGGGAGGTCACTATACTACAAAGTTGTAGGTAGATCTTAATTGTATGGAGTGATCTAAAGATATATGGGGGGCTTAAAAGACATCAGGGGTACTGTTTTTTTAGAGAGAGAATCAGAAAATTATTAGATAAGTAAAAAGTACTAAATTACTAAAGATTAATTAATTATTATTATTATTATTATAATTAATTATTAAAAAGGCCTTATCAGAATTTTTTTTTTGCATGATTACTACTGTAATGCTAGGCTAAAAAGTATTTATCCAATACTGCCCTATGGCAATGGGATTTACCAAGGGAAACAATTGTCACTTTACATTTGCAGACTCTAAAGCTAGCCATACACAGCACGGATTCCCCTGCCAATCGATCACTCACCCGATCGATTCCGGCGATTCCGCCGGGATCCTCAGATGAGAACGATTAGGCAATTAGGGAATCCGATCGTGGCAGCCCACCTTGTACGGCCGGATCCGTGTCCGATGGATCGCCTCCCTGACCGCAACGCCCCCTGATCAGAGCAGAATCGGACCCGAAAAGACCAACAGGTTGGTTCTTCCTCGGATCCGATTCTGTGCCCCTGATCCATCGGATGCGATCGGACGGGCAAGGTGGGCTGCAGGGGATTCCGGCACGATGGATCCGCGTGCACGCGCCCGGAATCAATCGCGCCAGGATCCGGCACGAATCCGTGCCGTGTATGGCAGCCTTTACACTTTTTTTTCAGTTTACAGTATTTCATCAGCCCGAAGTATGAGCTTTCTCCTCAAGTTATCTCTCCGTCATCTCTTCCAGGTAAGCCCAAACAGCACAGCCATCCAAATCTACAACTGTGCTGTGCTGTATTCGGCAAATCTACAACCTGTAGCTCTCATGCTGTATTCGGCTTGGTCAATTGCCAGTAGTGTCTGCTGCTAACTTGCTACGCTTCCCTAACCTTGATTTCACATACCATAGTTTCACCATCGCTGCTCCAGTATTATGGATACTGTCAGCAGATCATTGGTTTCTACCAAATGTGTTAATGGTTAATCACTGTATATTTTCCACAGCTGGTTGATTACATTTTGCAAAGACTATAAGGACACAAAAAACAAAAACAAGATGACCACTAAGCAGTAAGCAGCAGCAATAAGGCAAGTAAAGCCCAAAGAGGATTAAATGCCAAAGAGAATTTTAGCAATACACCCTGCAAATGGCCATCCGAATTTAGCCTAAGGGTAAAGCTGGGAACACACGCATAGATATGTGCCAGATCGATGGCCGCTTTGTGCGCCACACGCTGCTCTCCATCGCTCACAGTATCGGCTGGCACCCTTTGTGCACTGGCCATTCGTTTGGATGGGATACCGGTCCCTATTCAAACTTATGGCATCGGCCAGAGATTTAGGGACATGTGCATTCTCTGGCTGATCCATGTGGTTACCCGCGATCCGCCACAAAATCGGTCAGCCACAAAATTGGCAGCAGCTCATTACATGTGTCATTACATCATATGAAAATCAAAGGATGGTATAACCCTTGGAAAAAAAAAGATATCTGGTAAAGGTCACTCATCCTCTGAGTATAGAACTATATCTGAATAAAATTAAACAAGTATCCATTTATAGAAGTTAGAACTGTCAAATCCATTTATAGAAGTTAGAGGTTAGAACTGTCACAATCAAAACATGAAAAAAACAATGTTAGTGTCAATCTACATGTACTTTTATGGGTAAGCGTAGGGAAGGGGATTATTAGAACCATAGCAGCAATGTTCCCCTGTCCCCAGAAGTATCTGGATGTGCACTACTCAATCATAACCCAACAGGAAGACCATGATGATCACTTTAGATTGAGAAGGTTGGTAAAAAAAAGAAATGCTGAGGTCACACCACTAGAGCAGAATTTTGTATCAGACTGCCTTTTTATTCCTTGTAATGTATATTGCTCTATAAAGATGTGTCTATTACTTTAATTTAAAAGTAATGATTTATATAAAAGTAGATATTCTGAAATATATATTGTCAGGGATAGGGGGGATGAAGTAGGACCCAGCAGGAGGTGAAGTCACTTTGTTTGGGCAGCACAGTGGCTCAGGGGGTAATTGCTCTGGCCATGCAGCGCTAGAGTCTGAAGTTCAAATCCCAGCCTGGGTGCTATCTGCAAGAAGTTTGCATGTTCTGTCTGTGTGGTTGTCCTCCTAAAGACATGCTGGTAATTAGGTTAATTGGCTTCCCCCAAAATTTATAATAATACAGTCCCTTTTAATACAGCATAAATAAAAAAGTCTAGCTTACTTTCAGCCAGTTTAAAAGAGTATCCACCTGGAAAACAAATGTTCACCGACAGAGGAAGGGGTGCTCCCCTCACAGCTTCTCTCTCTCTCAGTGGTCTCTCTATTCCCTAATAAGAGAAGCTGAGGGCCCATATCACTGCTTAGTTTCAGCCAACACCAAAGCAAGGTAGGTACTGAGTTCAGAATGGGAGGCCCTCGCATCCTTCTTAAGCCCCCCCCCCCATACACCTTAAGATCGATCCATACAATTTACATTAGATCTACAAACAACTATGTAGTATAGTGGCCTCCCTGATAGAATACATAGTGATTGTAAGGTTTAGAAAGGTCCTCATATTACATGGTTTTTGTAGAACAAAAGTTGATTGTACAGAAATTGTATGGAAAGATTGTAAGGTGTATGGGGGCCTTAACCCATTCCCCAATCCGTCCCTTTCAACCTAAAGACTACTGCAGCTTTAAGCCCCCCATACACCACATACAATTACCATGCAATTTCTGTACAATCAACTTCTGTACTATCAGGGAGGTCACTATACTACATAGTTGTTGGTAAAATTAGACCAGACTGCTTTAGCCCCTTACCTACCTGTGGTGACAGACCCTCACTCTTTAACAATATATATACATAATAAAAGCTAAGTGTAAAGACATAACTTTAAGTAACAATGCATGGCTTAAAGAGACATACAATGTATTCCTTTAATAAAAAATAAATCTATTAAATATGAGGGCATAGTGGCTAAAATATATTACAGATATGCAATTTTATATCTCCAAGAATTTGTAAACAGACTAAAACCCTAAAATAACTAACATTTTTGCTACTGTTTTCTCCATTTGAGAAGTTGTGAATTTCCAGATCTATGGGTCTAATGTGTCATAACTTTTTTAGACATTGTAAAATGTGAACCAATGTTTCCAATCTATGTATCAAAATAAAATCGACGTATTTGGAAACAGAATGAGTGTGCATTAGTACTAACCTACTAATACATCTCCCCCGTGCAACATGCTGTGTAGATGCAGGAGAACTTAATGAACCTAATGAGTTGAGCTTTTACTTTTAAAGGCCATAGATTTTGCTATATCTCTTTTTCTATTGAAAGAGGTAATGATCGGACGGTCAGTAATCGGTCGTAGTTCCCATCCCCAAAAATCATAGAACTAAGAAAAATACCCTCATGGGACTTTAACTGGAACACCGACTCCCTTGTTGATATAGAATATAGTCATAATCTTAAAAATAATTAATAATATAAAAAATAATAAATTTTATATTTTTAAGATTATGACTATATTCTATATCAACAAGGGAGTCGGTGTTCCAGTTAAAGTCCCATGAGGGTAGTTTTCTTAGTTCTATATCTCTTTTTCTGACAGCTGCATAGCAGCAGGCACAGGTCTGCTGACATGCATCCAGAAAAGGAAAATTACGGTAAGTATGAAAAGTATGTAAACCTTTGGACAAACAGTTTTTAATAAATGTTGTAGATGCAGTTATTAGTGCAGAAATGGCAAATGTTCTAATTACTTATCTGCAATGATATGTGCCTTGGCATTTCCTAGTATGACTGATGACTGCTCCAGTCAAAAAAACACTGGTGGAAATCTAGGAGTAGGGGGACTTCTCAGAAATAAAATAAATGTAAATTGTGATATTCATGTACACTTTAACAATCAGCTGTGCAACTTTTAATTTGTATCTTTAACCTTCCTGGCGGTTTGGCCGAACCCATCTCAGGGTAAGTTTGTTTACAAAATAAACACTTGGCCATACGTGCCTATCCACTCTCTTCAACAATTCTGAATCACGGTGGACTTGACGATCACTTCCAGCACCTCCTCTTCAGCATCATCAGTGGCGCTGAAGCATCATCGATGACACCAGTGATGTGTACAGTGAAAGAGGGATGGTGGGGAAACACCGCAGAGTACCGTGTTTGCCCATACCGCAACGTTGAAAACAACACGGTAGGGTGGTATCGCCAGGGAGGTTAATCAAGGGTTATTTCTATACTACCGCACAGTCTACTATCTATAGATACATCCTTTTAGTATATTTAGTTATATTTTTCATCAATCAATATTTATATTCACTTCAGACAAAAAGAGTTGAAAGCAAGTTTTTAATAGAAACGAATACATAAAGAGTAACCTGTAGTACACTACT
>CM070033.1:86915052-86942853 GCA_036250615.1 Ptychadena robeensis
CGGTGTGTGGGAGCTCTCCTCCTCTGCTTCCTTCACATGGAGCGCCGGAACCGGAAGTCGAGGATTTTGTTTTCATGTATAGACTGTGGGGTATGGTCCCTGTTGCTACTACTCTGAATCTCTTATCTCTGTACAGGTCTGCCAGACAGGGTCTGATTGATGGAAAAATCTTTGAAGACTTGGAATTCTTCTGCCCAGGTCACACGTGGTAGAAAAGTGGAAGCAGATTCTTTTTTTTCCAGGTTCTGAAAACAACCCAGACTTTGCATCCTGTGACTGTGGTGACCAATAGCCCTGCATTGTGCATGAGGACTATCCACAGATAGAAATTCATCATTGAAGTGGAGAATGTCAGGAAACAACTTAAAAGTAAACTACTATTTTCATACACCAAAAACATTTATTACTCCATTATTATTATTACTACAAACTTTCCGTCAGCAACAATATTCTGCAGTATAGAATTCTATGACACAGACCTCTTCTGTCTCAAGCCATACCTTTATTGCAGGTTGCAGTCAAGTCTCAGGTATTTCATTAAATCCAATTTACATATATGTGAGTTTAGTAAATACATAATCACCAAGTGAAAACATTACTTTATTTACTTAAATGTATGTTGTGCTACTTTTGCCACAATGGCAATATATGAGTATTCTGATATAGTGCCTTAGGTTGTTGAGAATCCTTGACATAAGATAAACCCAAGTTACAGTGCAGCAGTGTATGCAGCCTGCAGTCACACCGCCCCTCTATGAGCCTCCCCCATTCTTATCAGAGGAGTCATGGGGAATGTACTGCCCCTCTCACCTCTGTCAGCATCTTCACATTACATAGTGTGAGTACAGGAGAACATCATCACATCCCTGGAGCTCTGAATCCTCCTCACATCCTGGCTGGATTATTCTGTTTATTCTGGGATTTTTGAGCAAATAAGGAGTGAGACACTGAACCGGGGAACTCCTCTGTGAACACAGCTACTTTCAGTGATCTGCACACCATGGGGCACACTCACAAGTTCAAGAAGGAAATTTCTAACTTTTTTTGTGAGTATGACACTCCTAGGATGGTCCTTGTCCGGGACAAGAAAGTTGGACTGACCTTCAGACTCATCCAGTTTGGAGTCCTGTGTTATATTGTCGGGTAAGCACTTGGATTCTGCTAACATTACAGTTTGTAAAGTCGTCACATATGATTAAAGTTATGTTACATGGAAGTGTTACTATGACTTGTTTATAACCCCTTCCCATAAACATTCTGCCCTTTAGAAACGCCAGTGAGGAAGAAATGTCTGCATTGTTTCATTTGTATGTGTGTAGTTTAGAATGGGGTTTTAGTTGTGAGACATTCTCCTAGTAAGAACATCAATTTAAATTCATAAGATGGAAAGGGCAAAATGCTGATCAGAAATTGTCAGAAGCAGAAGGGTGTATGTAGTTATGTGGTTGCTGAGCTTGTTATACATTGCATGCATTGTTACATACATGAAAAGAATCATACATGCATCAACTTTATTTAATGACTGGTAAGTGGGATTGTGTCATTCAAATATGGACTGTCAATCTGATATTGCTTAAACTGGGCATAGACGTGCCTATTCCTGCACGATCGGATGCCGTGAACATTCCCGCATCCGTTCAGGATCAGGTCGGCAATGAATCGCGTGCGCCAACCTGCAGGATTGGGCTAAAGCCCCAGCCCCTAAATAAGCCGCCACGTTGGATCGCACATTGTTTCGACATAACAGATAATTTTGATCTGATCACATTAGTTCGGCTGGGAACTGCCCCCAGCCGAAGTAATGGGCGGCACACAAAGGGTGCCGGCCGATTCTCGGCACTAGCAGACGGGCATGATGACGTCATCACTTCCGCCCGCTAGTGCCGAAAACGTGTCGGGATTAGACAGGAAATCATCCCGTCTATTCCCAGCTTTAGAGTTTTCGACAATTTTGAGTTAATTGCAAAGCCCCTGAGCATGGTATCATCACCAAACTTGCTGGAGATGTAGAGAAGGGTTGGGGGTATACTACAAAAAAGTATGGCTCTAACACAAATAGTTTTTTCATAAATTATGTTCAAAGTCAATGTTAATTTGAACTTAATTTATGCAACAACTACATGTGCTAAAGCAAAACCGTTTTCCCCCAATATTCCCACAACCCTTCTCTACATCTCCAGCTAATGTGGTGATGATACCATGTTCAGGGGCTTTCCAATCAGCTCACAAAGTCAGCTAGTCAAAAAATTTAACCATCGCTAATATTGATCGATGGTTTGATCAAATTGAGTAATCAATGCATAATCAATTTCATATATTTGAATGCTTTTCAGTTATGAAGATAAATGTGTGTGTTCATGCTACAAATTTATCAAAATGCTTAAAACCCCTTCAGATATTTGTACAATTGTCCTAAGTTTTTTTAACCTGACCAACCATGGCATTTTTCCATTTTATGCTCTGTTTCCATTACTTTTTGTCAATTGAATTCAGAAGATTATAATCAATGTTTAAACCACCCAATGTTATTATAGCTTGTACTACTCAACAGAAAAATCTGTATTCCTGTATGTCCAGCATTACTTGATTCGACTATTAAAAAGTGTATATCTATCCTTACAATTAACTTCTCTAAAGTCCCCCATACACCACATACAATTACCATGCAATTTCTGTACAACCAACTTTTCTTCTACCAAAACCATGTAATATGAGGATGTATTCTATCAGGGAGGTCACTATACTACATAGTTGTTGGTAGGTCTCATGAAAATTGTATGGAGGAATCTAAAGATGTATGGGGGGCTTTATGATACAATTGAAGAAAAACATGTTTTATGCATAATAGGTGCAACACTGATTATCCTGCCAGGAATCAGGTGAGCTACAGAACACTACAGAACACATCCATTTAGGTTGTGAGGAGGAATTTTTCTATAGTCTTGACAAAACTTCCTATTCTAATGTTATGCTTGGTATTAGATTTGTATAAAATGTCATTAAACTTCAAGTTTCACTGGATCTCCTTTTTTCAGTATATGCAGTTACCCACACAACCAAAACTACAATGCACAAAGCCAATCCAAGCTAGTCTGTATGTAATTCTGTACAATTTACGGAGAGTTTCAGATTTTTGTCATTAAATCCCCTGGGTGAGACTTGCCATTTAAAGTTATTCACTAATTCTGCCCTAAAGGGTGTAAAGCCCCCCATAGACAGGCAGACTCCTCCATGCAACTTCTGTACAACCAACTTTTTTTCTACCAAAACCATGTAATAGGAGGACCTTTCTACACCTTCCAATCACTATGTATTCTATCAGGGAGGTCACTATACTACATGGTTGTTGGTAGGTCTCATGAAAGTTGTATGGAGGAGTCTGCCCGTCTATGGGGGGCTTTAGGGAAACTATCCCCTGAGGCAGTAGCACAATTGGAGAAATATCTTTGTGTTTCATCAATACAACTGCTGATGGCATTCCAGGTGAAGTGGTGTTCTTGTGACTTTATTTCACACTACATGTTATCATCTCATCCACCTATATAAGTACAATTAGGCTATGTGTGAATATAACTCCACATAAAGGGCTATCAATAACATTATTATCAATAACAAAGAGCTATCAAATAATATTATTTGATGAACTATATGTAACATCAACATTGTAGGTAAATGGGAGGGGGAGGGTAGGGTGACAGACAGAGAAACATATTTTTGGGGCTCTTCTGACATGCCCAATATGTGGAGAACAGTGGACCCACTGTCAGATCTATCCAAATAATTTTAGAAGTAGGTGCTTACAGTAAAACTAAAGGCTACTTTTCTTTGGCATTCCTGGGTATGCGGGGTCAATTAGCAATGACATTCTGTATGGTATATTTAATCTATATTCTGAACAATAAACCCTTCACCAGTACTTCAGTTATTATCATTTTAAGATATCAGTAGGTAAGAGCATCACCTTCATGTTGAAAACATGCACAGGTTCACATAATACAACTAGACAAGAAGGTTTAGTGGTCAGTCTATAACAACAATACTTTCATACTGTTAATATTTCTGTCATACTGAATACCAAACAGGGCAACCTTAATTTGTTGTCACTTGCTTTGTTCTTGATCCCACAATATGCATATGACAAATGACACATCAGATCTACATCACAACCTTAAGCCCCCCATAGACAGGCAGACTCCTCCATGCAACTTCTGTACAACCAACTTTTCTTCTACCAAAACCATGTAATAGGAGGACCTTTCTACACCTTCCAATCACTATGTATTCTATCAGGGAGGTCACTATACTACATAGTTGTTGGTAGGTCTCATGAAAGTTGTATGGAGGAGTCTGCCTGTCTATGGGGGGCTTTATATTAGTGTGGTGTTCTTGTAGTCTCACATGTCTTTCAAACTGCCAAACTGACTTTGTCAATACTATTATTCAAACACCTTACAATCTTTCCATACAATTTCTGTGCAACCAACTTTTCTTCTACCAAAACCATGTAATATGAGGACCTTTCTAATCCTTCCAATCACTATGTATGCTATCAGGGAGGACCCAGCACTACATAGTTGTTGGTAGATCTAATGGAAATTATATGGAGTTATTGAATGGTGTATGGTGGGCTTATTAAATGAATAAATTCTCCTGGAGAATATTGAAGGCCACCCTCACACATGCTAATTGTTTGGAAACTAGTTGCTTTCATTCTCTCTGCATGAATGACTAAAGCTAGCCATACACAGTTCGGCTTTTGCACAATTGATCTAAAGCCCCCCATAGACAGGCAGACTCCTCCATGCAACTTCTGTACAACCAACTTTTCTTCTACCAAAACCATGTAATAGGAGGACCTTTCTACACCTTCCAATCACTATGTATTCTATCAGGGAGGTCACTATACTACATAGTTGTTGGTAGGTCTCATGAAAGTTGTATGGAGGAGTCTGCCTGTCTATGGGGGGCTTAAGATTCAATGGTGCAATTTAAGTATTGATCATCAGTCTAACATCAACCAATTGTAATACAACACAGTGTGATTGATAAAAAATCTACGATTTCCTTTATTTAGATCAGTGTGCATGCTTTATAGTACAAATTGATTGAATTACCTAGAAAACACACCATATACTTGAATAGTTGACTCAAATTTACCAACATGTCCGATCACTGCTCCATCGATTATATGTTCGATTTCCATGACTTTTGGTCGATCGTACCAGGTGAGCAGGGATCTATTTCCATTTGATTTACTTTTTACTATTTACTTTAGATTGTATCATGCAAAGACAGTGATCTGCATGCTCGCTGAATTTCAAATAATATCCATAGAGCCAGGGAACTAGCGTTTTTAGAAGGATAGAGCGACATTTATACTGTAATGGGTTTTCTTTATTGATATAATGTTATTTTTAATCCTAGAAACAAGGTATACTTAATATCCGATTGCGAGGATTACTGTAAAACATTCTACAGTATAATATTGGTGTAAGTTACAAAAGTCAGCTAATAGAAACTTCCATCTAACGTGTGATAAAGATAACTTGTGCAGGAAGCTGTCTGCCATCTGCTGCCATGCACATTTCCTTTTTAGAAATGTATTGCCTAAACATGAATGACTCAGCTTCACTCTGCACATTCAATGTACTGTGAACTTTGTTTATAGGAAGAATATAATGCGAGACAATGATCTTTTATACTGTTTGTATACAATAATACACAATTTATATATACATATGTTGTCCAGAGGTTACATACAGCAATTTGTTTCTTCCACTTTAAGTGATAGCTCATCACAAGCTTTTCCGGGCAGATCTTATCAGTGCTACACTTCAAAAGTAACATGTTTCAGCAACTGAGCTGAATTTTAAGGAAACATTTTAAGGAAACATTTCCTGCGGTTTTGACTAAGGAACACCCCCCCCCCCCCCCCCCCCCCCCCCCCCCCCCCCCCCCCCCCCCCACACACACACACACATGCTGGAATGTTTTAGGCACAAACATTGTGATTGAACGGTAATGTATAGATGTCTGTATTTTGTTTGGCCACAACACTTATGAAAGTAAATGCTCTGCGTTTTTCATTTTTTTTTTTACTTTTACAGGTTTTACAAACATAATTTAAATGCAATACAAAATCTTAAAAAGTAGACAAAGTTACTTTTATTGCAAAATAAAATCCTTCAACCAGTAGTTCAGAGTACAGGACCTCACAGTATAATACATGTAAAGCTACTCATACACGTATGGATTCCCATGCGTTCCGCCAGCGAGCGTTTGTATCATGCAATCTCATGCCAAACGTGAGGAAATTGCGATGTGTTACTACTCACGTGATGCCACTCACACATCATTTCCCGTAAGACCAGAAAAGAACCGTCAAGGTGGATGTCCGCAAGACCAATTTGCCGTGCTATTCTGGTCAATCCCTTCAGATGGGCGCCTCCGTTTTGCGGATGATCGACACTGAGCGAGCGGCGCAACCACACATGGCAGTCAAACGATGCATACCAAGGATGCATACCTGTATGGGGGCCCTAACACTAGATCTTAGTAACATCCATACTATATAACTTTAGTTCATTTTCATATAGAGGATTGGGGTGGGTAGCAATTAAAATGCCTAATTATTATTTGTGAATCATATTATCTTAGTGACACTTTTTAATTAGCTATTTTAAAATGAGCATTGATTTAAACTAAGGGGAAAGATCATGTTTGTGCTGTAAGAAGTAAAGGTTACTAACACATGGGTCGATTTTTTTTTGGATTTGATTCCCGAATGATCCGGAATCGCAGCTTTTGATCGTTCAACAAACGAATACAACTGAAAGGTCGATCGAACAGGGAACTAACATGTTGGTAAATTGTGGTGATGTCATGATCAATTAACAATCAAGATGGTGTTGACCCATGTATGGGGGTTTAAAGACCTTAGTGAATCATTATGGTAGGTAATCTTTTAGCTGATCCACAGTGCTCTGGGTATCCATTGACATGTATGGCAGCTAAACTTTAGCTCATTTTTTTGTTGAAAAAAACAATTGGAAGAGTAGACTTATCATATGTACAGTGTTTTCTATGGCTAATTCCCCCCACCCATAACCCCCAGCCCTAACTCCTTTAGTTTTTTGTGTCCTTAGCCCCTGATGGTTTAATTGGGAGATGTTTCTATTACTGATTGTCTTATTGTTTACCCTTGTTCAATATTCAGTTTCAAATAATAACATTTTGAAAAACTGAAAAGCAAGGCACAGAACTTTGAATTTGATTCTCGGGACAATTGGATGCTCCTTTAATGGGACTTTAAAAGCCAGGCTGATGCAGTTACATTTCAGTGGGGATGTCAAGTAACATCACTATCTGCATGTAAATTGTATAAGACCATCCACGTCAATATTGTGTGAGTATGTCATTGGGGAATTTATCCATAGTTTTCATATATGACAACCTAATGGGACCATTTACAACTTTGCTAAAGTTGAATCCATGTGTGAAAGGGTGTTGATACATGTTATGTCATGTGTTACCATGCATTGCATTTGGTTGCCTGGTGAAGGTAATTTGCCTTCCTGTGCACTTCAATCTAATGTGCATAGCTATGCATTGGCATGGTATTTATGTTGCATCAGTGTGTAAGGGTGCTTCAAAATGTATGACATCCTTAAATGTTACCCAAATTAATGCATGTTGGGTAGCTTCCATCATACAAAAAAAATCTAAAGTGTAAATGGGCCCTACAACCTGTATTGTTAAAGGATTGTGAAACACATTATTTTGAATGCCACCTCACCTTCTCAGATGCACCTACATTTTAGAGGTCCACAATGCATGGTGGTAGTTGAATTTCTGGGGTGCGTTGTCATTCTTCTAAATAAATGGGTTGAGGTAGAAAAACATTGGCACTATTAGTTTTTTGGGTTTAAATCCAAGTGTTAGTTATTGTGATGTAAAAGATTACAGTATTAGGTTTGAATGGAAATATAAAATAGTAGAGTGTTGTACAAGTTAGCCATCAATGAATGCAGAAAGTTTTTAGTTCAAGCCTGAAGGAAGGGATCTGAGACTTCCTGAAATCTTGCTTATTGTTTCAGTTAGCTAACAAACAGTATCACTTGAACCTCAAACCTTCTGAAGACATAAAAGAGATTCTAATTATTCTCAAATCATACATTTCAAGAGTAAATATGTATATGTTGTTAATGTGATTTATTTGCGTAAAACAAATAGTAAGTGCCGTCACACTAGCTGTGCTACCACAGGGCACACAGGGCTCCATAGGAAACGTATTCTACCTTTCACATGTGTGTTGCGTTAACGCGTTAACACTAGTGTTGAGCGCCATATGGTATATTTGAGTTTGCGCAATTTTGTGAATATATGAAGCAAAATTCGAAATTCGTAAAATTCTATTGCCTTACTTCGCGCGTGGCTTTACAGCTTCTCTTCTTTTTCTGTGCACTTAGCCAGTACGAGCACTGTGCGTATTGCACGTATCCATTTGCAATGCGCACAAATATGCGTCATGTATGCCAGTAAACAATGTTGAAGCATAATATGACGAATATTCGCCATTGCAAATATCCGAGCGCACGTGGGGTTTTGGTCATTGGCAACATTACTGAGACCATTGTCGGTAAACATCACACAGCGACTATTATGAAATCCCTCTGATTTATGTGAAATTATTAAACAGATGATGATTTTACACTTCTGTATCCTGCAGTGTTACCATCTGGGTAGAATTACAACTGCAGTGAATTAAATTCATTACAATAATTAATTATAATACCTGCATGTCCTACAAAAGATCTATTACTACTACTAGACAGGATCCCCACTAATCTCTGTCTAATCCAAGGTAATCCAACTACAGTCCTTCTGCGCCAGGCTGCATATATATATTTAGTTTATTTCTCTAACAGACATCGGTTCATAAAGTAAATGTGGTTTACCGAGATTCAGAAAATGTCTCTCTAGGGAGCTCTTTAGCACAGGAGTTGGATATTATTCATTTATAAGTTTGAAGCCACAATTAATAACAGAGTGGAAAAGCTTCACATCATATATGGATGAGATTAGAAAGCCATCTTCGTTGACACCACATTGGTTTAAAAGTTTCACCACTGAAGTAAAAGGATGCACTCTTCTATACCACCTTAGTAATATATGTTGAAACTAATAGACAAATATGTTCTTTTTAATATTCTGTGTTCCTAAAGGACTGGGGACTTTTTCAATAATATATGCAAAGGCCAAAAGTCTTTGCAGTCATGTCACATGTGCTTGACATTATTAACATAGAAGGTACAAATTAGGAAAGTTGTACAGTACATCTCTACAATACATGCCCATTTCCTTGAACCAGCATCCATTGTATGTACACTTAATACATTTTAAAGCTTCACAACAAAGACAACTTTAATACAAACAAAGAGCTGATGTTTTCAAACTTTTAAAAGTCTGTCTCTAGGGATATATCGTATTATATTTGAGAATCTTAGAGAATTATTAACTTTACAATGAAAACAGCTCAAGAGGTCAGGTGGGTGGGAGAGTATTATTCTGTGGTTCAGTGGTCTTCAGGGAGATGTTAGACTACTTGAGGAAAATTACGGATGGCCACAGGATAGTTTTACATTTATAACATTAACAAATGTTAATTTGCATTTGGTATACTGATCAAAATGCTTTCAATTGCATATTTAACTATCTGAACATGCAATTGAGTAATCGACTATCGATTACATGGTGATCGAAGTTCACCCCACCTTGAGTCATAGATTTTTAGTCGATTTTTCCCTTAAAGAAAGAATGACACATTTTAGCAGAAATTTAGTAGTGTGATTCAAAGCCCTTTAAACCCCAAATCAGTTTCAGTTACCAGTTCTTTCCTTTTTTTTTATTCTCCTGAGGATAAACACTGACTGCATGAAGAATGGTCAATTATGTGCAAGAAAAGAGTAAAAGTTATCTTTCATGAGTGATAAGTCACCTACATAGTGTACTTTAGTAAATCATCCCAAATGCATCTGGTTTATGAGAAGGGTTGGTTTTTACACAGACCAATATGATACAATGAAACTCTTTCAATGGTATGTAAGCAGACCAAAATAAGCAAAACAAAACTATGTCATAGGCCTTTATTCCCCATAAATGTTTTTTAGGGCCTACTTATGCCGTTGGCCTGGCTACTAAACTAGTAACTGTCCTGTGATATATTTTAATGAGTGCACATGAGAGCAATAAAAGCCACGTATCATAAGATGAACTAAGTAATAATAATAAAGTAAATATTGCTGGGACGGCTTTTAAAGGGGAAGATTATGGTTTGTTACAATTGCATAAGTTTAGGCGACTAATACTGGCGCTCAGCTTTAAAAATAGAAAAAAGAAAGCCAGTGGTAACTGCTGACAGAAAGGAACTTATGTACCCAGTATAATGTGATAATTGAAACAATTTTTTATGTTCCAAAGTATACCAAACTATAAGAATACAAAGTATAACAACAATCTACCGCAGAACATCCTATTCTTCCATATGGAGGGCTGTACAGGCCATCAAGAGCTATGGAATGTATTTTACAATGCTGTCAATTATGGTCTGGAATGTGATCGTCATCTTCAGCAAACTGGGGACTAGGATTTTTTGTGTGTGTTGGAAACACTTTCATTACCTAACATTTATGTCACCTGTGATTAAACAAACTTAAACATTGCATGATCTGTCTTTTGGCTTTGACACACAGGCCATCTGTCATGCTTACTTTATTGTAAGCAAATAATTAACACTAATCAAATAAGGGGCGAACCTCATACCAGGCACATTTATGGAGTACAACCTTAATGATATTGACAAAGGGCAATGGTTATTTCTTTCTGGAATGTGTGAATGTTCTGGGCCAATGGGTTCAGTACTTTTGTTAAATTGGTGTCAATGGTAGATAGTTATAAAAAATAAAATGCCATGTCAGTCACCTCAGAGGGAAGAGCATGAACATACTTACCATCTGTTTCTAATCTCTAGGGTCAGACAATGTAATAAGTCCCCCCCCCCCCCTTTCCTCCTATTTTTATGTATTCCTGTTATTTGTTAATGACAGCTAATCTTATAAAGCTAAGGATTATATACACAATCTTAATGGGGAATGTTTTTCTAAGAGGGTATCATTTTGTGATTTACACAGGAACTTTATGTTAACAGAGATATCTCTGAGTGACATTTATCATCTGATACTCCACTGCCAGACCCAGGAAGAAAGTGTGAGTTTCTGTGCTGTCCATTCCCTTGTGAACTATTTATCATAGGTCTCACCTTCCCCTTAATAATTGCCCTTATAATTACACATTTATAATGGTCTGCTTGGTTGCTGTAAATGTGTCCCACTGTACTGTAGCTAATGGAAGGCAAAAAGCTATTGTATATATAAATAGGTTTATTATATACGGTAATAATGTATTTCAATCAGCAATGTATATTAAAATGTACCAAGCCCATTATTGGGCATAATCTTACACTATAATAATACTGTGCATTATGTAAAGTGCAATATTTGAAGGTTTGTATGGTCTTCTGATTTTGTTTACATAAAACTGTCCTGCAGCCCAAACACTTTGTATAGTGGTGTGCTACAGAATCTGTTACACAGGACAGTGAAGTCAGGAAACCACACTACAGGAAATTTTTCTGTTTTAATTGAATTTTGTAAAATAAAGTATAAAAATACTAACAAGTGGGCAAGCAATCCCCCAGCATAGATATGCAGTTAACCATTATAAACAGCAATCAAACTGCTTACAAAAGTGATACCAAAAAAGGATAACAAACGAAACATGGCATACATGGTAAAACACGGGAACATTTTCAATGCTTTGGTACAAATGTTGAACCGGAGCAGTCCTTAGTAATCTCAGGTCAACTTCTATGCGCGTTGTTCTCTTCCACTGGAACAATCCCACTGGGCCAAACTCTTAAGCTAGCCATACACGTGTCGGATTCCATGTCCAATCGATTCATCATCCGATCGATTCCGGCGATTCTGCCGGGAATCGCAGGTGTGATCAACCGGCCAATTAAGAGTATCCATCGCTGCATACCACCTTGTCCAACGGATTCCGGCACGATTCCGGGACGATTCCGTGTCCGATTCCACCTCCGATTCCACCTCACAAATGGCAACTCCCCCTGATCCGGGCAGAATCGGATCAAAAAGACCAACATGTTGGTTCTCTGACGGATCCGATTCTGGGCCCCCGAACGATCGGACGTGATCGGACGGACAAGGTGGGCTGCACACGATTCCGGCACGATCGATTCACGTGCACGCGCCCGGAATCGATCGGCCTGGAATCCGGCTGGAATCCGACCCGTGTATGGGGGCCTTTATGGTAGCCATACACGAGGCGACTCCTCGACGATCGAGTCCAGTAATCGATGTGCCTACCACCTTGTTCCACTAATTGCTGGGCAATTCTGACAGTAGCTGATCAATTCCCAAATGTCAGTCGATCGGAAATGATGTCATCAGGATGGGTGTATACATTTGCCAGTCCATAAAGTGGTTGTGTGGCTTCCAAAAGTCAAGACAACAGCATGCCTTTCAGCCGTGGGTGGAGGAGGCAACTCGTGGCAGCCCTTTTGCTCTGGAATTCGATTCCAAGGAGAGGAGAAGGAAAAGGATGTGGGCCAAGTCCTAGCTCCTCCAAAGAGCTAAATATTCAAGCATGCCTCTCCTCCGAAACCTCAGGCACAACAACCCTGATGATTTTAAAAACTTCCTCCGCATGAGAGATGACAACTTCCAGATGCTACTTGAGCATTAGAGTCCAATGCTCACCAAGCAGGACACCACAATGCACAAGGCCATCCCAGCCGAGGAGCGGCTAATTGGCACCCTTTGGTTCCTTGCAACCGGACGGTTGTACGAGGACCTTTAGTTCACCTGTGCAATATCTGCCTAAGCCCTTGGACGAATCGTGCCCGACACTTGCAAGGTGATTGCAGATGAATTGGTCCCAGAGTATATTAAGGTATGTAATGATGTGAAGAAATGTATCGTGTCTAACCCACAACTCTCAACTCAAGGGCACCTTCCACTCCACTTCCCATCAAGCCACTATTTATCAAATGGGGCTAGTCCATTCTGAGGCTGAATGCCTTAGTGCTTCACCATTGTTGATGTGCTAAAGAACTAATGCTAGTCTTCCCAAACATTGTGATATCCATTTCACATAATTGCCCCAATATGTTCATAGAAAGTAAACTCAGCTATAGTATGAGATGATTGCCTCCCTAGCTATGTGTTTTTTTAACAGGGGTGGCTTGCTAATGTTCTTTTGTGTAAAAGGGGTGGCCAGCATACCAATGGTGACAAACACAGTCTCGCTGCTCCTTTCATACACAGTATACTACTGTTCAGAGTGCATCTTGTTTGCAACATTTAGACCAGGCCTCATTTGACATTCCCCCCTGAAGTAAACACAAATTGTCTTGTATATTTGAAATATGTGTTGTGTCCTTTACACATCTAATGTTTGATTTCACTTGTCTTCCAGTTTCCCACCTCTCTGGAATAATGGAGACTTGTCATCCAGCAATTTGCTGATATGTGTCATTTTCCTAACTGCGGGGGAGCCCAGGATAGAAAGCATGTGCGCATCTCCACCCCAATGAACTCTGGCTCTTATTATTTTAATTATAAGGGTTTTTTAGCATTGTCATGTTGTCACTAGTCAATGCCAAATATGAATTCATGGTGGTGGATGTGGGCAAAAATGGCCATATATCTTATGGTGGTGTTTTGGCTGACACAGAACTGTGCCGGCGGATGAAGAGGAAGCTCCTCAATTTCCCTTCTCCTGACTCTAAATTTTGTGTTTGTGGCTGATGAGGCATTTGCACTGCATGAGAACCTCCTTAAACCCTTTGCAATGCGTTTTCTGACACCTGAGCGTCGGGTGTACAACTACCGCCTCTCCCAGGTATGCAGGTTTGTTAAAATTGCATTTGGTGTTCTCTCCCAGTGTTTAAGGGTGTTTCTCAGTACTATTAACCTCCCTAGCGCTCTTGCAAGGTCCAGATTTCTGTACCAAAAGCGCACCATAGACTGTAATTTTTTTTGTGTTGTAGACCTGTAACTTTCAAAAATCTGTCCGTACAAGGGTCTAATAGACATCCTGACTATAATAATGTTTGAAACACACAATTATTATACAAAAAAGTACATTTTAAAAAAATTATAAAATGTATCGTTTGAATGCTTAAATCTCTTGAATACTTATTTGGTATGAAAGATTTCAAAACAGTATTTATGTTTGTTTATAATAACATTTTTATTACAATTGGAAATGTGTTTTGTTTTACTTTGAATTGTATTGGATACAGTTACCACTGTATCTAATACAATGGCATTTGGAACCCTCTGAAAGGGTTAACTTCAAAAATCACATCTGGAAATGACAATGGGGGTGATATTCCAGGTGTGCTCTTTAAAGATATCTCCACTCTAATGTATTGTACAGCGCTGCGTAATATGTTGGCGCTATATAAATAAATGATAATAATAATAATATCCTAATTTGAATATGAATGTCCTGCAACCTGCTGTCGGGAGATCTGAGCTAAGCTGGACGGCTCCATTTCGTCAACTGCACTACTGCATAAGCAAGTGCAGGACGAGATAGTGCCGTCAGAAGCGCTAGGGAGGTTAAAAAGTGGAGAAGGTAGTGTTTGCAAGCTGTGTTCTCCACAACTTCCTCCAAAAACATAATTCAGTGTACTATTGTCTACCCAGTATGCTGGGTGTGAAGGACATCAACTCTGGTGTGGTCAGCCTCAAACCTGGACCTGGGGCCCTCACTGGTATTCAGCCAGCTCCACCGTAGGGGCAATCCTTGCAGGCCCAGGCCAATCGAGACGGCTATGTAGCCTATTTCAATTGCGTGGGTGTCCTGGCAGAATGACATGATCAGTTAATGTTTTTCTATTCTCCTTATGGAATCAGAAAAAAATATGCGTTTATTAAACTCTTCTCTCTTTATTGTGACTTAAACATAATTTTTTTGTGTTTCTTAAAAATCTTTATGGATTCCTGTTCCAAATAAAAATCTTTTCTCATAATACGAGCAGTCCTGCACATTATTCCACCCCAAAACAAAAATCTTTCATTACACCAAGGCCAGGCTAAATGCTGCCCTCTGTGCTCACAGTTGGTGATCAGTAAACTCCTCACCAGTGAGTCCTTGTCTATAAGAAAAAGAGGGCTGTTGTGGGTTTGGCTGTGCCTGGTGGTACACATGATGTGCTGCTGTTGGGGCAGAGTGGGTGACTGTGGGCATTCTATAATCTGCCAGAGCCATCCCGGGGTTCTCAGGGTTTTATTTCTGTCACCATGCCTTGAGAGTAATCTCCGTTATGAGCACCTGTGCTGCTTCCCGCTGGTCCTCTGGTGCTTTGCGTAGCTTAGCAGCAATAAACATGCCAAAGGACTCACATTCGTTCTCCCTCACTGATAATATTGCTTGGAGAGTCATTTTGATTACCCTCTGTCAGAGGTGAGGGAAGACGGCTGCTCAGGTAAAGAACTTGGTATGTCCTGGAGGAAGAAAACCAAAATGTTACTGCCAAGCTCACACATTGCTGATTACAGAGCATTTTGGAAACCAAACAGTATCAACTCACTAGAGTGCCACTGAGCTCCTAAGTGCTGTAACCCTCCTGCGATGCTCTAAGTTACCCCAGCCCTTCAGGCTCCATACCCTCAGGAACCTGGGACAACGTGGAGAAAGAATCCCTGGGCAGATCTTGGTCCTTAACAAAGGATCAGACAGGCGGCACATCAGCATCACTCACACCAGCCCCCGATCGAGGTTGGAAATCTTGCTCTTGACATGAACATGATTTGCAGCTGGGAAAATGGTCTGACAGAACTGTACAAGCTGCGCATACACCTAATCCTTCATCATTGTATTGGAATAGTCAGGGCTCTTGACCTTCCATAGGCAAGGCAGGTCCCAATACATTTCAATGAATTCCCGGAGGTGGTCTTCGGTCATACACATTGTCTACCTTGCCCTGGGTGACATGGTCTGCTCCCAACTATGTTGCTGTGGAGAAAAAAAAGAGCCCAGTGTTAACACATGTGTAGACTTCTAAATAGGCGCATAGGCAAGTGAAATCCTGCAAAGATGCCTATTAAGGAGGACACTAGTTTCCCCAGCTCCCCCCGGGGCAGTATTGGGCAATGTCCTGGTTGTTTTTCCCAGCCACCCCCACTGCTTTAAGGCAACCCTTTGGCTTGAAAGGAATCCCTGTAATGAGATTTACAATGTGCACGTTTTGAGGTCTGCAGTGACACGGCAAAGTTCTGAGGAATACCTAGACCATTTCCCAGTGATGGATGTTGGCATTCTATTCTTAATAAGAAGAACGATAGCCCTATCAATCCCAAAGTAACAACCTCCCCTTTCTAACAAGATGGGAACATCTCTCTGTGGGTGACATTACCCTAGACCCCAGGTGCCACACCTGTGGTACTTTGAACATTCCTCAGTGGCTCCGCTCAGTATTATACTTGCTGCCCATGAAACTTAACTGTTTACGGTTTGGAACTCACCTGTCTGCCGCTCCCCTGATGACACTTCCACACTCAGGATCTTCTTACAGTGGAAAGAGGAGGAAGGAGAGGCATTGAGGCTATGGCTGAGCATGCTAATTTGCTTACGTGAATGTCAATCAGCAACCAAGACAGCACATGAGGAAATCCCTTGCCTCTCCTCCACTTCTCGTTCAGATCCCTGGTGAAGAAGCATCGGCGGGGGATGGGCGGACAGGTGAGTGCCTATGACACTCTCCTGCCAAAGAACGTGGGGGCTGTATAATGGATATTGTGACCCATACACGCAGACCCTGTTTACAGAATCCCCTTTTTGCGCTCCCTCTAACAAGATGCCAAACCACAATGTTGAGCAGGAAAACCAGGGCAACATCTTCCCGCCTAGTCCAGAGGCGTGCCTAGGCTTTACAATGCTCTGGCCAACAAGGTCATGGACAATGACCTTGTAAATGCCTACACATTCGAAACTTGGAGTATTACACTGAACTGATTTTAAAAAGACATCCTCATGTACACATGACACCAAAGGTCCCCTACCATAACTACAGTGTTCCCCAATGCTTGATGATTCATTCTAAACCAGTATTCTAAGTTCAACAATAATGCCTGGGATATATGAATGCTGTCATTGTTTCATAGAAAATGCTTCTACTCAGCATATTTGGATAATGGTATGTGCGGGCCTCTAACTCAGTTGTCCACTACTGGCCTTAAACAATAAAAACATCTCTGCACATCAACATAGCTTAAGGGAATGACATATTAAAAGGAATGTGCTGCATATTGAGAAAATATTTTCCCAGGGATCTAACAACCTTGTCATAACACAACATACAACAAGATAATGTTCAAAAACTTGTACAGGTACCCTCCAAAATGGCCATGGCCTCATAGAATTGGCGATGCATCATGGAATCGGCTATGCGTCGTGGAATAGGCGAGGAGTCACCTTACCCGATAGCCTGCAACCACCAGGGAGACAGGTTACCAGGGAGACAGGTGAAGACACTTGGCACCCAGTAGTGGCCTGAGCAAATAAAAAAACATGGCAAACCTATGCCAGATTTGTAATAAAAACGGTGTTGCCATGCATTGTCATGTTTGGTGTCTTTTCTGCCAGGGAAGGAAAAGAGGTACATTTTCCTAGCGCTAGACTGAGAAAGGGCTGCCGGGAAGTGATCTAGGTTGTGCATGTCTGTGCAGATCTAATGCTGATCTGGGACAATCTTGGGTCTCCACCAACGTCCCTCAATTTATGCCCGATCGACCAGGAAAAACCGACATTTCAGTTCCCAGATCCAATTTGTGGTCAATATCCAGTTTTTAGGGTCGATCTGGTGGGCTGCACTCGATTTATTGCAGATCGATTACCGTGAACGCGCGCGGTGATTGATCTGGCACAAATGGAGTGAAATTCGACCTGTGTATGGGCACCCAAGGGGGGTTTACACGTGTAAATTTTTTCTTAAATCAACTGCCTATTAGATTTTTTGTTCAATGTCGTTGTTGAACATCATTCGTTCATTTATCGAAAGTAACATTTGATTTTTTGTTCATTCATCGCCGATATTGAATGAAAATACATTAGAATTTACAACGACAGATTAAAATTTAACAACATGTTTGATGAACTTTTGAACGATTTTTTGTTCAAGGTCAAACAAAATTTATCCATCAAACAAATTGGCCATTCTAGATTTTTGTTCAATCAACCAAACAATTGTTTGTTCTTCGTTGATCAAACTAAAAAATCTACACGTGTAAACCCACCTTTAAGCCCTCCATACACCTTTAGATCGGTCCGTACAATTTCCATTAGATCTACCAACAACTATGTAGTATAGTGGCCTTCCTGCTACAATACATAGTGATTGTAGGGTTTAGAAAGGTCCTCATATTACATGGTTTTGGTAGAAGAAAAGTGAATTCTACAGAAATTGTATTGAAATTTTGTAAGGTGTATGGGGGCTTTTAGGGCTTTTCCAACACTGAAAACCAGGCCGCAGTCTGAGGCACAGGTTACAAAGCACTAGTCTGAACACCATATGTGGGTTGTTTCACTAGGAAGCCACCCACACACTCTAAAATGGCATGTTGGTTCCCATACCCCTTTAGATTTGTCTGTCAGATTTCCTTTAGATCTCCTTTTGTTTTACCAAGACCATGTAATATGAGGGACTTTCTAAACCATCAAGTCTACCTGTGTTCAATCGCAGAGGACCCGGCACTACATAGTTGTTAGTAGATCTTAATGATATCTGACAGAGACATCTAAAGGTAAACTGTTAGGACCGGACCCACACGACAATTCAACTTGGCTTCCAGCAATACTGAGCACACAAGACTGGTTTCACAAGAAGGTTTCCTCACAAGACTGGGACATGAATGCGCACGACGATCGATTGTTCTGGAAACAAACACAAAATTGACATGTGTATGGGTACCTTAACTCTGTTGAGTGACATCAATGCTAGAACATTGTATGCACTACAGGGCAGGTGAGTAGAGATGGGCAGCATAGGTAATATTTGTATTCATAAATTATCATGTGCCCAACATTCGTAAGTTCACAATCTCCAGTCAATTTTACCTTTGTTAGGCAAATTGCCACTTGTACATGTGCATATTGCGAACGCCATGCACAGTAGTTATGTACTGATGTAAAAAAAAATCTCGCACATTCACAATTACAAAGATATAACACTATATTCGCAATTAAATTAGTGCTTAGAATATTCGCGATTAACACTACATCTATCATATGAAAAAGTAGGCTAGTACATTTCAGCTTGGTAATATATACATGATATAAAATTCATGCATTTGTAAATCAATAAATTATTTACATACAGGATCAACATAAATGTTTACAAACAAGGAAAAATAATAAGTAATAAAATACTTTATATAACTTTGTATAACATTTCTCAACATGTTTCTAGTAACGGTTTATTCACCTTTTACCTAGGTGGGTGTTTTTATATGAAAAAGGCTACCAAGATGTAGACGACATCATCAGTTCAGTCTCCGTTAAATTAAAAGGATTAGCAGTTACCAAGCTTCCAGATATAGGAGAAGAGATCTGGGATGCAGCTGACTACGTGTTCCCTCCACAGGTAAGATGTACGTACATGTTAAACATAATTGGAGTTTTATTTAAGCCTCTTACAATGTGTTTTTCTTTTAAAGTTATTTCCCTGTACTCCCTTTAATAGATCACTATTACACAAACCCCATAATTATATATATATATATTGTAGGGGATCACACTCAAACGGTTGCTCTCAAAGCATCAATCCACATAAAAAATCATTTTGGGGCTTTGCCCATGTTAATTTGAGCACACAGTCCAAAACAAACTTGCCCTCGCAGGGGTTAATTGTGATCCAAATAAAGAAACAAAAGGTTACTTCAAATTACCAAGCCTCCTAGCTTCGCAACGTTCAACACAAAGGATTGTCCTAGGTTCGGCTTCCCAGCAGCAACAGGCCTGGGCCTCACACTCCCTGTGTGCCCCCCTGTGTATACTCAGAAGCCGACTTCAATCAGGAGCTGTGTCTCCAGCTTCTATCAGGACCCCTGACACACTGGTCTCTGCTCCTTTTGTGGAGACACACCTGGCTCCACTCACCTGCAACCCTTTCAGTGGACCCTGGGGGAATAGGAAGGCCCACCCAGTTGCTTTCTACCTATCCCAGAGGCGGGGAGCCCTTTAAGAAAACTAAAACAAAACACAAAGCACCCTAATGGTGCTGTGCAAAATTTCATTCCTGGACTTCTTCCAGTTCACCACCTAATGGTCCAATCACACGGTGACAGGTGACCAGTCTGTCACAATATATATATATATATATATATATATATTCACAAACCTATTGGATGTACCGCATTTACCAACATAGGTATCCATAGGAATCAGGATCCGTAATCCATAAAACTTTTTTAAATTGCTGAAGTTTATTGCCCATGCAAAGTGAATCAAACAACAGCTTTGAGCTTCCCTGCTCTTTCTCAAATTCCTACGTGTGGAACTTGAGAGAGACAGGGGACGCTCAAAACTGTTGTTCAATGTGAAATTTGCATGCTGCAATAAACTTCAGCAATTGGAAAAAGTTTTATGGTACAGATCCTGTTTTCTATGGACTGTGTATATATATACATATGCAAATAGAAGCCACAATGATTGGTCCCCTTCCATGTATGAAAATATTCTTCACTTCATTTCTGTAATTTATGCCAAAGTGCCACTGAAAATAGTTGTATAGTGGAGATAGCTTGGATGTGTAGCAAAAGTGTTTTGTTAAGGCTGAGATATATTTAACTTTTTTTTTTTTTCCCTTTCTCCCTCATCTCAGGCATAAAAGGAGTCATTAGCTTACACTTTCACTCTACGATGCAGTATTAGGATATTTCACATATAAACCACAATATACAAGTACATGTATCTGTATTGCCTACATTCAACCATATAACACATACAATATTGTATATCTAGTTGCTACATTGGTTGTTAATAATTTGCAAAGCATGTGGAAAGGAAAGATTTTCCAAATTGATCGAAAAACCAAACATACCAATGATGTCATATGTGTGTGGCTGTGTTAAATCAAATGTTTAAATTACTAATAATAAGTAATATGTGGCATGACTTACACTTTACTTACTAGATATTTGTCACATATCTTTGTGTCATTGGATTTGCATATTTCCATTTAAGTAAAACCGACAAGCCGTTATTTGATTTCCTTTTTGTGGCAAATTATAGATTAAATCTCAAGATTATGAAAACATAAGAAAGTATATTTAGCAATTGAATAACATGGTTTTGTATAAAAAAAAAAAATGCTCAGACCAAGGAGTCTCAGCATTAGTAGTCAGTCATAAACAGCCAAGTTGCCGTTTCTGAATACAGAACAGCCTCTACATGTTGCACCTGCCCCACTGTCATGGTTGATTGACAGCCAGTCTCCACCCACATAAAATTGACAACTGCTGTACATAGTGGTGTGATTACAGGACAGCTTCCAAATTTTTATGTAGAAGTGGGAGATAATAGCACCGTTTATAATTAAATTATATTTAGGACTACCATAATTATTAAGAGTTGTTTGATACAAAGAAATGTTTTTAAGGTGTTAGAATAACACCTTTATCTTCATTCTCTTGCCCCATAGCAAGGTCATGTGTAAGCAAGGCAAACCTAGTTAGAGTTTTTACAGAGCTGAATACGCAAACTATGGCCATATGACTGTTAAATACCCATATTGTTAGTAATTTTTTCTATATTAAATGGGGAGGCTGGTAGATATCATTTCCGATATCCCTGACAGGGGTGGCGGCATTATATATGGGCCAGATAGATGGCTGGCACTCGAAGCGGCCATCGATCTGGCCAATAAATATGCATGTGTTCCCTGCTTTAAGCTGTCAATACATCTTTAGATCTCTCTGTCAGATATCCTTTAGATCTACCAACATCTATGTAGTATAGGGTCCTCAGGGATTGATCACAGGTAGACTTGATGGTTTAGAAAGTCCTTCATATTACATGGTTTTAGTAAAACAAAAGAAGATCTAAAGGAAATCTGACAGAGAAATCTGAAGGTGTATGGGAACCCTTACATTTCTTTCAGATCGAGGAAGCGTTAAAACCCATGTTAGGTTACCACTGCCTGCACCTACTTGTTCTGATGTATAGATTTGCATGCGAACAGGAAATAAGGTTATTTTCTTACAAACATTAGACATGAATATACATACTTTACAGTTCACAAGTCTATGCAGAAGTAGAAAAGAAAAGGGGTTGACAGTAGATTGGCTTCAATAATTAATTACTTTCTTACAATTTCTAAAGGTTATTTTTAAATTAAAGTCAAGTCAAATCTTTCAAGAAAGAAAATATTGAATGACAGTGGCTTTTCCTTGACAAAGATCACAGTTGCCTGCAGTATGAGGTATAACAGAAGAACAAGTTCATGCAGAGGCAGTGCACATTTACATTAAGAGGCCTCTTCAACCAAACAAAACTTTTAGAGTTAGATCCTGTGAAAATACTCTTCTAGCAATGCCAATATATCAAACGTTAAGGTCAAACTTGAGTTCAGTTTACATTCCTTCTAAATGACCAACTTCTGGTTTACTGAAAGCTTCTACATATAGCTAAGGAAGTATTATATCTGATTATTCCACAGGGAGACAGCTCTTTTGTTGTGATGACTAACTTTATAATGACTGCTGAGCAAAAGATGGGGAAGTGCGGTGAGGTAAGTACATGTTCCTTTCTTATATTTATTAAATCCAAGTAGGATTGTTTCTGATATCATGCAGTGTAAAACTGTGCCTAGACAAAATATTTTTTTTATTTTCTTAAAGTGTTACCCTTAATTTAAACGACATGATGCTAATTGATTAGGGCCATATATAAACTTATTGAGAAAATGCCTGGTGATCCTACCATTTATGATAGGATAAAGATCCTTTTTCTTTGTTCCTGTTCCCAATATGTACAGATGGATGTCTTTAACTTTTCCCTTTATGACTAAGGGAAAGTAAACAGATCACTGAGTGAGAGTTACACCCCCTCCCACCTAAATTACCCTGATTTCAAAATCCTGGCAAAAATCTGGGATTTATTAATCTCAGAATTTGCCCAGGAAAGTCGCATAAACAGCGTGTTTCCCGGCCAAACCTAAATGGTGGACGGGTATGAACATGGTCAGTTTGCATCTTTTCTTCTGACATGGGGGCTAGCAGCCCTGGGGTGAGATTATAGTTGCCCCAACCCTAGTAGGCAATTGTCATGAAAGTGTCATGAAGTTGCCGTACACTTAGTGCAGGCAATAGGGATACACTGTAAAGTAATATATTGAGATATCAGTAAATGTGGGTTTAAGTGACTATTTACCAGATTACAAACATTATTTTACTAGATTATACTCTGTATAGAAAATATAAGGGAAAAAATATATAATTTCCAAACCTCCTATATGAGCTTTGAAAAATATTTATTTACAAATACATTTAGCTATACTGTTGATGTAAAAAAACATTTTTGTATTAATAAGTCACAGCTACTGTACTTTACGGCAGGAATGCAAGATACTTTACCAGATACTTACCACTGTTTTTTGAATTCTGTATGTTATTGCTCTTGTAATCTTGTCCTGTATTTAGAGAAGAACATTTAAGCTAGAACCATTTTGTGGGAGAGCTGTGATGACCCCGGCTGTACCGGTTACTGCCTGCTGGTGGCACTGTGCTTGCCCCTCCATGGGTTGAGCCCACAGTCACCAGCAAGTGGCTCCCTGCAGGCGTGGGCTGGGTGGAGCACACACCTGCCTAGTTAGCTTTAGGGCTATATAGGTGTGTTTTATCCAGACACTCATTGCTTTTCATGTCTTCATGTCATTTCCTGTCTCCATACCTGACCCTGAACCCAGGACACTCCTGTACCCTGGACTTTTTGTACCTGTCTTGATCCTGTTTGTGAGTTCTAATTAAATCTGTTTTTGACACCACCCTACCTCTGTCTGGATGTTAGTGTGTGTTGCCTGTCTCTCTGTAGGCTCAACCTATGGAAGGGCAAGCACAGTGCCACCAGCAGGCGGTGACCGGTACAGCCAGGGTCCACACAAGAGCTGTTTCTTTTTTACTTACAAATAGCATGTAATTATAGTTTCATAACCTCCTTCAGTCCAACCGAATGCATCATGGACAGAACTTAACTTTTTTTAGTTCTTTATTTAATTATTAGCAACTTTTGTCACAATTGCAGCTTCCTGATGTAGCACCGTGCAAAACGGATGAAGACTGCAAAGCCATGTCTTTTCGCCAAAGTCAAGGTATGTCTTTTGTATGATTAATCTGTAATGATTAAACTATTGTTTATTAAAAGTTCATAATGCTTT
Source organism: Ptychadena robeensis (assembly GCA_036250615.1). Taxonomy (NCBI): domain Eukaryota; kingdom Metazoa; phylum Chordata; class Amphibia; order Anura; family Ptychadenidae; genus Ptychadena; species Ptychadena robeensis. The sequence continues at coordinate 86,939,576 of CM070033.1, forward strand.
ACATTTGTGTTTGGCAAGTTCAACATTTAGCTATATCACAATTTTTATAATCTTGCATTTTTAGCTGACATTTTCCATGTTACTTTTCAAAATGTACTCCCTTAGGACATGTTTCCACTTGAGTGATTGGCCGCGATCACCCCGGTGCGGCCCGCGATCTGAAACGCGGCTTACTGTGGTATGCACATGGTCGATCGTGGCTATAGAGATGAATGGATGTGGTTAAAAATCACGTGGCGCAGTGATTGCAGTCAATCATTTGAATGGGGTCACATCCACACCTGTGATGGGTCGCGGACGCGATCGATGGCAGGCCGAATTGCTGCTTACTTTGTTTTGGATCGCGGACTGCGGGAAGTCGCAGGATGCGTGCAGCAGATCGTCCCTAATCGTAACCATAGAGGTAAATAAACACAGTTAAAAATCACATCTCCATCCATGGATTCTTAACCGCGCCCATTCACTATCAATGGGTTCGATCAGACAGGAAGTGGTGGGGGTGAACAGGACACCTTGCCACAGCCCTCACTTCCTGCCTGCAGCGCCGTGCCTGCGGTTTGAATCGCTGGAGACCTCAGAAGATCACTGGGTGCTAGCGATCTCCCGTGGGCACCGGGCTGTGATTTAAACTGCGGGCAAACTCCTAAGTGGAAACATGCCCTAACTGCACCCATTCATGAGCATGATCAGGCAGGAAGTGGGGGGGAGAGGTGGGGTGGGACAGGACATCTTGCCACACACCTCACTTCCTGCCTGCAGGTCCGTGCCGCGGTTTGATTTGCGGGAGAAAGCTGGGTGCTAGCGATCTCCTGTGGGCACTGCGCCTCGATTCAAACCGCAGGAGAACTCAGAAGTAGAAACATGCCCTTAATTTGCATTCTGCCTTTCCAGAAATCAAAACTAGGACATTAGCGCTACAATGTAATAAGGCTTGTCATATAGCCACCATACCGCACCTTCCAAAATATTCTCTACCATTCTGTATCACTATATGCTAGCCTTCCCAAACTTTTTATCATAGATGAACCCTTGAGAAAAGTTTCCAGGGAATCCTTAATTTAGCTTTACAGCTTAACCCTCTGGGCGGTTTGAGCTTTTCGAGCCATTTTTTATGACACGAAAAGCTTGATTTACCGGCAATAGCGGCGGAGTACACTGTACTCTGCCGTGCTTGCTGGCTCTCCGCCCAGCCCTCTACACACCTCCGACGTCAAATAGACGACGACGGCGGCCTGTGGAGAGGAGAGCGGCGCCCCCTACATTAACATGGAGGTCTATGGCCCATGGAGGTCATAGATGACGCCGAAGACACGGGGCAGAAAGGGCTCCGTGTGTCGGCGGCTCTTCTACAGAGCTGCCGGCACACAGGGAGATGGCAGTTTTGCCTGATCCCGGTACGGGCACAGTTTGATCGGCGAACTGAGTTCGGGCAAACCGCTAGCGAGGTTAAAGTAGAATAGCACAGTAATTGGCTGATCCAGGACCAAAATTAAATCTCTGCACTTTGGTTGTGCAGAAAATTTTTACCTATATATTTAAATTGGTGGACTGTCCACATATCAAGCTTGCCAGTCATGCTAGGCATGTGAATTCAATACCAAATGACTATGTCTCACACCCAGCATGTCTCCATACCCATAGTCTATTATTGCCCTGTGCTCCAATATTGATCCTTAGACTTTCAGTGCCTCTCACTTTCTACATCTTCTGCCTAGCCTATTTACGATTCTAAATCCTGCCCCCTGTTTCTTACAATTTAATTCTCTGCAATTATACTGGCTTTATTAGCACTGATTAGCTGATGGTGGTGTCTATAGCTTACATAAAGCACATTAAGCTACCAAAAATTACCCTGTTAAAAGAAGATTACCTTTGCTAGACTAGCCCCCAACTCATTACAATGAATCCTCGTTTAGCCTTATCCAGATCTGAGATAGTGATGTTCTCTTTCACAATATCTAGCTTTTGGGTCTGCATTGTAGAGGGAAGGTATCAAAGACAGGAGCTCAAAAAATGGGTCAGTTTGTTCAGAAAATCTATTTATATACTGAACCCTCTAGACATGAGCATTTAACCTTTACAGTTTGCTTAAAAAGTCAAACCAAAAATGTTTCCCATTTGTTGAAAACATTTGCAAAGCATTAAAGCCCTGTTGAAACTTTACTGCTGTACAGTGCCCTATTAGAGACATTTATTTTGCTTCCTGTCCTGATTCCAGACGATTTAAAGAAAACTTTTAACAGGGATGCAGACATAAAATTGCCCTGTTGCATGGCCCAGTTTTGGCCTGCGTTTAGCTGTCTAATTTAACTATAGACAACTTTAATATACAGAGGAGTATATGATCCACTCATTGTCTGCAAACAATACAGGCAAAATTGGCCTAAATCATCAAAAATATTTAAAATGGCCATATAGCCCTTCTCATATTCATAAGCAGTAACATTTCCTTAATTCCTTTGGAAGTGGCAGGGACATGCTTACTTTCTCACTCACGTTTTACTTACTTTTTGTTGAATATCTCATGCCATAGTGTAATATGTCTCACATTGTTGCTGTATTTGTTCATTTTAAAACCTGTTTAAGCCCAGATATTTTTTTAATTATGTTCTAAGGCATAAATCCATAGAAATTACAGAACTTTTTTTTCCATGACTGTAAAACAAGCATATCAGTTGTTATTTCTTTCTACAGCTTTTAATATCTAGAACTATTTTTAAAGATATGTTAATACATTCTAATTTATTCCTGTTTAAAAAAAGAAGAGAGTGATTATCCAGAAATGAGTGCCTCAGGTAACCGTAGCCTGGCTATATATGGCTTGGTGGTGGGAGCATTTTTCATTGGTGCCAATGTTCCACAATGCAATAAACAAAAATGATAATGGAGCAGGTTATTGTTATTTTTTCCCCTTATTAATTATCCTACAAGGCCGAAATGTATATATATAACTAAGTGACTGGTAAGAACATACTAAATCTAATAGGTGTGCTTTTAAGGTAGACACACACACATGGATATGCTCATTCAGTCATTCAATTCAAACTGAAGAAGAAGCATTTTAAACAGACCCTCCATAAAATCAGTTATACATTGGCATTAATGATAGTGGCAGAATTTGAATGATTGTTGCCAAATAACCCTAGTTTCTTATTGATACATTTGGGGGCTGTTAAACTACAACATACACCTTACAATCTTACCATACAATTTCTGTACAATTAAAGCTAGCCATACATGGTTCAATTGACATCAAATCGATCATCAATTCGATCGAA
>CM070033.1:86948542-86962201 GCA_036250615.1 Ptychadena robeensis
AGCTGAGCCCCAGCCACCTACGGATGGAGATGGTATATATGGATAAGGTGATACATCCCCCAGAAGGCCGTAGGGAGCCTATCTACACACTGGGATCTATTAAACCTAGCTAGTGTTGTGAAGTGTGGAAAGAAAAAAAACCACCATGTAGCAAAGGAAAAAAGCAAACAAAATCAAAAACAAAAACAAAGGAAAACCCTTGTATGTGAAAATGAATGTGTGTGCGTGTAAGTGTTGTGTGGCGTGTCATGTGACTCCTAATGCCCTATAAAAGGTGTGTATGAAAAAAACCTATGTGTGCCACAATATAAAAGTAAACCTGTGCTAGCTGTGTAGTGTTGCATGTGATGTATTGAGGAGAGGAAACGTAAACAAGACGTCCTCACTGCTTGCTACTGAGTGTTGTGATCATAAACTGCCCCCCTCCCCCCATGGACTCTATAAGTGTGTGAGTGTGCCTACCCCGACTACCCAAAACCCAGTGGCCTCACAGCGTGACGGGAGCCTACTCCACTGACCTGTCTGGTTGCATCCCATTCCATACGGGAATGGCAGCCCCATCCATTACATCCGGCGCGGTCGACACGCACGTCCCTTAAATCCCCCGCTGGACACGGTCATGTCCAATATCCCAGTTTTCGACAGGATTGATTGGTCCTGCTCGAAGACTGGGATGGGCGCATATGATATGGGCCAGATAGATGGCTGTGAGCGCGCTCGGCACTCGAAGCAGCCATGGATCTGGCCCATATCTGCATGTGTATACCCTGCTAAACATTAACACAGCAGTTTTTATTAGTATTTGTTGGTCATTTTGTTAGATCTGTTGAATTTCCACATCCTGTAACAGCAGGATGTCAGCCAACGCAGAATTCCCATCTTGTGATAAGAGTAGTCTTTGATGGGCACAAATGTTTAGATTAACTACAAAGAAGAGACAAACACATTAAAGCCTAAAACCAGATGACACTTCAGTTATAAGAGTTCAAAAAAAGTAAAAAATAGACCAATAAGAAAAGCTGAGCCCTGTTACCATTCATGTTAGAGTTAGGCTTTGGCAGGGAAAACACGGCTCGATATAACGATGACGTCATCACGCTACTGTCAGATAACGAATGAGCTGGAGACACAGCACTGCTGTCTTTCCAGCTCAGCCAATGCCTTACATGGATGCCGCAGTCTCCATGCAAAGCAACAGACATCCACCGTGGTTTACAGTCATGACCTTAATCCCTGTTTGAGCTGGAAATAACAGAGATGGCCGCATATGATATGGGCCAGATAGATGGCCGTGAGCGCGCATGGTGCTCAAAGCGGCCATCAATCTGGCCCATATCTACACGTGTGTATCCAGCTTTAGTATCCACTGCATTTTAATAAAAATGCAATAGTCACTAGTGATAAGCAAAGGCAATATTTGAACTTGCGACATTTCACAGATTATTCTCCCAACTTTCTAAATAAATTAGAAAATTTGAGATCTCCTGTCATTATTATATTGAATATCGGCACATTTACATGGCAATATTGGGAACACAATGTGTTGTCACAGTGACATCTTGTGCCAGAATGCAAAATAGCAGCTGCATGGAAGTAATTCATGTGAAAATCGGCACTTGTACATGCAAATATTGAGAACACAATGCATGGTACTTTCTCCAAAATCTCAAATATTCGAGATTACAAAGATATAGCACTATGTTTGAGATCTTCGCAAATTTTCCAAGTGCCTATATTCACAATACAAATTTGCAATTCGAATAACCAACACTAACAGTCACGTCTTTGGCATGCCCTAATTATTTTCCAGTGAGCATGTTGCCACTTATATGCATTGCCCCAACCTTTGTAACTGTGACTTTGTTGGATAACCACTGCACAAAAACATTTAAGGATCTGTGTAATGTAAAAAGTCTGCGTTATTATTTAAATTCATTTTTTTAAATTTTTTTTATTTATATATAATTTTTTATCTTTGCTGCTAACAGGCACGCTAGGTACTACAAAGATAATGGTGTGAAGAAAAGAACTTTATTCAAGGTCTTTGGTATTCGCTTTGACATCTTAGTGAATGGGGAGGTAATGATAGTTTTAATTATAGTTATGAATATCATTGAGGCTACATAATTGCTAATTAGATTACAAATTCGTTGAAAAGCATTTATACATTTCACTAGATAGTTTAGTTACCCTAATAATTTGAATGTTATTAATAAAGTGTATCTTTTTCCAACATTTAAGCTTTAGGTTTCTACTATCTGTAGCTTCGATAGATGAATTTCCCCTCAGTACATGTTCTAGATTCAAGCTTTCCAGACACGGACAGTTCACAGTGTATGTTTCAGGTTGGCTAACAGTGTGCGGGTGCTTGGGTAGAAATTGCCAAATAATGACAACTGAGTAATCCTAATGGGGACCTGTTTAAAAAACCCACAACATCCAACCAGTCGGGGGAAACAACATGTTTCTTGCCAACTGTGTGAATGTGCACTAAATGAACATAGAACCTGCAAAAGGGAAAAAGGACAGCAACCTCATAGGGCCCCAATATAAAATGTGATTGCCTCCCACCCCCTTCCCTCAAAAAAAATACCAATTTAGTCCTGGATTGTTACTATATATATATGGAATTTGTATGGGAGGATGTATGAATATTGGGCTCTTTTAAACTACATTTTACCTTTAAAAATCAAACCACAGCGCGGCTAGTGTAAAATGGTCCTGACTGTCCTTGTTATTTAAATCAAATATGTGCTTGTGATGCTTTCTAAATGATTTGGCAAGAACCAGGAGTATTGATTTTGCATAGTTTTGCCAAGACATATGTTTCAACCATGGTAGTGAGGAATTTAAATTCCATCCCTGACCATATAGTTTAGTTCATTAATTTAATGTCTATGCTTTTTGTTGACCCTATGCCAATGCAGCCCAGATGTCAATCAACCAAGAGCCAATAAACACACAGGACCACCTCTAACCTCTAACCTAACAAAGCTCAGGATCCTAGGGGGATTAAAGAAACAGAGTCTGTCTCTTTCATTTTTACATTAAGCTTTTGCTTGGTTCACCCCTTCTAGTTTACGCAACTTTTCATCTTTAAGTTTATCATTTTTGTCATTGAATTATTCATCTTATTTACATATTTGAGATGTGTTATAATTGGACATTTTATTAATTTTGAATTACATTTTTTTATTCAGTGATGACATGTATTTATAGACATTAGATGTAATGCACCAAAAATATTATTCTTCTAGTTATATTGAGCCTACGGGATTGTGCCATCTACAGACATATTTCTAAAATGTTTCATTATTCCAATTAATGTTTAGCAATTACATTACCAAAATTAAAACTTTTATATTTCAGGGAGGTAAATTCAATATAATCCCAACAATGACAACAATAGGTTCAGGAATTGGTATTTTTGGAGTGGTAAGTTAAAATATGTATGTTGTTCTTACTCTAATTAAATACTTTTATTTAATTTCCTATCTTTTACCTTGCTTGTGTATAAGAAATCAGTATTGTTTTCCAATGGAATGAATCAGCATTATACATGGAAGAGCATGTAAAAACATAATAAAGCACCAATGATACCATACACTGAGTCACAAAAAAAAAACCATCAAGATTTAAAAACTTTAACTTTAAAAAAGAAAAGGTTCCTATATATAAATATGGCCAGTGGGGTTTCTGTATGTTTGAGAGTTGATAAAGCTTTTGAGTTTTCCCAAGTGAGATCTTTGGCATTTGGTCTATGCAAGGCATTTGCCCTGCATAGACCACGCTTCAACAAAAAAAATGGATGACATCCTCATATCCAGGGAGACAAAATTACAATCTGTCAAAAAAAAGTGATTGCCCTCCCCTCTGATGATGCACTGCCTGGTACAGAGAGACCTGGAAAGGTTAATGTCCCTGTCATAATGATGCTTCCTTCCTGGCTCTCCGACTTTTTTTTTCAGCATTAAAAACACATTACGGTATCTAGCGCCATCTATAGACCATTTTTTCACCATCTTGACAGATCAGAGATTTAGAAGTTTCATTTAAACATTTTTAGTTAGTTTCTTTTTCAGTGTAGGTCTTCTTTAAGGGAATGTTTAGTTAGGGTTAGTATTTAGTTTATGCAATTTAGGGGTTGTCCAAAGTACAATGTAATTGTTATCAGAGAAATTTAGTATGTCTTTGAACTAACTAAAGGTGGCCATACACAGGTGGATTTTCCAATTGATTCCTGTACGTTCACGGTAATTGACTGTTCGCGAATTGGACGCGGCACCCTTTCTTTGAGCGGGATCAATCGATCCTGATAAAAGAAATCTTGGTTGAACAGGGAACCAACATGTGGTAAATCCCTGTTCCATTACTGTTAGTTAGGATGGGGACCTTGGTCCTTAGTATCGAATGGGAAAAATGCTCAAAGTGGTGTGCATTGATTCGCCATCCAATTGACGAACGCTTGAAGGCATTCATCGATCGAGTGAGTATTCACCCACGTATGGGGACCCTTAGAGTGTTAGATTTTTCATGGTAAGCAGTAAATGCAATTGACAATAGCAATGTAGTATTGTATGCCCTGTTTTTCTTTTCATAGTATAAAACAATCTCTTTGGATAGTATCATTTGGAGCTTAATGTAAACTTTAGAAAAGGCCAAGTACATTTAATACTTTTTCAAGCATATAAATAATATTCTACATTTTGATACAAAAATTTACAGCGACATCATGTGGCAAATTGTAACATTTAAAAAAAAACAGCAAACTTGATCAACTTTTCATGCTAGATACCAAAATAAAAAATGTGAATCAAGGAAGAAATCCATATATTTAAGCTCAAACATTTATGTTTGTAAATGTATTTCTTGTTCAGTGATGAATCACCTCATCATGATTATTTGTGGGTGGCCTGGTTGTTTGATACTCATAAGGAAAACCATATGATATTTTGGCAAATGTTACACAGATACTGTCTGGGGTTTTAGGTTCTGACACAAAGAATTAGCATACAGGATTTTTTTTTATATAACCTATTTAAAGTAAACTATACAGCTGAGATATTGTCTGTATAGTATCTAGATACCCTGTATAAAGTCATTTGTTTATGAGCTATTGCACTAAAAACATGCAAACAAAATTAATTGTGTCCTTTCAATAGTATTGATTTCGAAACAAAACAGTACAGACAATCTTAGGGAACCATATTCATCTATTACCTTACCTGTGTCTTTAGGCAACAGTTGTGTGTGACCTAATGTTATTGCACATCCTTCCCAAACGGAACTACTACAAGGAGAAAAAATTCAAGTATGCAAAAAATGAAGAGAAGGTAAATGACTAATGAAATGTGTTTGTTGTTTTATTGAGATTACACATGCGTTTACAGGAAATATTTGCTTAGAGAAAAGTTGTTGGCCATTGCTAAATTCTTCTACAATACATAAAACCAAAAAACAGTTATGAAAATCCATTTATTTCCTTTCGGTAGAATTGTTTTAGGTAAGTAGCAGTAGTATACTTCTTCTATAATGAGATATTTCAGACTCAATAATCTAGAAAAAGAATATAAATCAGAGATGCAAAGTTAAAATATTGGTTGTCTTTGTATTCTAGGATGGTAATAATATAAATAGGAACAAGGACACGAAGTGCACAACCTAGTACAACAAAGTAAGGTACTGTAAATGGTTAAAGCGGACAGTTCGGCCGCGAACAAGGATGTTCGCCCTCCTTCTCGCCGGCGGACAGTACGGGTGTTCGACCCGCCCTGTTCGCCGGCGAGAAGGAGCCCTCTATTCTTCCTCCAGTGGGATCATTAGCAGCGAGATCCCGCCGCAGGAAGAATATTTCACTGAAGACCGGGTAGAGAACCCGGTCTTTCAGTGAAAACCGGCTTGTAAATCCGGATGTGACGTCAGTGACGTCACATCCGGTTAGCACAACCAGGAACTATGCGTTCCAGGTGCCGGATGTGACGTCACTGACGTCACATCCGGGTTTTCCGATTCAAATTCCCCGCCTAGAGGCGGGGAATTTGAATCTGTCCGCGAACGGGCGGACGGCGGACTATTGATATCACTGCCACTGATATCACTGTAACTGTGTAATCACAGCTGACGGTTGTGCGCAACTATCTATTATGTTTCTTAGCAATAATATAAAGCTGCTGAATCATAATGACAGTGAGAGGATCTTTTTTTGATTTAGAATGGGAGGTCAGCATTGATAGCCCCCTTTGACTCCAAAAGGATTATATATCTATATATACAGTATATCAAGCCATCAAGTAGTGTAAAGGCTGCCATACACGCACCGAGTGGCAGACGATTTTGCCGCCGACCGATGGGCGTACGTGCTCGCAGCCGGTGGTCGGCAGCAAAATCGACTGCCAATCGTGGGTGCCCACATGCGGCGACAGATCCCTGTCGCCACACAGCTCAGCCGGCCACGGACAGAACGGACATGTCCGATATTCTCTGGCCGATACCAACTGATGCCATTACTTTTAATGGAGACCGGCGTCTTCATTGAAGCTAATGGCCGGCACACAAAGTGTGCCCGCCTATGCTGTCAGCTCTGGAGAGCAGCGTGATGACATCATCATACTGCACTCTAGAGCTGATCTGACCTGCTCTGTCGGCCCCCACTCGGTAAGTGTGTGGGGGCCTTAAGGAAGAGTTAGAACTTGTCAGGATTGTTATCTGTGCCTTTGTTGGGGAAATTCACTGATTAATGTCCCCAGAACAGAGATCAATAGAGGACCAAACATTTACCAGTTGTGCACATATAAAAAAAAGTAAAGGAGAAATCATTAACTGTGAATCCCTCTGATAAATATCCTCACCTATAAATGATTTCCTTTTATTTCTTGTCCTATCATTGACATTGAAAGTGAGGGGGGAAGAATAATCCCACCTTGGTTCCTACTAAATAATGAGAAAGATTGATTTAGTTGGCGATTGTATTCTTATTTATCTTTTGCACTTATTTCTTATATAGAATACGTTAAATAAAGAAGACAGCACAGCCTATTCAAATAACAGCCAACAAAACAATTCTCAAAGCTCTGATATTCCTGTAGCAACAGCTGCCAGTTAACATCAAACCAATATTCTACAGCACAGGGTAAGTGCAATCTATTTCTACAGATAAAATCATAAAGTATATGTTACCTTTTATTCTATCATTGTTTTGATCCAAGATTAATAAAACCTTTCTTCCAATGTCTATACACTCCCTTGTGAACTCTTGTGTGTCACATTGATAGATCAGCAGCCTTTTAACCCGGCCATACGCGGCTCAATTCCTAGAGTGTTCACAATGGGGTGGCGCAAGAATTGCCGTTCAATACCAGAATGATCTGTCACCGTGAATGTGCACGCCCATCGATCTTTCAGGAAGTGAATGAAAAATCGAATAGTGTATGGCTTACTTAAGTGTTTGCCTATATGTTTTCCCTTTCAAATGTATCCATCTCTCGGTTCTCCCTTTAGTCCAGTGCTAGACTCCTCTAGTGTCAATTCTGCTTTTTTTTATCTTTCTTGGTTTATATTAAGAGGTCCTTCAACTTTTAGTCTTTTTTTTACATAGGGCTTCTTTATTTTGGCTTCATCATAAAACTGATAAAGATAATATGATAATAGTCTGTTTTGTTACTTGCTGATGTGGGTTTACTGTAAATATATTTAGCAATTAGTATTAGATTAGAATTGTTTGTAAAATCAATGGAAGCATAATCCTAATATTTTCTCTACCTTTGCTTTTTTTCAGAAGTTCAAAAATATAAAAATCTTAACAATTCTTCATATTTTGGTCATCAAGGTTTAAATCAACGTATTCCTTGCTATGTAGATGAACTTCATGGTGAATCCATATTACAAGAACTGACATTACAAAAAGCAGATTATTTGTACAGATGAGTTTATACAAACATAATTATGCTGATCACACAACCGTGCCAGCAAACAAGCACATGAAAGATCCCAAAGCCAAACATTAAAAAGTGACATTTGTATTTTGAAGATGCCCTATGAACTCATTCTGTTTGATCAGGTGATTAAATCACCAGAAAAGAAATGTCATATCTGTAAGAAATGGAAAGTAATGTATAACAAAAGACTAACTGCTTTGGTGATCTTATAAGGCTAACAATCCACTACAAAGAAAGAATAGCTTTTCAATATTCTTCCTACAGAAAGTGATATCTGATGAAGATATTTTCCTATGCAGAGTATGATAGTTTGTAACATTGTGCCTTTTTTGGGCATGAAACTAATTGCCTTGAAAAAAATATGTTTACAGCCTAGGGTACCTTGTACATATTCTCATGTATATATATGTACGTTTAAAAAGAAAACCTGTATACCAAGCATGTGAATACTGAGTCTTTAAATTTGGGGGATTTATCATAATATTACGATTTTTTAATTACCATTATTTTGTTTTAACTATGTCATATCAGCCAACATGGCACTGTTGAAATAAGATTTGAAATCCCAAAGGATATTAAGTTTTTGTAATTTAGTCATACATGTCCTCAAAGGATCCAAGTTGGACAGGAAGCAAATCCAATAGTGTGTTTGGTGACCCTAGTGCTAGTTATCTAAATAAAACCTATTTATTTAACTGGTAGTGCTTCCATGACTGCTGTCAGTGGTTGCTATGATTATGTGATGACTGATGTGGGTCCATAAGGATTCCTATTACTGCCAACATTGTGATGAGCAGTGATCAGCATGGGCATGAACCCATGACACAATGGTTAATGGATAACTGCACTTTTAGTACAGCCTATTAGCTTTTCTTACTTGAAAAGGTAAATTAGTTTATCTACCTCACTAGAAGGAATAAGTACCCAACCACCCCCAAAATTTCCTACTAGAGAGCTGAGGATTACCCACTTTGACTGAAACTAAAGTAAGGTCCTGAGAGAAAGAACACTCCCATTTCTGCTACTGTTAAATTGAAGATATTTCACAATATATCTAACTTGAGCACTATAAAGTATATTCAACAGTGTAAATAAGGCAGAGTTCTTGTTATTATGGAATTAAGCTATACATAAATGGCTTTTATATATCATATACCACATTCATATACAGGCTACATCATATACGTATTTGTACTTTCCATTTCCCATGCATCTGTTTTCATGCTACTTTGGCAATAGGATCTACAATCAACAGTTATTTTATAGCTAGAATTCAAAACTACCCAGCATCAGCACCACTGTAATCTACTTCATTTTATAAAGTCCTGTCACAATGACGTACAGAAACACATACTAAACAGTACTGGAGGTATCTAGAGAAACCCCATGTATAATTCAATACATAATTCCAATGTTTAAATATATTGTCTAAGAAATTGGCAAGCTCTGGAAGTTCCTGAGTGATTTGGATTATATAATGATATCAGTGGGGAATAGCTGTGGTAGCAAAATGTACCGTAAACATGCAATAATATTTAACTCTACAGCAAGCACAAGCTATTTGAATGTGAACATTTTCTGTCTTTTTTTCATATTTAAATGTAATATATGATATATTCTTACTGACTGAAAGTAGGTCGTAACCACCATTGCTGGTCAATGTAATGTTCAATTTGAGATATTGTTAATTTTTATTAAGAGTAACCTTATTGATCAAAAATCATTAAGCGTTGTACAGTATGAAAAAAAAACACATTTGTAAAGCTGCTTGTTTTTATGATGAAAAATCTTTACAAATATATACAAGATATCGTTGTATTTTCTACCCAGCATTGAAGGAAGGTGAAGGAAAATGGCATTGAAGACTGTGGAGTTTGACCCTTATGAAGGCTAAAATCTACTATCTAGTAACAGCTATAGCTTCAAAGAATTTCAATTAATTTAATTATTGCTGATATTGTGTTTATGTCTTTTATTTTTATAATTTAGGTCTGTATGGAATCTAAAAATTATTAGCCCTTTTCATAATATTCATCACTCATTATTCTGATCCAAAGTTTAGGTTTTCACAGTTGGATAAAGGATCCATTGCATGTGTGAATGGGAGTTAAACAGTCTCTTTTGTCCACTAGAATTGGACTTGTGATAACACAGAATGAAGAGAGAAGTAAGAAGTAGCATCTCTAGTGAATAAATCTTTTTTGTTGGTAATTAGACTTGGTCCCCAGGTGTCAAATACTGTCCCCACCCAACTCTTGGTCCTGATCTGCTGTAAAATTTAAGCTCCCATTGTCACCCATGAGTCACAATTTTTGGCCATATATGTAGTTGTACCTCCTCCAGATGCACACATGTGTCTTCAGGGCGTAGGTGGAATATACAAACAACTACAAGACCCTGCAAGTTGTATAATTGTATCCATCACAAATACCACAGCTGCTCTTTAATTGAACTATACGTCTTCAGTTTAGTCATTTAAAGAATCTGGAAATAGTAGAGTGATAATATATCCTTTTGTATGCCCTAACCGGAAAAGGAGAGCATCTCAAATATTGTGAGTAGGGGGCACCAATGAATAGGCTACATCTTGGCTCGTCTTGGCCTCTTGGATCACTGTGCGTACAAGACAGTCCAGATCCAGAAAAGTCACCAGATGGTCTAGCTCAAACAAACATGCAGGATCCTAACCATTTTCTTTATTGAGAAACAAGTTACCATCAAAGTATATTTAAAGCAAGCAGAAACACAGTCTACCGAGCACCTAACTAAGTCACTGTAGCCCCCAGGTATCTAAGAAATAAATGGGAATGGTTGTCAGTGACCTGCCATCCACTCGCACAATGCAACTGCTTCTAAGACAGTGTAACAGCCTGTCTAGTAAGGTATGAGGGGTTTGAAATGAAGTTTAGTTTGTTTTCTAGGGTCCAATTTATATCAAGTCATATATGATAGATCAAAACATGTCCTTTTATTACAGCAGAAAAAAGGAAAAATTGGCATTGTTGTTTTGAAAAGCAGATTTTTTAAAAAATAATCTATAAATTAAGGGGACATGAAGAATCTGATAACTACCCATTCTCCATGTGACCTGCTGTATATTACACTGGAAACACACTTCACTTTTACATTTATGTGTGTAATTGCACTTTGTTCATGATCATGACTAAATGTTCAATGTATTATAATAAAAAAGACATAAGATTCATCACTTGTAGAAATGTGACATTTATAAAGAAGAAACATTTCAAATAAAACCATATTTTTCTAATAACTGTTTCCAGGTTTGGTTAATGCTGTAAATATCTCTTTTCTAATGGTCACATACTATAATGTAAAGTTACATTGTGGATTCCTGTTCACAGCTCAAGTTAATTCTGGTTGTCATTTGATCTACATGCTCCCTACTGTCCCTATTAATATGCTAAATTAATTTTTGTGAATTCAGCCCAGCTATGACAGGCTCTCTTAGCTTATCTATGTAATTCAATGAGAAAATGACTGTTGGGTGCATCTGATAGTGTGCTGCACATAGCTTCCAAAAAAACCATCCTACAATTCCTTATTGCTAAAAAGGTAGGCATATTATTATTATTTTTATCATCATTTATTTATACAGCGCCAACATATTACGCAGCACTGTACAATACATTAGAGTGGAGATACAACACAGTATAACACACAGGTACAGGTAATGACACAGGAGGAGTAGAGGACTCTGCCCGATCTGGCTTACAATCTAATAGGTTGGGAGAACAAAGTATACAATAGGTGGGTGGGCATACACGCCTTGATTCTCACTCAATAGATAAAGGACAGACTGCAGCGTAATGATGTCAGCAGATTCCTGGTCGATCTCCCCAGGTGGGTGCACCAGAACGTGCATGGCGGTTGATCGGCTGAAAAATTTGGCAGGAATTCCTGCCTGTGTATGGCTAACTTAAGAGCCCTTATAGTTGATTTAAGCAGTAGACTGGCTGGTAGGAAGATTTTAGTCTGGAGTAGTATGCACCCCTAGCAAGAATCACCTGAAGACCCACCATAAAGACCAAATCCTCTGTCAGCATTAAATTGCAGTCTCTGTGGGGCAGATTCAACTTCTCATTTTGTTTCGGTGACAACTGTCAGTTAATTTCCCAAAAGGGACCACTGACCCTTTCACTTACTTTTGCATGTGCAGGATTGGATGTGTGTGGAAATCTCTTTAACAGGATGGTATAAAACAAGCTTGGTCTTTCAGTAAACTTCAGGACTACAGAGAGAGCGATATAGATTGCAACGGCTACCAGATTCTGAAAATTCTCATTTACTGCTCTCTGGCAGAAGCTATCCATAGATGTATTGATCTGCGGTCGATTCCCAAATGATTGATCGGCATGCACGTTCGCGAATGGAATGCGTCCACCTTGAATGATCAATCCCAAAAAAAGGTCAAAATCGAACAATAACGGATCGAACAGGGATCCGACCAGTATGTATTTTCCTGTTCAATATCCATGACTTTGGATGGGGATCCTCTTAGCCCATCCAAAGTATCGGCCAGCGATCGATTCCCCATGGTTGTGCAAATCGATTCCCCAAACAAACAAATTGTTCTATGTGGTGATGATGTTATCATGTTATGATCGATCGTTCAATGATGGAAGGGGAATCTATACTTTACACCACATACAATTACCATGCAATTTCTGTACAACCAACTTTTCTTCTACCAAAACCATGTAATAGGAGGACCTTTCTACACCTTCCAATCACTATGTATTCTATCAGGGAGGTCACTATACTACACAGTTGTTGGTAGGTCTCATGAAAGTTGTATGGAGGAATCTAAATTTGTATGGGGGGCTTAAGTCACAT
Organism: Ptychadena robeensis; assembly: GCA_036250615.1. NCBI lineage: Eukaryota > Metazoa > Chordata > Amphibia > Anura > Ptychadenidae > Ptychadena > Ptychadena robeensis. Next base: position 86,961,331 of record CM070033.1, read on the forward strand.
TATACAAACATGCTTTCAGTGGAGAAGGTCTTTTAGATTACATACTTCGTCCTGGTCGGTGACTGTAAAGATTTTGAAGGGCCTGCTATGGCAGCCTGAATATTCGAATGAATGAAGACATATCAGCTGGTCACCAGCAGAGGGCCACCAAATATTGTATATTAACTGAACAGTATTGGATGTTGGATAATAATTTAAGCCTGTAGTAAGAAACCAATTATTAAGTCAGAATTAATATACGATTTTATCAGGGTCAGAACTGAAAAGAAATACCCTTTCCCACTGGAAATATCCCACTGGAAGGGTTAAATTAAAATTTGTACTTACACCACACCTGGCATGCTCCAATCCTGTAGGTTTCTGTGGACAGCCCTTAAGGCCCCCATACACCTTACAATCTTACCATACAATTTCTGTACAGTCAACTTTTTTTCTACCAAAACCATGTAATATGAGGACCTTTCTTAACTTGTCATTCCATATGTATCAGGAAGGCCACAATACTACATAGTTGTTGGTAGATCCAGGGCTTTTTTTGGGGGGGGAACGCACTGGAATGGAGTTCCACCACCTATTTTAAGCCTGGCCCCGAAATAAGGGCACTGGCTGCAGTGCGTCATGGGTGACCCGCCGGGGGGCCCCATGTGTGTTGTTTAGTGGGGGGGAAGTGTTGGCCATTCAGCATGGGTTACGGGCGCGCCACAGGCGGGTGATTTTGTGCCTCCCCTCCCTCGCAATGTGCAGCAAGGGAGGTGCTGCGCCTTGCCATTATTTATGGGTGGTGGCCCTATGACGGGGCGTCTCCTCCCCAGTTCATGCTGGAGAGATCTTTCTCTTCAGCGTGGACTGGGGGGTGGAGTTCTAGCCGTCC
>CM070033.1:86965941-86987693 GCA_036250615.1 Ptychadena robeensis
GCTCGATGTTCCTAAATAGAAAAGGGGGGCCCTGCAAGGAAAGTTTGGGAACCACTGCCTTAGGGCATTCCCAAAATATATTGACACTGCATTTATTTTTATATTAAAATAAACTTTATTATATGCACCAGGTAATTCCCATGTCACCCACATCACTGTTTCACATGTGCAAACGCAGCAGGTAAGTGAGGGCTAATGCTACATGTAGTCCAAGGAAAAATGTTGTATGGAGAGGATGGCACGCTCCACAATCAGGAAGTTTGGGGCAGCAATAGAAAAGGAAATTATCTGGTATCCTTGGATAAGATATATATCCTATGGGTTGCCATGATTGCTTTATTTATCATATGCCTTGTGGTTTTGTTACTTTACAATCTTTATTTGATCATGATGAGATCTAATTTGTTTCCTCTGGTTAATTACACTCACACTGTTTGTAATTGTTTCTGTATTAATATGTTTAATAAACTTTAACAGATAAGGTTAATTTTCATTTAGGAATATGCCCCCATTGTATTTTCTAAATGCAAAATTTTTATATAAAGTACTGAATTCTCTGACATTACAAGGGAATGTAAAAAAAGGTGATACTCAGGTGAGTGCTCTCATTGACTGATACAAGTACATTTCAGCTTTAGCTTGGAACAAAGTCTGAGCTTCTGGCATAGTGAATGTATTATTGGCAGAAAATATATATCATTGTGCAGATTTATGTTACTTCAATTTCCTATTTTTTTATTTAACATATACTGTACAAAGGATAGGTAACACAGCCACCACAATATCCAGTTAATTCTTAGTTTGGGCTGTGTTGTTAAACTAATATTGGGCTCTCAAGCATTCAATGTAGCCATTCAGACAACATTCATTCATCCAGACATTGTTAACTGTCTTTTGATTCCAAGTCAGTGATATACTGTGTATTAAAGTCCATTGAGAAAGTCAAAATTCTAAGTCTCATTGGTTTCTCTGGGCAGCAGCCCATAATTGCTTTCCAGAGTAATTAGGTACTGCAATGTTTCATTATCGCAAAATTCTTGCTGTTATTTGTTTCTGTTAGGGGAATTATCTTTCTACAGATTTAATTAGTGGTTTCTGGCCCAAATGACAAATGATATACTACATATTTGCTGCTTACTAAAGCTAGCCACACACGGTTCAATTTTGGTTCAATCGATGGTCGATTAGATCGAGGAATTCAATCGTCTAATCGAAAATCGATCTTAATTGCATCAATATACACCCCACATTGAGTTTGCGATTGTGGTGAGATTTCGATTCCAAAGTATTAACTAAAATCGTCGATTTTGGTATTGAAACGTTTGAATTCCAGATTGAAGTGGTCTATGTTATGTATATCTAATCTAATCGATCCAGGAGAAACACCACAAACATCCACGATTATAAAACGATTTTGGCACAATCGACGATGATTTTTCAACATGTCCGATCAAAATTCGATTCGATTTTCTGCCTTCATCGAACAATTATCGTCGATCGTACCATGTGGGCATTCCTCGATTTTCGTTCAATCGATGAAAAAATTCATCTAATCGAGCATCGATTGAGCCAAAATCGAACCGTGTGTGGCTAGCTTAATACTGATCTTAGAGTGCTTTTAAATTAATGACCTTACTGGTTAGATTGACAGTAGCTTGCCGTTGCTAGGATCTCAACTTTGAGCCTTGGGCAATTCCCAGGCAAGAGTGAGCAAGAGAATATTATTCCGGTGCCATTTACCCAACTGTTCTGTTTAATGCACAAAAATAGCTGTTGTATATTCAGGACTGGATGTATTTCAGCAGATCCCCAGTCACTTGTCACTAGATCTTCCAACCAATTTACTATCTTTCAGATACATTCAGCAGAAACTTGCATACCTTTGTTACTTAGGTCATGTCTTAAGGGCAACATTTGATAAAAATGGATGCTTACATCAAAGTCATTTTTCCTATGGAGTTTATTAAACATTTTTTTCTCATTTAATTTTCATGGTAACAATATATATTACATTGCAATAGAATACATAATGAGCCATGCTCGTTTTAAAGATATGTAGCAACAACTTACAGTTTTTAATGTAAACTGTGTCGGTCCATGTTGATATAGTTCTGTAAAATTCGTTTTTTATATTGGCTCTACAAAATGTGTCAAGTCAAATCAAAGTTACTATGTTTTCCATCACATCTATATGACATTATTGAACTTTCACACTGTTGCAGAAACTAGTGGCTATATTCTTCTTTACAACTTTGCGCAGCTTAATGTGATTTGCAGGCTTTCCTTATCTACATTTCTGCATGATCTCACAACAGCATTTTAATTAAATTGAGCTCTTGACTTTGACTGAATTATTGTGTGGATTGAATTGGCTATCCTCTGGATAGCCAATTGGGTTTATATATATATATATATATATATATATATATATATATATAGCAAGATATCAGTTAAGAGTTTAATGTTTAATATTTGTACAAACAATTTAAAATATATGTGTATATATCCATATGATAGAAAAAGAACTAAAACAACATTAATAATCAAATCAATAAATAAATGCCTAGCTGCAAACTGCAAAACCTTAGAACAAATGGGACTGATATTCAAAGAGTTAGGTCCCACTGAATAGGTAACAGAGATGCTTCACCATGTAAAGGCTGACAAGGCGCATTAGTGACCCTATTGGGCATGGTCTGATGCATTTCTCCCTAAACACCTGGGCTTCTTCAGGGATCATGAGGGTCCAATGTTGCTGTGGTACATACAGAAATATGCCCATGGCTAATAATGTATTTCAGCCATACAAGCAAGTATAGTTAAGACATCTCTGGTCAGATCCCAAGACCCATAGAAGTAAATAATCTCCACTGAGAGGTATATTGGTCACATATATCGTATATCAAGTGTCTATGTGATCACCTTAATAGAATCTGTTCCTAGGCTAGGGTGAGCTATGAGCCCTTGATTTGCCTGATGTACCTGAGAAACCCATACTTGAATAAAGTCTATATGACTTTGATTGCCCCAGGACATTAGCACACAACATTTTTTACCTGAAAGATGAGACTGATGAAACATCCCAGGGACCCCTGGGGAGTAAATCCAAAATCAAGTCATGCACAGGAGTTTAGTCCAATACAACAAGGTATCTAAAGGGTCAATCAGAAGAGGAGACTAGATACACAGCAGAAGTCATACTCAGTTTGATAAACATAGTCAACAATCCACAAAAGTAGCCAGTAATAGCAGTACAGTTAAACTGACACTATTACACGCACAGAGCCACACCAGGTGAAGACTTCAGCAGGGAACACATGCATTAATATGGGCCAGATCGATGGGGAATTGGAATTGAAAGAGAGTGTACTTTGTTTCCCCATAACTGTATATCCTAATATTAAATCTAAATCCTACATTATTATCTGCAAAGATATAATCCTCCAAAGGAAATGACATAAATGTAATTACTGTAAGGTAAAAGGATGGCAAATAGTTCACTTATGTGTTTAACGGAGAAGGTTTATCCCTATTTGATGATTATATTTCTAGTACAAAGAATATGTTACTAGAAATTGGTAGTGTAACACTGCCAGAAGAATATGTTTTATAGCTGGAATAAAATGTCAGCCTCACTGGAGCTTTTGCCACAATGGATGCCCAGCACGCAGAGCTGTCAATGTGATACAGAAAAAACTGCAGGCCTGCGGGGGAAAGATTTTAGGGCAGAAGATACACACAGTGTCCTCTACAAAAGAATACAGAAGCCTTTTACATGGAATGGTTTATTCCACCTAAAGTAAAGTATGATGATGAGGAAATGCATTGCAGTTTATCTGTCTTCAAGCACAAATCTAATACATGCAGATAGTGCAGCTTATAATAAGCAGAACAAGGAATATTTTCCTTTCTAGCAAAGGCTTACATAGAAATAGCTGATAAGGGGGAAGAGTCAATAACAGTTTCTAATGTTTTTCTAGTATCTATGTATATATGATTGTTACACTTTGCAGGTATCTTGTTAGTTTGGTGTAAATAGTGAATAATTAAATTAAAAATTTTTATTGCGAATATCAGCACTGAGAATTCCTGAAGATCTAGAATATAGTGCTATATCCCCGTAATCTTAAATATTTGAGATTCTGGAGAAAGTACCATGCAGTGCCTTAGCAATATACAGGTAACGATTTTCGCAATGAATTAATTGAATTTTGTGATGATTACACTGCAGCTGCTGTTTCACATTTTGGCACTAGATGTCGCCGTGAGAACACACTTTGTGTTTGCGATATGCACGTGAACAAGTTGGGATTTTCGCAATATAGGTAATCATGACTGGAGATCATGGATTCTTGAATTTACGGCAGATATTAGGCGAAAAATTTTCAATATTTAGCACATGCGAATATTGCCTATGCTGCTCATCACTAGTAAGTAATGCTAAGATTTGTTTTTAGAATACAAGTAGTTTTCTGTCTAAAAGTTCCCATATATGGGTCGATACCTGTTCAATTGGTGATCAATTGAATGCAGCGTGATGACACTGCAGATCACAGAATCGATGCGCACCACTTTGCATGATCAATTCCTGGTTGATACTTTGATGGTGATCGAACAAGGATTAACCACATTTTTGATGGCGATCGAACAAGGGTTTTCCTGTGTTCGATTCCTGAATGATCATTCGATGAATTATTGCCATGGACTCGCATGGGAATCAAACGAAAAATCGACCCGTGTATGGATACCTTAAGCCATAGGAGTATACAACAGGATATAAATACAAGATTTTTTTTTAATGTCAGTTTTTAGATCTTTCAACTACTGAAATCTGCTGACAATTTGCTATTACTTAAAATTTGCTATTGCTTGCTGACATTTTGCTATTACTTGAAACCTCTAGGGGGAGGGTTAGTTACTGCATTCATTATATACATTCATTTGGACAAGTCCATAATTTTTAGATCGTTCTTCTTATTATGGAGATTATGGAGATTGTGGCGGTGTGTGAAGTATGTCTCTAACACAAATAGTTTTTTCGACTTAAATTTTAAACTCAATTTATGCAAAAACGACATGTGCTAGAGCAAAACTTTTTTTTCAATGTTCCTCCAACCCTTCTCTACATCTCCAGTAACTTTGGTGATGATTCCATTTTTAGGGGCTTTGCAATCAGCTCACAAAGTTAGCAAGTCGAAAAATTTGACCATCTCTAGTGATGACGTCCTGTGGCTGGCTTAAGTAATCACTATACGTAAAACATTGGAAATTTAGGGAATAAAAGGGTCAGGCTTTCTTTTGCTTGCTGCAGATTCTAGCTCACATTGTGCAGTAGCATAATTTTCAATGTAGGATAGTAGTTTCTATAATTATACATGATAAAAGGTAAGGCTGGAGTTCAGCTTTTTTTTGTATTTTGTGAACACAACAAGATTGTTCATACAAAATAAATAGGATGAATCACTTCTCTCTCTCTGAGAAGGGCTAACCCTTTAAAAATCCATATTAGAACTCAATGGCGTGTCCGCGTCTGTATGCAAGTTGCTTATAAAAAATACATTATGCTGCGTAAGCTCCAATGGTTTCCAAGTATTAGAATTAAATCAAATATTTATAGGCATTCTGGGAATAAATGGAGTACCTACAATACCAACCATAATTATATTACTAAGATAAAAAAAACAGAAGTGCATATACTTCCTATTGAATAAATCAGAGCAAAGTTCCTTAGAACTGTCAGTTTGTTTGAAGAGGTTTAAATTGCTTTTTATTATGACTTATAATGATGGTAGTAGGCGGGGTTGACTTTGGAATGATGCCAAGGCATTATTGACTATGGCTGAAGGCAAGTCCACATCCATGCATCAGAAATTCTGGAGAACAGCAAAGAATTGGCAGATTTCATATAAAGGAAAGCGTCCCTGGGATCCCTTTAGACAGGAACCATCTTTGATCATCTGTTGGCCACAGGGTGCTGCTATACATCAGGTATTCCATTGTATTGTGCTGCTGAGAGATTAGGTCTAGGTAGATTTTACCATTAATCTCATGACTAGAAAAAGCATCAGCTACACCTCTGATACTTGTAATCTATTATTCTGTCATTAGGTTACAAATTATAATGACAGATAACTTCATAATGGAGAGGTGATTGTTGGACCATGAAGATTAAAACAGTACATCTTATCAGGTGGATTTGTCCTACATCCATGGGGTTTGCATATATTCATTAAGAGTATAAAGGCAAAGCCTTTCTAGGGCTCGGAAAATGACCATATAAATAGTTTTTTTTTAAGGAGGAGGGTTAGTTACCCTTCCAAGTTATTATTTCTGTTCCGAGAGATTATCGTTTACCGTTTTGTTTCTACCAAACTGCCCATTGTCAGATAGTAATAAAGAAGTAGAGGTTCCAATATTTTAGAGATGTCCCAAAACAAGAGGTAAGGAAAAAATCTGCCAAAAAATCTACCAAAATGGCAATGCCAATGTGGAGTGAACATCTTATGTGGAGAGATTTCCTGCTTTCTTCCTGTTATCTTTGGTACATAAAGTACAGAAAAATTTGCCTAGTGGTACACATAGGGCAAAAATAGCTTTGCAGGGGTTTGATCTTTCTCTGCTCTATCAAAACTAGAAAGAAGTTACCCATAGTCAATGTAGTCAGAGGAATCTGAAAAAGCATGACCAAAATGTATAGATCTGTACAGATATGGGAGATTTATACAGATTCTCCAACATATTTGTATAATTTACTTCACTGTTTACTGAGATAACCTGGAAAGGGGTAACTCTATTTCTATTCTCAATCACATGTTTTGAGTTTTGGGAGAGCTTTTGAAAGTAATGTATTTTTCAGACTATACTTATGAAGAGACACATTTTACAATTAGATGGCATGAGTTGTGTACTTACATTAACATTCTGCATTGCAATAAATACACTTTGTGACACAGACTCATGTCTCCTCCCATATGTAAATATCTGCTTATGGGTAAGGTTGTAAGTGCCAGATTGTAAAATCTCTTCATAAGTTGATCACTGTGTTCAGAGAATCGGTACTACTAGTTTATAAACACATGCTAAAGTTTCAGCCCTGCACACTCTACTGCAGTGAAGACCTCCCTTCCTGCACTGGCCTTTTGGCTAGAGGAATATAGAGTGAATACTGCATGGACCAGATCTTCCTACTTTGCTGAACCATTCTGTATAGTAGTTGGGGTATGGGGTGCGTCTTATGGTACGTCTTATAGTGCGGTGGGGGGAAAATGGAATTTGAATAAAGGCCTCTCAATCTACAATGTGGCTTCTGTCCCCAAATTAAAAGATAAAAAGATAATGGGCATTCTTCAGAAGGGGTCACTGCTTTGCTGTATATATGTATTCGTCTCCAGGATAGAAAGGGATATGAAGTCTCCCCATGTATGGTACAGATAGAAACAAAGCCTGACAAGGGTTCCCATTCAAAGGCAGAGATGCCATTGCTGTATTTTTGAGCTTATATTTCATGTATATTAGGCAGGAACCTCCTGCTGTCACACGAACTCTAGAACTCTTCTCGAGAAGAAGTAGGAAGGATAGGAAGGATATCCTTCATTCCTTGTCAACCACTGAGCGATAAAAACTGCTTCTCCCATTTCCACATAAAGACTGCTTCTCCCATTTCCACATAAGGACTGCTTCTCCCATTTTGAAAAAAGATGGAGTGTTTAATGTATGACATCAGGCAGCTATAATGATTGTCAATGTCATAGTCCAACCATAAACCAAAGACAACTGTGTATGGGGGTGTGGGCTGATATTAAATTCCACATATAGAAGATATTGAGAACATACAAACTTCATGCCATTGTTCTAGCCAATAAATTTACCTGGAACTAAACACTGTGGGTCCAGGTACTCCTAACCACCATGATAGTACTAGCCTGTTGTTACTAGCCCTGTAGTGTAGTGGAATTACCATGACATGACATGATTAATGCTTGTAAACTATGTGGACATGTCTGTAAAGGCATACATCTTATAATCTTAACACACAATTTCTGCACAATCAACTTTAGTTCTACCATGTAATATGAGGACCTTTCTAAATCTACCAATCACTATGTATTCTATCAGGGAGGACCTGGCACTACAAATTTGTTGGTAGATTAGATAAGGAAATAGTATGCAAGGATCTAAAGGTGTATGGGGGGCTTAAGTATTGTTTTAAGTGTGAACTGAAAGTACCCACAACTGGGGACTTTTAGTTGGCAGACCCAGCCCACAACGAATCAATAAGATTACCAAATAAGAACATAAACACATTTATTCAATATGAAGGTATACAGTACTTAAAATGCCCAATGCAGACAATAATTTTTTAACCGGTTTGTAATCTTATTGATTTGTTGTGGGCTTGGTCTGCCAACTTCAAGTCCCCAGTTGAGGGTACTTTCAGTTCACTCTATGACGATTAAGGGGATGGGCACCAAAACCAGTAGAGATTCTAGTTGTCCACGGCCCTCTTGTTAATGTATTCAGTGCCAGGCAGCTGCTGAGATCCTGGCAGAAGTCAAGCCAAGGCTCCCCCAACTTCTTGTATACATTGTCTAGTCTACCCAGTAACAGCTACTGGCCAGCCTGACAAGGGAACAGGATGTTCTGGGCCATTCTGCCATCTTCCTGCCAACCTGTGACTTCATCTTGCTGAAGCTGTTGGTAGCTGTGTGTCTTCAGAGCAGAGTAGAGGCCCACTTATGGGAACAAGACTCCCCTTTTGGATTGACTACATCTTCGATGAGAGCCGCGGCCACCTCCTTCCACTCTCGGCAGCTGGTTAGGGCACAGTTCGGAACTGTAGTACCCTAAGTTGTGTGCCCCATTCCCACCATTGGGTTTGGTGTGAAGCTGTAAATATCATTGCGTCAGTAAAGACTTGTAAATATCCCCCTAACCAGCTAAGTGGACAGTGTTTGTTTTTTTTTGTGTGAGAGCCGTAAAGGCAGGGGTACATCAAGCATCAAAAAAACCTGGTCATTGTAGTGCAACACATCGCACTGCACAACACTACAGCCCAGTAGTCCTTTAATATTCCACTATTTGCCAAGCTCATTCATAAATACAGAATTGGTATTTGTGCACAACACAGGTCAGCACTGGATTCTGAACATCAGCTGCTGTTTACCTGCCTTCCGGTGTTTATCCACTTGCTCCTTATTTGTTATATTTATATTTATATTTATATTTTTGTTTATATATATTTCACGTCCACATTGATAATACACATATATTCTTCTCCTTGTAGTATAAACACTGGAACCTATTATACATTTGGCCCAATGTTGTTGCTCGTCCGGCTGCCACAGAGGGTGCTAGAAAGGTAACCTAACCGTCTGGGAGGATGCTCAGAAACCGATTGAGGGTTATCTTAGGTAGAATTGTCGCTTTAAGTGTATGGACAGGGTAAAAAGTCAGATTGGATTTAGACGTCACATGATTTAATATTTTTTTGCTGTTTCAACTCATCTGCATATACTACTGTTGAAATTTTAATTTTAATAAAACTTTATTAAAGTAAAAAAATAACAGAATTACAATCATACAACAGGGGTGTCAAACTCAAAACACACAGTGGGCAAAAATTAAACACCTGTACAAAGTCACATGCTAACAGACCCATTACTCTCAAATATTGTTTACAAATCTGTCTAAGGGTCCCCGTACACCTTAAGATTTCTCTGTCAGATTTCTATTAGATCTCCTAAACCATGTTATATGAGGGACTTTTCAAACCATCAAGTCTACCTGTGTTCAGTTGCTTTATTAGTGAGCACTTCTCCTTTGTCGAGATAATCCAACCCACCCAGATCAGGCATATCAAGGTGCTGATTAGGGTTTACATATGTAGATTTTTTCCATTTGATGAACAAAGAATTAACTATTTTGAACAAAAATCTACAATGGCCAAAAGTTAAATTTTCTTCGACCTCGAAAGGTCAACGAACATGTTGGTAAATTGTAATCTGTTGTTGTAATTTTGAATGTATTTTTATTCGATATCGGTAATGAACGAACAAAATTGATTGAAGAAAAAATCTACATGTGTAAACCCACCCATGTGTAGACTGCCCACAATAAAAAGCCACAATGAAATGTGCAGTTTGATCACACAGCTCAATACCACAGATGTCACAGTGTTTGAGGGAGCATGCAATTGGCATGCTGACTGCAGCAATGTTTTCCAGAGCTGTTAAGGAGGTGCTGATACCATGGTTTTAAGGAATCCATTATTAAATTGCATTTTTACTCACTCTCTCAGTGGTTCCAAACCAAAGTCCCTGCTTGGTTAGAGGTTTCAATGCTTTCTTTTCTTGTGATTTAACATATGGGATGGAAACTATTGAAGAGCCTCTTGGGAAAGAAAGCCAGTCCATAACTATAGATACACACTACTAAAGGTATGCCGGGGATGCCTCCATGCACCCAGCACAACTCAGCTGCTGCACTGTGCAGAGCCAATAGATGAGCCGCCAGCCTCCAGCCACTGGGAGACAACGTAACATTCTGCCACAGACAGGCTGCTAGTGAGGCTGTGATAGAAGGACGCTGATTGGCCGGGAGGATGGAGTAGTGGAGTCAGCGCAAACACTGGCACATTGACATGTATAGCCGGGGAACGGGGAGGCTGCAGACACCGGTGTGTGTACAGCAGCTGCACAGGTGAGACTTGTGTGCCTGCTCATGTACCTGGCTGCGTCCATGCAGTGAATGTGTGCACATGGGACGGACTGGACGTGGCTTGTCTGTGCAGGGAGCACATGGGATGGATGGAGTAGATGTGTACTGTGTGTGCAGTGATCAGTGTATAGTGTACGGATCGGAGGCTGTCACATCTGTGTAGTGTGTGATCGCGGTGTGTATAGGTTGTATACACATCTATAGAGATGTTACAGCATGTAAAAATCATTTCATTCTGGACATGCTCCCCAATATTTCATGTGATGACCCTGTAGTCTTGTGATCCCCAATATTGTGTGTACTGTGCATTGATCATGCAGCAAAGCCCAGGGAAACCCTGGATCCTCCACACACTGACAAGGAGGGATGGGGCTGCTCCTCCTACAGATGCCTTCATAATAAACTTGTTAGTCCGGTTACATCTACACGTACAGAGGAGCTGGGACATTGTCATTGTCCTCCTTTTCTCTTCATTCCAGCTGATGATGCCTTTGTTTTGGGAAATCTCTGATTGTATTGCTGTTTACAAAGAGAGGATGGGTCGCCTAATGCCAGGCATACGCTATGTGCTGTATTTTTCTAAGAGATTTTTAATTGATATGACATCTTCTATATAAAAGAATCTTTTTTTTATGTGCTAGATTCGCTTTTTTAATAATCAATTCTTTAATATTCAATTAATTGAAATGATTTTTACCATTATATCCAATGAATGGAATGCATGTTAAACAACTGCAATATGACAGTTAAATATTCCACTTATAAAAAGTCACACCGATCTTTTTCTACTAAATATTTTTGCACAATATTGATTGATTTGATTTCAGTTTATCATTTTTATTGAATGTTTTGGAAATGTGGCGTAGTGTATGGCTAGTTCCAGTAATATGTGCAGAGGACAACTCCTATGTATCTGCTTCTCAAAAAACTGTACTGATATCCAGTATGCCATGGCAATTAGCTGTGCATGTGTTCTAGTAATTAATTCTTATCCTTCTCATCATATGTCACAGCTATATAGCCAGACGTTCTACCTGATTCTATTCTACATCTTATATATAGCATTGGTAAATCTTTCAGGCAATTCTAAAATCAGTTGTTATAGTGTGTAGCCAGATTAGAGATGGAATCCTATAGTTTTATGGCCAGATTTGGACAAGATTCAGAACCTTACAGGGGGAATGGTAATGAGGAACCTCCCATGTTTTTCATCTACAGATCTGATGACCAAATAGAGGAGCTCCCGGAGGGGCTTCCCTCCCATACACAGGCTGATTATCAATAGATCAGGTCTGCAGCGGTCCACCCTTGTCATCTGTATCTTTCACGTCTCCATGACCTAATTTCATCAAATATGCTGGTGATCCCCTAATTTGGGTTCTGTATAATATATTCCAGATGGGGGAAAACCCTGATGATAATTTGATATTACCTCTTAAGAATATGAAAAAATTAACTATACATGTTATAGAACATTTCCATAAAAGTGCTAATTCTGTCTGGAGATTTTCTTCACTAATGGATGTTTCTCACCCAACTCATGAATTAATCAGCAGATTATCCATGTAAATGACCTTAGCTGTAATCATATAGCCTAATCCTATTGACTTATTGATTAGGTTATCATTTAGAAGTCTGTGAGCATGATTGCCTGGATTTTACTCTATATTTTAGAAAATATATTTCAAGGTTTTATTACTATTGTGACATAATAAAACATAGTTATAGCAGAAGCATGAAAGCAGAGAGCGTTTTTGGAATCTATGTATGCTATGTAATAATTGCTGCTCCATGGGGCAGAGTTTATGTCCTAGGGATTCCTTTATATATTTGTGGGAACAATTTGTATGCTATTATGATGTTCTTGTGTGCAACTCATTTCATTTCAAATGGGAGACTTGTTGGATGTAATATGGTCTATTCAAAGAGATTTCTCGTTACCATACAGCAGTGGTTCCCAAACTTCCCTTGCAGAGCCCCCCTTTTCTATATAGGATCATTATCAAGACCCCCTCCCCCCCCCCTTTCAAACTGCACAGGTTCAGAATGAGGGAAAGACAGGGTTTTATTAAAGGTAACAGACATGGTAGCATTACCAATAGCACGTCTGTTATGGTAAATAAAACGCACCATTCACACACGCCAATCATGCAAAGACATGCATCATATATACATATTATACAGAAACATTCATCATTCACACAGAGACACACAAATAGCATGCACTCTACCTACTGTCTGTAGCTAGTTGCCCTATGGTTGTCTTTCTGTTTGTCCAGGCTTGTATGATTGGCTGGCTGTGGTAGGGGAGGGTGGGTGGACTGTGTGCAATCCCCAGAGGAAGAAGAGAACTGACAGTGGGGAGAGCCAATAGGCAGCTGAGTTCTGCAGATCTCTCTCTGGCTGACCGCGTGATTCTGACAGTGGGCTTCAAGTGCCACCTCGGCTAAGTGTTTTGCCAGAATATCTAGCATGTGTTTACAGTGGTCATGATAGGTTGTAGAGAAAACAGTCAGGATGGAACTTTAAATGACTGACCTTCCTGGTGCTCTTTTTTTTCCTATGATGGAATGAACAGCGGGGCTCTGCTTGGACTCCCCCCTCCCCCTGCGTAGAACAGAAGGAGCACTGTGTGTACACGAAAGATCATTCCCAGTGACAATAATTGGATGCACATGTGTACATAGCTTTTGATATATATTGGAGAACACAGAATAAATTGAACTACAGGGCACTGATGTGAATAAAGTAGGTTATGGTTATGAAACAAATTAATCTGACTGAAGTGCCTGCACAAGTGCTGCCAGTGTGTGTCCATCCATGGCACAAACCTATAGGAGTTCTTAAAGGGCACCAACCTAAATAAACATGTATTGTATAATATGTTCATCACACTGGTATGTTAGATTATTACATTTCTATTATACATTGTATGTACGTTTCTATTCACTTTAATATACTTTGTGAATATATGACACACAGAAGCTTTAGGTTCTGCCTTTTTTTTTTGTCCATACATTTAACAATTGCATTGCCCATAGTACTTAAAACCGATAGGTGTGAACTAGGTTTGTTATGAGCTGCCCATTGGCAAGTTTAGTTTATGCTGTTTTTAGATGAACTGCATTGGTACTGCAAATGTGTTGCATTTAAACTTCATAAAACAGTGGATTTTAAAAAGGTAATATGCAGGATGCATTGCTTGGAAGAGTAGGTGGTTACACCCCAAACCTGTGTACTACATGCTGCGCATATTCCATACATTGCTTAAAGCACAACGCAGCTTGTATAGAGTAAAGCAGCCCTGTCTTTATTAACTACTATTTGGCACAATTCATACATGCTCTTTCTGGGCTAATGATGGCCGCAGCCCTGAAAGCGCCCAGCCATCCCTTCAGAGATGTTTTATCGTTCGTACATTTGATTGTATTACGTTTGGATTGGTTTAACCACCACATTACGTGATAGATTTCTTTCCTTTGGTTCTGTTTGCATGCTCCATCGCCAGATAAAAATCTAACAGAATACCAAGAAAACCTCAGATACTTGGTTCATCAACTTAAATTTACAAATCTGTCTGATCACTGCTCGACCGATATTTTATGTTCAATTTGGATACATTTTTTTTATCCAATTCAATTTGATCCCCCCCCCCCCTCCATACATTTCTTTTCAAACGATATGCCAGCCTTTAAAAAGTGCTGCACATTGAGTCTCCGTTCAATCGACGAAGCTTAAGCGCAGCGTGGTGACGTCAGCCTTAAATGAACTTTCTGGCTGCAACCAGACCACATCCAGCACTAGATATTACTGAACCTCTTGACTTAAATGGTATAATTGCAGGATTTGTGCAATATATACAATGACACTTTTGGAGACCAAGTATTTGTACCACATGTTAAAACAAAAGTTAAAATGTAATTTAAATACTTTTTAGGGATTTTATACAGTCTAGGTTTTATATTTGTAGTGAAATAAGATTTTTTTGTGGTGACCAGATAGTTTTGTTTTTTTATGTCATGATATCCTTTTCTCTTCGAATACCTCATATAATATCTCTGCCACAGTTCATGAACATTGTCTTAGGGGGAAAGAAATAAGCCTACAAATACATGTATGTGATGTGGAAGGGACCGGAATATCTTTTAGGAAAGCTATTTAAACACTGACAGACCATCCTCCCCACATAATAGCTAAAATCCACACGTAGTTCCTGGAGCTGCAAGAACAGGGTGCCAATACTTAATCCCTATGGGTTCTTTGGGGGCTCTAATTGCTATATGACTTTATATGACCTACATTGCCATGACATTAGAACAATGAAACATTCTTTAGCTGTACTGTTTCTGCTGTCATGATCAGCTTTTTATGGTACCAGGCACCCAGTTGTCATACGGCTTGATAATTTCAATCATGCATGCTGACAAGTTCTTCTATTAGAGCTCTAATTGACTTGGTGCGTCTGCAGCGTTTGTGAATATGGATAGTCTTTACTGTCTTGCTGAAGAGATTGTAGGGGCTAGTCACTCAAGCCAGGAAATTAGTTAACCGATTGGCTTTAGGTCTTCATACAATGACTGCCTCATTTCCCTTTCTAATGGAGGGCTCAGGTGCATACCTCCCGTATCAACAGTCCCTGGAGCCCCGCCAGCAGCCAGTGCCTAGCATCAAGCCTTGTCTTGCTCATCACAAATGTATCTAACCTACACAATGAGACACTATGCAGAGATTAAACCCTAATAGCCTGTCACGTAGTTTTCTAATTTGTAACATTTGCCTTCGTTTTGTTTGGGCGCTGGGCTTTGACATCAAGATTGGAAAATGTTGGCGTATTTGTAGCAATGGTTCGCCTTGAAAAATGTCATCTTCGTTTCGTGTGACCTTGTGCAATCTGAGATGTCTTTGTTCCAGACATTGGAAATGAGGCTGAGCTTGGGAATTTCTTTTGACATGAAAAAAATGTTAAGTATTGCAAAAATGTCCTAGTAAAAGAGATCTGTTGCTAAAAAGTGAGTGCAGGCATGCTATGTGTAAACAGGGTGGCTCATGATCTTATATGATTACTGATCCTGAACAGCCTTTGACCAAGAGTAACAAGGTTCCTTCATAGCAAGCCTTGTTTATTTTAGAATTCTTATACTTAACTTCTTGTAAGGTTATGTTTGCTAAGAACAACCTATCTACATCGCTTACCTTGGTGCATTCCTTTAATGGAATCCCCACTCTAAACTTTAAAAATGATACAATGGATCTTCCAGACTTTTCTCTGCTAGATAAAAGTTTTGTGATTTTTTTTATTCCTTCATCAGTGACTATATATCTATACATACAAAAAACACATACATTACTTTGACATAATACTCACCTGTCAGCAGTGTACATCTGTGAAAACTGCTACAAAATTAAAAAAACAACTTACCTTCCTCATTTCCAAGGAAATCATATTTATTAAGGGCAGATAGAAGCAGTTCCGCCCATGCTTCAGGCATACTTAATTCTGACTATGGGGCTGTAATTCTATAAAACGGCCACTAGATGGAACTTCGATTACATTACGTTAGATTCTGCAGATGTGAAGCTGCATTCCAATTCACACGAGACTACAGACTTCTTCCCAGCTGTCCCTGCCATGATTGTTTAGAAGCTTGCCGCGGCGGGTACTTCGCACAGTGGGAGGCAAGAGCTCGAACATCGCCACTTCTGCTATAAGGAAATTTTTTTTTACAAATTTAAGCAGTGATTGCCTAATTATCAGCAGTCCTGCTGCTGATCGTGTAAAGTGCCCAATGAGGTAGTAGGTCTGCTTTAAGCAATGGGGCATTTAAATGTTGTGTTAAGGACCCCCCCAAAAAAATAAAGAAATCACATTTTTTCTTTGTGTAATTTTGCTAATTTTAGGCTTTAATCCAGCCACCCTGAAACCATACTTCTCTGTTTGCGTGGGTGTGTGGTTGATTAGCAAGTTTAGTCTCAGTGGACAGCCATTCGGCAAATGCAACATTTTCCAGATAGAACAGGTAAACTATCCATTCCTGCCCCCATGTGACTCAATCCTTATTTTTGTAAAGCTTGGCCATTTCAAAAACTGTTGAGAGTTGCTACTTAAGTTTTTCTTTGAGGAGTTATATTAGAAGTGGGCATTAACTAAACCGATGTTTTGTCATTGTAAAAAACTGCCCCACATTAGCACACACCAGTGAAGTATATAACGTATAGAATAATGAATACTTATGCCCCTCATACACGTTTAAATTCCTTGTCAATTGGATAGCAGACCAGCAACATCATCGTGCACGGCCGGTGGTGTCGAGAATCGGCCATGCACCCTTTTGTGTGCCGGCATTTACTTTGAATGGGGATGCCAGTCCCCATCCAAAGTAAGGAGGTCAATCGAAAAATTAGACATGGATTTGTAGGCCGATTTAAGAAGGGAGCGATTTCGATTTGCGGCTGGTTGATCGTCCGCGAATTGAAGCATGTATGGGGGCCTTTAGTAAGAATATTAACTGTATTTCCATGTTTGTATAATAATAATTTTATTGTTGATAATTTCATATTTAACATATACATTAGATAAAGGCTTGTGCCACCATTAGTCAGTAGCTCCATCTTAAGAAAAAACATCTATGGTTTAGCTGGTCTTTTAACAGCTTTCAAAGCCTTATGTAAATAATAGCAGGTCTGGTCACCTGAGGTAAAACTGTGACAGGGCCAGGCATCCAATTCATTCTGGGATCCATGGCCTCTCATCGACATCTGTATGTGGAATCCATTTCCACTCAATGACTCTGTAAAATGAATGCAGATATTATCCTTCCAGAGGTATATGCTTTCATGTACATCTTTATGTCATACATTTTTGTGAGAGACATTCTTTACCAAAATATAGTGTAGATATGATGGGGTATTGTCTACCAGAATAACGATTTCTAGAATATTCTGTAATATGCAGGTTGCAGCTTCATTCATCCTTGCACTGGGGCATATTTATAAAGTGAATATGACTTCCACCCAACATTCACCTATGATGAATCAATCAGTCATATGCAGAAAAGGTTTGGTGAATGTGAGATGCTTTTTAAATGTGCCTCATAATTTGTACATTCTGGTAAATGTAATAGACTGGAGAAAACACAGACATATCTAAAGTACAGCACCATACATCAATGTAGTAACTAACAGGTCTGGAAAATATTCTTATGACCTTTAAGAAAACCTCTGACAACGTCATGCAGTGTTAAACAATTGATTAGAATTGTTGTTTTGGTAAGACATTATGTTTTTTATGTTCTATGTGTTAAACAACTGCTCATATTGAAACTTGTTTTTCACATGGGATTGTACAATATAGCTTATGTTGCACAAGGCCAAATATAGTATGTTTACAATTCTGTTTTTGTCATCTCAGCAAAAGTGTTATGTTACATCCTCAAGCATACATACACACACACACACACACACACACACACACACACACACACACACACACATATAAACAGAAGCTTCCTTATTTTGTCATTTAGAGAAAATATCCTTTTTTTGTTGGGGGTTCTATGGTACACTTAGGGCTTGTGTCCACTGCAGATTCCCTGCGCTGGGCTTACCTCCAGTGCAGGGAATCAAGGCACGCACCGTCACATTTGCCAGGCAGATCCCCTGCTGCGCGCAGGCAGTTTGCCCACAGCTTTGGGCACTGGGGTAAGACGTGGAAAATCGGAGCCCAAACCCGCTTCATGGAGACACCTACATTGATCTTCAATGGAGGTGTCTCTGGTGGTACCCCGCTGTGCTCCTTTGAAGACGCGGCAGCCCCATCAATTCAGCAGAATGGGAAGTGTCCTTTCTATGTCTTTTTCCATGCTGCGGACATGAGTCAATAGGGCAACAAGAATCTTTGTCTGTATGGTTGTGTTCAGAATATAAACAGATTTGAAATGATGAACAGTTTTATAAAAAAAAAATCACAAATTGTTCCTAATATGACTCCAAAAATCTTGTCATGTCAGGTCTCCCTCTAAATCTCCTGCTATTGCTTTCTGAAAATACAATGTTAACATTCCTACTCGGGGACAAGTTTGGCCATCATTTGAACACTTCAGCTGTATACGCCATCTAGATTAGTAATTCAGATTCCATACAGATACTTTATTGCACCCAACCAGGCCCTAAGGCCTGTCACAAGAAACAGGAATTTAACAGCATAGAGACTGTAAAACCAAAAAGCATTGTGTCCAACAACAGTGTATAATTATTAGTTAATAAATCACAGTAATATTTCCTGTTCCTATGTGTATATTGTGCCATATCTTTCATTTGAAGTATGCACTTTTTAAAAAGCCTCAGTGCCCTTGACTGTGTTTACAACTTAAAGTTACTTTATAAGGAATATGCATGTGTTGATATGCCAAGCCAAAAATGGATCCCAAATGGATCAGATGCCCCTGTTAGGGAACGGGGAGTACGTTGTGCTTTCACCTGGGGACCAGAGTAGTGGTAGGGTAATGATCTATTGAAGTCTACAGTGCATAAGGATGGTGAGAGGTCAGTTGTCTGCCCATGCTCAGTGTTGAAGCAGTAGGGAATGAATTCACATAAAACCATTATGGAAGGGGAGCTTGGTGGCCATCTGCTATGCCTTAGGACAGGAGAAACAGAGAGATTGAAGGTGGAAGGGAGATATACTCAAACCCCTCCATTGCTGTTTTCTGTGAATTGATTTTTCTCAACTGCTTAACTCTTTAATATTTTAATATATTTGTTTACATTTTTCAATAGTAGATACTGAAAAAAATGGATAGTGTGTACTATCAAAATATAGCAAAATATCATTGACAACTAAAAGTAGTCAGTAGTCCCAAGGGGTAAGCTCCACCATGAAATAGTAAATCTAAAAACCTACATGACCCGTATGGTTTTGGTTTTCTTTTAAGTTGCTTTTTGATTTACGGTTTTTATGCTGCTTTTGCTGCGGTCCCATGAAATGAACGGAAGCGGCTGCCAGCGGCTGCCGCCTGCGGCTCAGAACCAAGCCGCCGCAGCTAACTTCGCCTGTGGGGACAAGCCCTTTCACACTATGTGTTTTTTTTTGTTTTTTTAAAGGAAGGTTTTTTTTTAAAGGTATGCATTAATGCATATACAAAAAAAGCATGCGTTTTGTACATTACACATCTGCATTTGCGTTTCTGAACAAAGCATTAAAAATGCATGGACCAGGGGGCTAATGTTGTGTTTTAAAAAATGCAACACATGCAGTATGAGTGGTAACATTTGGTTTTCTACAAGAAAACACATGCATTACCAAAAATGTGCTTGCAAAAACGCGACACAGCACGTATAGTGTTAAAAGGCCCTTACATTTCTTGTGATTTTTCTATTATTTTGTGATGGATATGTGAATGCATAATGCTGAGCAGGGAGTACAAGAACTCTTGCTCTAAAGTTGCTGCTTTATTATGAACCTGATGTCACATGGGACTTTTTATATTTGTGATCACAGGTTTTTTAACCTTTTCTGTTGTCGTTTTGCAATGAAAAGGATTATTAAAACTTCACATCAAAGGGAATAATTATGCATTCAGTCAGTATTCTTTCAGATTCAGCCCTAGTTTGCAGTGTGTGAACAGAATTTTTGTTCTGCAATATCATAAATTGCATCAAGTTATTTATCATTATGAAAAACAAAATAAAATTGTTCTGTCTTAACTTGGCAGAATGGGTGGTTGGTTGGCTGCCATGTTTTTTATGAGGGTCCTAACAGTAGACTGGATTTCTGTATCTATACACTAGCTTAGTTTGCTAACTGAAGGAGGTATAACACTGACTGCAAAAAAAAAAAAAAATTAGCCTGTAAAAATTTTACAGTAACATTAAATTAACTGACATCTCTGAAGACCCCCACAGTTGACATGCTCCTTGATTTGTACTATGGCTTGCAGCACAGCTAAAGCTGCTTCTGGCTATATTGTTTTCTTGCTTAAATAATATGATACTAGAGATATTTCCTTCCACTTCTGTCTTACTGAGATCATGAGATATATACGGTAAATAATTTATTATCACACAATCAATTTACACAATATATGATATGGCACCAAATATCAGAGAAGCAATATCAGAGAAGCAAATATATTACTATGTGAGCATACAGCAAAAAAATTCACTTAATACTTTTGATGGTTACATGATGACTAAAATACCCGCGTATGGCCAGTGGCTAACACATAATGTTGAATATTGTAGCTGTGCTTTTTTGTTGCTGTATGAATCATTTTAGCTCAGAACGGAAACACAGTGAGAGAAAGTTGTAAAATAACTTTACAAGTGGACATATAGGAAAGTAGTTTGGCTAGTTCTATAGTCTATTTGCAACTGTTGCACAATTCTATATTTCACTTTACTTTATTAGTACAAAACCCAAAGAACCACTGTTATCACCTTTTGTAGGCAGCTCCATCTTTTAGGGCCATATACCTATGTACCCGGAAGGGCATTTCAGTCTCCTCCATCACTCATTTTGTCATGTGGGCTTTACGCCTTATGGTTGTTATAACATGATTGTCTTGTATGTATTCAGGTTAGTTTTTTAGCTTAAATCTAGAACTAAAAAGATGGACCTTTCAAAACATGGATTGTGGTCTGGCCATCGAAATATGTTTCTTTCGAATAATCTTGTGAAAAAAAGGATATAATTTTTGTACCTGAAAGAGACAGAACTACAGCAAAAAACTCTCACAAAGCCAGTGCACTAAAGTCAGATATTGATATGCATTGTTATAAGAGAAATGCGTATTTGATCCCTTTGCAGAAGATGACTTGGTGGCATAACGCTTGTTGGCAATCCAGAAATCGGACATTTCTTGTTTTTGGCCAACTACTCTTTTCAGATGTTTTTAGTCGGTGAGGTTTTGAGGTTGCTGTTTTGGAACTCAAACCGTTGGCGATCTTGTTTTTGGCCAACTACTCTTTTCAGATACTCAAAAAAAAGGGGCAAAGTGGAGGTTTAGGTTAATGATACTCGTCACTGTCCCCTGGATTCA
>CM070033.1:86996572-87008634 GCA_036250615.1 Ptychadena robeensis
AGCTAGGCACACATGGGTAGATCTGTAAAAAGATTCAAGTACAATCAATCAACATGCGCGCACACTGTGATTTATTGTACTCTTATCTGTTTACAAAGCTACCGCGTGTGCATTCCTATTGATCCCACTTGAAGAAACTCGATTTGAACGGGGTTCCAACATGTTGGAAAACCCTGTTCAATCTCCATTACTTTGCATGGTCTTCATGCAAAGTTTTGGAGGAGCTGCTGCTCTTGCCTCCTGCTCAGCCATCGGCTGTCAGTGTGAAGGGGGCGGAGCCAGCACTCCTCACTCGGAAGCTGTGTGAGTGAGGCTGCTTCTCCCCAGCTTGTAGCGTGTTGTGATTCACACAGGCTGCAAGCTGGGGAGAACGGGTCCCCATTGAACAGGAATCGATGTGCCCATGTGCACATTGATTCCTGTTCAATTTATCCCCGATCAATCACAGCGTGGTGACGTCACCAGGCTGTGATTGATCGGGGGTCGATTGCACGGGAATCTACCCGTGTGTGCCTAGCTTTATCAGGTTATTATGCATTGAGACCAATCCTGTTGTCTCATACAATTTGATTATGTTGGATGTGTAGTAACTAGAACTACAAAAGGGGACTTTAAAGGTCTTGAAGTGCTTTAAGACTGAGCGTGTCTAAGCAAGTAATGATAACTACTCTAGTCTAAGGGACTATTTGAAAGAGAATAATAGAAACGGTTTTATTTTTGTACCCCTAGCTGGACTTTAATAAGTGCATTAAAATGCATAGGTGTGAATGCATTCTTGGAAACCGATGTAAACAAAAAAGGTTTACTGAGTGTACTGCAGACATTGTAAAGGTGTACATGGGATTGGGGGCAGTAATTGGGGTAATCCTGTTGCTATTCGTATACAGTGTTTTTTGGCCCCATTTGTAGTGCTGTCTCAGAAATAGCTTGAGCTCTTATGGTGGTATTGCAGAAATGGGTTATTGCATTGTTAATGTGGTGTTTTTTTCCTCCATGCTTTCCCCTCACTCAGCGACCTGCCTAGGGGTAGACTAGTTTATTACTAGATTTTCTTTTACTAGTACTCACTAGGCCAGACGTGGGCAAACAGAGGCCGGGGGGCCAAAACCGGCCCTTTAGTCTTAATTTGGCCCTTTGTCACCTTCGTGTCAGGAAGCTTCGGCTACCCATTTTCCCTGCAATAAGTAAAGGTAACACCTAGAGAATAATTGTTTGGATTGTTTCCTAGAGGCCACAGTTTGCTGCAATAGAATGTTTAAGCTTTTTTTTATCAAACGCTTCTATTTATTGTTTTTACATATTTTCTTTTTTGAAATATCCTGTCCTAGCTACAATGACTAAGAACCCCTATGGCGGACGGCCCTTAAAGGGTCTTGGTCCCACCCCTATGTCACATTTAAACACTTATTGTGGCCCACAAGTCAAAAAGTTTGCCCATCCCTGCACTAGTTTAACCTTTTACTGTCACCCTAATCTCTTGAGCATCCAACTTTGATTTGCTTGTTACAGAACATTAATTTTGTTAATGCACTTGCTTACATTTCAATATTTGCTTGAGATGTACATTGTGGAATGGGTGACACAGGGAGGAACAGGTTGGGAATAGTAACTGGATGGGGTAATCTGTACTCATTGATTACCTATGATACTACAGTAACAATAAAGATAGTCATAATAATCATACGTGGGAGCCATGGAAGCTACTTAGTAGTTAATATTGCTATCTTAACTCTATTTTGTGAACCAAAATTGATGTTAGGTGTGGCTTCCTTGAATGATTTCATGTATTTTTCAGACCATTATACACTGGAGCGTACAATGGCTAAAAAATATTTTGCCCTTTTCCCACTTTGTGCTCTACAGCCCCCCGTTCTCTGGCTCTCTTTGTATGTAAGTGTTGGCTTTGTGAGGTAGCTCTCACATACACAGGCAGAGCTAGATGGGAGAGTGGCTGGCTGTGCTACTGCATTGTTTGTCAGTGGGGCTCCACTGACATTAACAATGCAGTACTGTGGAAGATCTGCCATTTTGAATTCCTCTAATAAAAAAGTTAATGGTTAAGGGCACCTATTTCTCTAATGCTTATTGTTGGTTGCCATATTGGGTACAGATATTCCCAAACTGGGGGGGCGTGGATTTATTCCTGGGGGGGGGTGCAGTTAGGGGGCTGAGGGAGGGGCAACCAGGAAACTTGCAACAGTAAGTAGAGTGCATGTACTGTGTCTGTCTCTGTGTTTCTTTGTGTGCGTTTGTCTCTATATCATTCATTGATGTCTCATAAACATGTCTAGTGTGAAATGGCCCTCAATCTGAAACTTTGTCGTTTAAAAGGGGGGAGGGGGGCTCTATAATGTTCCTATCTAGAAAGGGGGAGGGGCTGAGGAAGGGGGAAGTGGGAAGCTGGCAACAGTAAGTAGAGTTCATGTTCTGTGTGTGTTTGTCTCTATGTCAATGATTGATGTCTCTACGTGAGTGTAGTGTAAGTGTCTCTGTGAATGATGAATGTTTCTGTATGATTGGTGTGAAAACCAAATAAAGTTGTATGACTTGTTATCCAAACACAGTTTGAGGGCCATTTCACACTAGTAC
The DNA here is from genome assembly GCA_036250615.1 of Ptychadena robeensis. Lineage (NCBI taxonomy): Eukaryota > Metazoa > Chordata > Amphibia > Anura > Ptychadenidae > Ptychadena > Ptychadena robeensis. Next base: position 86,999,162 of record CM070033.1, read on the forward strand.
ACGATACTGCAGCACAACAATGCTAGTGTAAAATGGCTCTTTAGTTGGAAACTGTGTAGTTTGAAAGGGTGGAAGGGCTCGATAATGTTCCTATTTAGAAAGGAAGGCCCTGCAGGGAAAGTTTTGGAACCACTGCTTTACTAACTGTTTGTGTGTAAAGGTGTTGTAGCCTATATTGTTAAAGGATAGAATTGCCACTATATTTTGCAGGTCTTGGCTTCGCTCTAATTTGTTTCCTAATGCACATTTATATAGCATACTTTTACTGCTTTTTAAGCACTTAACTTCCCTGTGATGCCATTTATCCACATATTGTACCACATATTGTCTTTTTGTGCCTTATTCCTAATGAGGCCAGATGGATCTCAGAAGGACCAGATGGCTGAGGAATGTGGGTATGATTTTCTCTGAACACAGGCTTTGAAAACTCACTTAATACTGTCAGTTTAGTAACAAATTCTCATCAGCTGTATGTGTGGAACAGGTTCTAGGGTTTGACATTTGTTTGACCTTTGTTTGACCTAAGAAATCTAGGTAATTTTATTCAGTATAATATTTGGATGGATTTTGTAAGCTGAAGGAGAAAAATGGTCATGATCCATCATTTCCTACATTGAATATCAACTCAAGCATCAAACACAGATATGGTCCAAAACATATTACATCAACCAATTTGTTAAGTTGAAAAAACTTCTTCTGTATATTACATATTAACATCTGAGAAAAATTTGGACTTTTGTTCTAGGAGAGAAATAAAATGTTTTATCTACACTTTTATCATTTGGTGTTACAATTGAACTTCACAAGGATTATTGCAAATTTTTTTTTTCTTCAATCTATGTAGAGATTTTCCTTCACTCCTTATCAAAACTGGCCATGTTTTCTAGACTGTAATTGAGAGAAAACCTGCCACAGGGACACAAACCAAAATATTAATCTGACAACTGTTCTTCTAAATAATAATTTATATTGAGTGAGGGAAAATCTTTCCAACTTTGCCAACCTGAACTAGAAAAACACTTCTGAATTAAGATACACTTTTAAGACCTTCTTTGTCAAGTCATATACAATTTTAGATCCATGTAAATCCAGTATTAGTTAAACCTGCAAATCACATCTATTATGCTCAGTAAGCATTCGTCTTGACAAAGATATAGAAGTAAGCTGATGCCTACTGTCATTATGTCCTTGAAGACTGACACAGTATTTAATTAGCTGTTACAAATGTGGTGGGTGGAAATAATTTTCTTGATCTACTTCCCTGTCCTTTAGTTTTTTCTCATGCACAAGAATGCATCTCCTCTATGACTCTCAGCTATGAGAGGTTGTGTTTAATAAATGTGATCTGTTGGATACTTCAGGCCTTTTTGGGTTGGTAAAATATAAAAAAAGGCTTTACACTGGATTTTTTTAAATTAATTAAAAGGGAAACTAAACAGTACATATAATATGTAGTGTTTTCCTTTCCTTTTTCATTTTAAAATGAAATACACTTCAATAGTAATTTTGGGATTTTTAGCCATAGATTTAATCCAGATTTCCTGTATGCAAAAATGCAATAAACCTAAAGTTAAATTACATACATTATGTTAAAAACTTCTCCCATATGTAAATAGCTGTGTAATAGGTGAGTTGAGGCTTTTTACATAGTATGAGTTGCAGCAATTTACGATTACATTCCACATTGCAGTAAATTATATTATGTGTCAAAGATTCACCCCTCCTCCAATATGTATGGGTAATTTGCCAGTGGACAGCCTGTAAAATGTGACTGTCTATAAGTGAGTCTATGGATTGAGAGAGCGTCTACTGCTAGTGTAAAGAAATATATTATTGTCTATTTCCTCCTGTCCTGCCTCATAGAATGCTGGCCTTTTGGCCTGACTGGAGGAATATGACTGTTTCCCCACTTCTGCTGTCAGAAGCCTACCTGGACAGGATAACATTTGTTCTTTCTTTGCTCTATAAGATTCACACTCCTTTAGCTAAAGAGGAAATGTGTGTCTTATAGAGTAAATTATATGGTATTTGCTGTACATGAAAAGTAATATTAATTTATGGTTTGTCCTGTTTTTAAATTATGTTTCGGTCATGGATATATTTAGAATTCTGCTCCCTTTTTCTTTGTATGTAATATTGGTCAAAAATAAAAAAAAATTATAAAAGAAACAATACCTTGTTAAATTGTATTTACTGTGTCATTTTAGGCAAGAGTAGCTGCATGTTGGTAAAGCAATTCCCTACGGTAATTTTAACAGCAGGTAATAGCCAGCTGGTGTTACGGGAAGTAAAGATACAAAATTTTGTTTGAGGTTTTTAGTAAGAAATGTTGTTATTTCTCTCCCATCTCATTCATTACACCACCCACATTTCAATTGTTTCTTCTCTCCTTTGTCATCCACTACATCACCACCATTTCCGGCTTAAATGGGATCGGATTTTTAAGAATAGGGCTGGCTCTTTGCAATCTTTTTCCTTGATTCATTTTTACATTCAGATGTTATGGGCACTTCTGCTAATTACTTGTACTAGTTGACTGGCTGTTGTGCTTCCCTCTTGTGTAAAAATCAGAAGTCCCTTGTTTTGCAAAGTCCCTTGTCTCCTGGAAAGCCAGAGTTTGTCACCAAGTTCATTACTAGAAAGATTTTCTTAAGCAGAGCCCAGAAAAGAACGTTTCTGAGACCTCAGAAAACTCAATAGGAAGTGAGGACATACTCACAAGAGGGAAGTTTTATTTCCACATGGTATCTGGACACATAGATAAAAAAGTAATACACAATGTGCTATGAGAAATTGTGTTATGTCTGTAGAAAATGGTAGCAATAGCACTCTGGTAATCATGACAAAATTTCTCTATAACTGGTCACATTCCCCAACGTAAACCATAATAGTTGCCGTATTTTTAGGATTATAAGACGCACCTGATCATAAGACGCACCCAGTTTTTAGAGCAGGAAATCAGAAAAATATTTAATGTGTTTACATGAATGTGAAAAAATCTCATGCAGTACCCCTTTTCAGCCACAAAAGGAATGTCACTAGAGGGCACACTTCAGCATCTCTTCTTCCTCACACAGAGGGAAGGGAGGGGGTCCCACCACGGGGGAATCAGCACACCAATCTCCCTGTCTCCTCTATGCTGCATGTGTGAGAAAGCTGCCAGCAAGTGCAGCTGTCCCCACACACACTCTGCATTGGCTATATCTGCGGGGCTCTGAAAATATAGCCAATACAGTTCAGCTCCCCACAGCTCTCCCTCTGCACACAGCTGATCTCTTATCTGCCAGGAGAGCTGGTGGGGAGCCAAGTTGCGATCATCGGCGGCCAAATGGCCATGGGTGGTATAATCCTATATAATAATTAACCCTTTAAAATCCTTTTAATTTGTGTATTTACTGTAAAACATGTGCATCAGACTATAGAGCGCTATCTTCATAGGCTTCTTACTGTTTAACGTCAAACTTTAAAACATATTTTAATTATCCACAACACAAGATGTAGATTTGATTCAGCCCTGTGTAAAATGTTGGGCTGCTTGTCTGGCCTCTAGTGTCTCTTATCAGCAAGGTAATATGGATATTTTGAATTATTATAATTCATGAAATTCATAGTTCTCCTTTTATTGGTTTGTGACAAAAGTTATATTTAGGTTTCTGTTCTAGGCAGTCATAAAGCATAATATTTCAGTTGCAACAATTTTATGTTTTAGATTCATGACTGTGATGGCAAAATAGTTATGTTATTACCCTTTATCTCTTTCTTTTGTTTCTATTTACTCTAATCAACTTCATCTCTAAAATTACTTGTACCCCTTGTTTAGGTTTATTTATATTAATCAGTAACCACGTACATGAAACAATACTGTTTCTCATGCATGGAAACACAAGCACTCATAACCTTCCATTAAGAATATTTGATCACTGCAATTTGCATAATTACTTAGAAATAGCAATATGAGTGCGTTGTAAAAGAGAACTACTTGCAAGGTTAGAAATGCCACCGTAGCTTGTTTTTCATTTTTAGACACATCAGAATGTTTTTTACTCGATCATGAAGGCTTGTAGTGTGAGTGGATACCTATGAAGGAAGCCATGCACATATAAACTTTTGCTTGCCTAATTGATCTTTGCAATCTACTATTCTCATTTAAATCTTGTAAATGTAATATTGATTGTTTCTCAAACGGATCAAATTCTTTCCAAAGACCTGTCCACATACTCCATATTACCATCAGATACAAACCCAACGCAGTACATTAAAAACAAATGTGACATTTTCACACTATATGTGCTGTCAAACCGTCAAAACATTACAGTGCTGTTCTGTGGGTTCCATTGCATTTGTATTTGTATTTTTGCAAGTAAAATGCACTAAATAATGCTTTAAAACAACTTTTTCTTTTGGATCTACCACCACCAGGTAGTATAGTGGCCTCCATGATTGGATACGGATTGATTGGACAGATTAGAAAGGGCCTCATATTACATAGTTTGCTTGTATTAAAATTGTTCCGTTAGATTGTAAGGCGTTTTATGGGATCACAAGGTATTTACTAATTAAATTGGTCAAAGAAAGATTAGCAGATGTAGTCCTACAAATGTATTTTGTAGCATCCAAAGAAAGCTTGTATTGAGATTTTTACTGACTGCAGTTTGAAGTACCTCTACTCACCGGCCACTTTATTAGGCACACTTTGCTAGTACCGGGTTGGACCCCCTTTTGCCTTCATCCTTTGTGGCATAGATTCAATAAGATAGTAAAAAACATTCCTCAGAGACATTGGTCCATATTGACATGAGAGCATCACACAGTTGCTGCAGATTTGTCGGCTGCACATCCATGATCTCCCATTCCACCACATCCCAATGGTGCTCTATCGGATTGAGATCTGGTGACTGTGGAGGCCATTTGAGTACAGTGAACTCATTGTTATGTTTAAGAAACCAGTCTGAGATGATTTGAGCTTTATGACATGGTGCATTATCCTGTTGGAAATAGCCATCAGAAGATGGGTACACTGTGGTCATAAAGGGATAGACATGGTCAGCAACAATACTGGGGCTGTGGCGTTGCAACGATGATCAATTACTACTAAGGGGCCCAAAGTGTGCCAAGAAAATGGCCCCCAAACCATTACACCACCACCAGCCTGAACCATTGATAGAAGGCAGTAAGGATCCACTCTTTCATGTTGTTGACTCCAAATTCTGACCCATCCGACTGTCGCAGCAGAAATCTAGACTTATCAGACCAGGCAACATTTTTCCAATCCTCTATTGTCCAGTTTCGGTGAGCCTGTGCGACTGTAGCCCATTTGCCTCAAGGTTCGACATGTTGTGCGATTAGAGATGCTTTTCTGCATACTGTGGTTGTAACAAGTGACGAGAGGTTATTTGAGTTACTGTTGCCTTGATATCCACTCGAACCATTCTGGCCATTCTCCTCTGGCATCAACAAGGCCAGAACTGCCGCTTACTAGATGTTTTCCCTTTTTCGGACCATTCTCTCTAAACCCTAGAGATGGTTGTGCGTGACAATCCCAGAAAATCTGAAGTTTCTGAAATACTCAGACCAGCCTGTCTGGCACCAACAACCATGTCACGTTCAAAGTTACTACTTTCTTCCCTATTCTGAAGCTCGGTTTGAACTGCAGCAGTTCGTCTTGACCTTGTCAACATGCCTAAATGCATTGAGTTATGGTGTTCCACTACTGCAATACTAATATTTTTGTAAACGTTGAATTATTAGGATAACCTGTGTTACATATAGGATGATGATGTTCTCCACTTCTCATGCATACTTGAACTAGAAGTCTCCTTAAGCCTCCCATACACCTTTCCATCACTCCATACAATTTTGACAATACAAATTTACAATAGAAAAGTTGTACAGAATTTTGTATGGTAAGATTGCAAGGTGTATGGGGGCCTTAAAGCCTGCCATACACACACCGATTTTGCCGCTGACCGACGGGCATGCACGCTCACGGCCGTCGGTCGGCAGCAAAATCGGCCGCCAATCGGGGGTGCCCACATGGGGCGACAGATCCCTGTCGCCCCACAGCTCGATGCCATTAACTTTAGGTGTCTTCATTGAAGCTAATTGCCAGCACACAAAGGGTGCCCGCCGATGCAGGCAGCTCGGGAATGCAGCGTGATGACATCATCACGCTGCATTCCAGAGCTCATCGGAACTGGTCTGTCGGCACCTAGTCGGTGGGTGTATGGCAGGCTTTAGGCTACTGGTGGTTGGTGTTTGTCTGTACATGATGCAATCCACAACTTTATAATTTGCTGAGCTGTAAAGAACTTGCATCACTTATCCAGGTGCCAGGTAACACGCCAGTTTCATATCTCCCTACCTTATATCAACCAGAACATCTTATCTCCAATTAAAAATGACCAGCCCCCACCCATTGTATACTTTATTCCTCTTCGATTGTAATCCCAATTGGGCAGGGCCGTTTTCTCATGGGTCATAACCTGTACCTGTGTGTCATCTTGTGCAATCCATCTAAAATTTAATGTACAGCTCTGTGTTACATGTTGGTGATCTATAAATAAAAAGTAATAATACATTTGTAGCACTTCTTGACCCAGAGTATACCTTGTGTAAATAAAGTAGTATAAACTTTTATCTATACAGTGGCATCTATAAATGTAGTCAGATTTTAGTGGGGCAGTTCTGCAATGTGCTAGACTGTCACCACATAGACATCACAGATAAGGCTCTTACACCGATAACAGTGTTTGTTGTTTGTTTTCTGTTTAGTTTGGCAGTCATCCAGAGGGTTGGCAATATACACTCCATCTCAGTATGGAGACGGCTGCCACTTAAGTCTGGGACACATTCTACAATGCCAATGAAACATCTGCTGTGCACTCTTTATCCTTACATGTACCACATACTGACCATATTTTGCACCAACACTGTGGTACAAGAGCTAAAAATAAAAATGTATTTTTCTACTCCTACACCAATTATGGTGTATACCTCCTGATTGAGTTATCAATATATTTTGTACTGAATTATAGACAGTAAAAGTTGAAAAATAGGCAAGCAGAGGTTTAGAAGTAATTTGCTTATAATGAGTTCATTTTATACTTTGCGTGGTTTCTTCTTCTGCTGTGTGTTTTAGAAGTTGGGAAGTAATTGGAAGGTATTCACTGCTGCACAGGCTGTAGACCTCATTACTTCTCTGGCCACATTAGTACTATACAACACATTTAGATGAGCTTTGAGGATATTACTGAGCACTGTAATGCTTTGAGACCACAAATGCATTACTGGTAGTAAGAGGTGCTTTTCAGCCATGTGATGCAGTCATTTGTAGAGTATTACCAAAGCAAGCTGTAGATGGATATATGAGAACTAGAAAAAATATGGGTTTCTGGTAAAGGCTATAGCTCTACAGGATTAAAGCAGAACCAAATGCATAATAAAAATTGGCTTATGTGAATGCAGTCCGTCTCTGGCATAAACACGGTGCACTTTGTTTTTCTAACCATCACTAATCTAGTTCTATTACCTGTTGATGCTTCTATTTAGTCTCTTTATCTGCTTCCTGGCATACTGAACAAAGGGAAACTAGCAGGCTATTATAAACCATTTCACATTTACAGGGGTACTTACAATAATTCGACTCCCCCCTGTGAAACATATTTCTTGAGGGGTATGTTGAGGGAGCCTATATATATTGCCTGTCTGCCGCACTTACTGTTTACAGGACATTGAGCCCATCCTCTGCTGGAGAGGTTAGCGCAGGGCACTACATCAACCTCCGGCTGCTGGATTGGCTCATCACCCTGTAAACAGCTCGGTTGACATTCCTGTAAAAGGAATGCGCTTAAGGCAGGGGGGGTCGATGGAGCCCTAGATACAATGGAAACATAGCCTAAAGCAGGCCATACACTCTGAGATAAAAATTAGGATCCATTAATACCGACCAATAAATGCATTTTATCGCCCTGAAATCCGTGCATGTCCACATGGTACAACCGATATATTACGATCGTAATTTCCGTTTTTTTACGGTCGTAATTTATTGGACATGTTCAAAAATTTTAATTGGTCTGGCAACATCGGGAAACCTCATAGTGTTTTCATAGTGTTTAGCAACCAATTACTGCCGATGCGAAACATTAGCATATTAAAACTTCCGGCACCACCGGTATGTTACTGACACTGACATGGTGGCTAAACAGTCGCCTACATAATAGTAGAGAGAGAGAGAGAGAGAGAGATGTGTGTATATATATATATATAGATGTATATATATATATAGATGTATACATATATATTGAGATGTATGTGTGTGTGTGTATATATATATATATATATATATATATATATATATATATATATATAGAGAGAGAGAGAGAGAGAGAGATGTACTGTAGTTGCCCTGGTCATACATAATTTACATTGAAAAAATGATCACTAAACTTAAACCCATTGTGATAAAATTATTATTTGTCATTATTAATACCAGTGCTTGGAAGTGTTAGACTGCACCCTTTATCCAGCTAACCCACAACACATATAGCCACTCTTTTTTAGAAGTTGTTCTAAAAATCTTCATCTACTTGCATTTTAAAGTTATACCAGCAAGAATGATTGATTTAAATCATGATTTAAAAATCGGTTTGATTTAAATCAAATCCACCCTGATTACAGGGTGAAGATGGCATCCCCACTGACTTTCTGTGTAATAAGACCGACCCAAACCATCAACTGATCATGTTTACCAAAGTATTGTATTAAAAATCGATCTTGTTGTACGTAGATCACCACGGCATTTATGTGTCTGTCTGTCTCTCCGTTCCCCACTGGTGTTGGCGCAGTGGGGACATCATCTTGAGAAATCATGTCTTTCCCCCTATATTGATCTATGGACATGAGTAACCCCTGAGGGTCTGTGTCCACTTTTATGTCGATTTGGTTATTCAATATGACTGATCCCCTTGTGTCGGCTGTTTGTATTATGTAGATTTGGCCTATGAAATGACATATCGTACCCCCTGAAGAAGTCTTCAACGAAACACGCGTTGGGGTGAAATTTGCGCCATTTGGACTATTTTAATTGTCTAAGCACGTGTAGAGATGTGTACATCCACAACATTGCGCATTGTTTGTGATCGATATGATGCCATTACTTCATCTTTTGCACAGTGTATAATACATATATTGCTTTTACATTTTGAGTGGCCCGTCCCCTCGCCCTTGTCTATTCCAGGGGAAATTTTGGGTGATGTGCTTATGCCATCATCAACTTCTGTCTATTGTGTTTGGGATGTTGGCCACTATACATCTAAGAGTGTAGTTTTATTGATTATAAAATCTTACAAAAACCTCTGGAAGAGCATGACATTGTGAATGGATTAATGGGATTTATTTACCCAAAAAATGTATCATATTCTACATAATTAAAAACGAATCTTTATTTCATCATGGAATAACCTTGGGATGGTAAT
>CM070033.1:87023155-87037093 GCA_036250615.1 Ptychadena robeensis
ACCGGTTTCTCGTCCCCCCTCAGTACCACCAGTACCTGGACGTGTTCAGCAAACGAGGCGCTGATCGGTTGCCCCCGCACCGCCCCTATGACTGTCCGATTGACTTGCTCCAGGGACTGCCCGATTGACTGCCTCCACTCCGCACGTTACTTCTCCAAACTGGACCTGAGGGGAGCATGCAACCTGGTCCGAGTCCGGCCCGGAGACGAGTGGAAGACAGCGTTTAGAACGAAGCTGGGACATTTCGAGTACCTCGTAATGCCGTTTGGGTTATGCAACGCCCCGGCCACTTTTCAAGCGTTCATCAAAGATGTTTTCCAGGATTTCCTAGACCGCTTCGTCATCGTCTACCTCGGTGACATCCTCGTTTTCTCCGAGGCAGAGAAATGTACGCCAAGGCAGAGAAATGCAAATTTGAGCAGACCAGCATTCAGTTCCTCGGCCTCATCATATCGACCGCAGGAATCACGATGGATCCCCAGAAGGTCTCCGCCATTGCTGAGTGGCCCGTTCCCTCGGACCGAAAGGCCGTCCAACGGTTTCTGGGATTCGCGAATTTCTACCGCAGGTTTATCAAGGGTTTCTCCAGGATTGTCCTGCCACTCACCCAGCTGACCAGCACGAAATGTCGTTTCTCCTGGATGGCCCCGGCACGGGCCGCTTTTGACTTCCTGAAGGACAGCTTTACGAAGGCTCCCATCCTCAAGCACACGGACCCGTCACTGCCCTACGTTCTTGAGGTAGACGCCTCAGAGTACGCTATAGGTGCCGTCCCGGAACCTGCTGCACCCGGTATGTTTCTTCTCTCGAAAGCTTACTCCAGCTGAGTGCAATTACGGCGTCGGGGACCGGGAGCTCCTCGCAATGAAGGCCGCTTTGGAGGAGTGGAGGTACCTCCTTGGTTTGGCTCTCCTCTGCTTCCATCCGCCTCCGCTGTCCGTCCCGGAAACTCACTCCCCGTTTCCTTGGTCCCTATGTTGTGGATGATCTTGTCAACCCTGTAGCGGTTCGCCTCCGTCTCCCCTCCTCGCTCCGCGTTCACCCCGTGTTCCATGTGTCCTTTCTCAAACCAGTCGTGGTGGACACGTTCTCGGGTCGTTCGCCGCCTCCTTCTCCTCCCGTTCTCCTGGACGGGGTCGAGGAGTACGAGGTGGAGGCCATCCTTGACTCTCGCCTGCGGGGCCGGGGCCTCCAATATCTGGTCCGGTGGAAGGGTTTCGGGCTCGAAGACGCTTCTTGGGTTCCCGCGGGGGGGGTCCATGCTCCTCGGCTGGTGCCTAGTTTTCACTGCCGTTGCCCAGGTAAGCCTGGTCCTGTTGCCGTCCGGAGTCCGGCATTGCGGGGGGGCTATGTCAGGATTCGGGGCCATCCTGTCTTGTGGCGTCGGCCCCACCAGGGGTAGTCCCCCCTCACCTGTACCTTCGGCTGTTGCTGGCGACGTTTCCACTGGGGTTGGTTCTGGGGACAATCGGGGTCCATCGGGGGCCTCTCCTGCTCCTTCCACGGTGGAGCCGCAGGACGGTGGTGTGCGCGTGCCCGCGCGCGCCCTCACCCCAGTTTTAAGGGACTGGCAGGGGGAGTGTTCCTGGTGTCCGTCCCTCCCTCCTGGGCGGCCCCGGGAGGACACTTCCTATTTAAGCCTGCCAGTCCTTCCATCCAGTGCTGGTGAATTACAGCTTCCTGTATCCTGTTAATGGTAGCGTTTGCTTTCCTCGGCTTGATTTCCCGGTATCCGACCCTGCTTCGTTCCCGACAACTTCTTGACCTCCGGCTTCCTGACCTCCGCGTGTTCCTGACTCTCCGTATTGTCTGCTGCCTGCCACGACCAATGCTTGCCTCAAGTTTACGCTTTGAACGCCGCCAGCCCCGACCAACGCTTTCGACTCTGACTACTCTTCGCGAATACCTCCTACTTGTTCCTGGTTACCCGCAAACCTTCCTCCTAAAAGGGACAATCTCCAGGGCACCTGCCCGCACCTTCCTGGGGGGGTTTACCAGGGAAGCAGGACCTAGCCATCTGAGCGTGGGAAAAGACAGCAGGGTCCCCTCAAGGGATTCCTGCCTATCTCCCTTTAGGGGGGCTCTGGGTGAAGACCCTCGGGTGGCTTAGACTCCCTGCTCCTGGTACCCCCGCGTCAACCCAGGATCTGCGGTGGTGACAAGCCTAACAAATGGAATGGAGATTAAAGTCCAAACAGTCCTGTAGCAACTTCATTTCACTTTATCCTGTATACACTGTAAAGGTTACATTTTTTGCCAAAATTCTTTCAGATTTTATTGTTAAATGTATACATTTTATGTCACTTGGATAAATACAGGGAAACCTTAATAGCTATCGGAGTTTGAAGTTAGGGGTGTCAAACTGGGAATGTAAATCACTAATCCAAAAAAAGATTGGACTTTGGACTAATGGTATTGGACATCATGTTAGTAACAATTTCCCTTACTTTGGGTGGGAACCGAGGGTCCCCATCTAAAGTATCAAACTTGTTAAGAGTGCAGAGGTGCAATCAATACCCATGCAATGATGAGAGAAAAGCACTGTTTGACTACTGAGGTATAAGACCAGGGGGTTCAAATGGTGTTGGAATGTGAGGATTACATTTGACCCAAAGTCAGCTGTTGACCTGTGGATGTTAAATATTATTCTCTATATTCTCAGGCCGCATAGGTGACCTCTGACTGATGCAGATAGGAAGCTTCCTGTCTGGGGTTGGCTGTTCATGTGCTGCTTTTACAATAAACGCTTCAGTCATTCATATACAACAACACAAAGCAGCTCACTGAGTTGCAAAAATATTCCTAACTTTTTTTATAATGTCAATAAAGTTGCCAGCTCCTCTAACCTAATGTTTTATGATCTTTCTTCTGCCTTTTTCATGCAATGTATTTTACACTTCCAGTTAAGTGTCTTATACATGGCTGGTTGGAAATGCCACATGTTAAAGCCGTTGTAAACTCCAAAAAATTCCCCCACATACATTACATTGATATTATACTTACCTGTCAGCAGTATACATCTGTGAAAACTGCTACACAGTAAAAAAAAAAAAAAAAAAAAAAAGGTACTTACAATCTTCACTTCCTCATTCCCAAAGGTACCATCTTAAGTACTAGCACCTGAAGCCACTTCCGCCCATTCTGTTGGACATTACTAAGGTGCACCACCCCTGCAGACATATTTACAAATCCCAAAGGGTTTGGTATGGGAGGACAGTTCTGGTCCTTCCAGAGATCCATGTGCTGCATTTGTGTGTTACAGTTTGCATAGGAGACAGGAGTGAAGCTGAAGTATGACACTGTAGGAGACAGGAGAGATTGAGACTGAAGTGAAGCAGAAGGACGGGGATGACCCTAGGTGACCGGAAGGGATGGAATGTGACATGAAGGTGACAGGGAGGGAAGGAGATTGGAGTGAAGCCAAAGGATGGGAGTACACTAGGTGACAGGAAGGGATGGAATTTGACATGAAGTTGAAGGACAGAGATGACACTAGATGACAGGGCAGAACGATGAAGATGACACTAGGTGACAGGGATAGGACAAAGAGAAGGAGAGGATGGAGATGATAAGTGGTGGTAAAGAGGTTCAGTGTGGAGGTGATATGGGGGTGACATGGATTTGGGGGGCACACAGGTTGGCTGGGGATGAGGTTATGTAGATAGGTGGTGATGGTGGAGGACACAGGAGGATTTGGGGCGCTGCACTGACAGAACACGTCCCATGTGACTGTCATTGTTTACTTCTCTGCCCCTCACAGTTTCAGTGTCCTCCATCCTACTGGTCTTACCAGGCAAACACTTGACAGCTCGGGGCGACATAAGAATCACCCCCCCCCCCCCTGAACTCGGAAGACAAGCTAGAGCAGGGGAGGGGGGATTTCTTCTGCTGACAGAGAGAGGAGAGAAAAGCTGCAGACGGCAGTCCATCGGCTGGGACGTCACAAAGGACAGGCAGAGCACATCATGATGAAGCCGCAGAGACAGCTGGGATGTATTTCCCGGCAGCCCTTTCAGCTACGACAAGCGCCCAGGCGTGATTTCACAACATAGGAGGGGCTACCTTGGAAAACTTGCCCCTCCTTCTTCCAGATTTTTTTTTTTTTTGGACAGTGATTGCCCTAACTATTGGCAGTCTGATGCTGATAGTGGAAAGTGACCTACAACGTGGTAGGTCCGCTTTAACAAGCAATAATCGGCTAATAATAGGGATAACGGGGTGCAATTGTCATTAATTGACAACACCCAGCACAATGTGTGTGTATTCTGCATAGAACAGTGCAGTTTTAGAGTGGCTGAAAAATGTTGGCTGCCCTGCCTTTCAGGTCTTGATGAAATCATTCACATGGACGATATCCATGCTGCTGACAGTTGACAGAAGTTTGAAAAGTTCTTGCCCCTGCCTCTGTGTCTCTGTTATCCCTATTGAACGGGCCCCTGAAAAGCAGCTGGAGGATGCCTTATGCCCTGTTTCCCCCGAATATAAGACTACCCCTGAAAGACCTAGCTGCTATCCCCCCCTGTGCTTCTAATATAAGCCCTTCCTCGAAAATAAGACCTACCATGTCCCAGGGAAAGCTTCCACATTTAGAAAAGACATGGCAGGAGGCATTTTGTCACCTCTTCTAAACCCAGAAATAAGCCCTAGTGCATTTTTCGCACCTAAAATTAATATAGGACAGTGTCTTCTATTCGGGGAAACAGGGTGTCACGTCTTCACTTTTCAGGCGTCCAGGCGATGGAAACGTGGCTTCACACCCGTGTGAATGGTCCCTTAAGAACATATTCTAGCGATGTAAACCCTCCAAGCTCACACTCTTAGCGCTTATGACACAGAAAATGCAAAACCTATGCATATTCACATTCTATTGCAATGACTATACAATAATCATTTAACAGTATGATTTCTAAATGTTCTGACCTCTTAAATCCAAAAGTCAATGTGTGAAACACCATTACAATGTTATTAAATATTTTTTGATATTTTAAAAAATATATATATGATTTGTGAATGCATTTATGAGATTAATAATGGTTTTTCTCTGTGTCTTTATCCTTTTGCAGAGACTGTTTAGACAAAGCCTTAATAACGACTATCTGCTGTAGTTGATTTGGAAATTGTTCTGTGTACCCCAGAGACTGTGCTGGAATTTTCCCACACTGACACAATGGATTGTGATTCTGGCCCGAATAAAGACACTCAAGCAGAGCTTGCCGAGAGAGTTGCTGCTATTGAAGTGGATGAAGAAACCGAGACATCGGTTGAACTGGATTCAGAAGACATGTATAGGCTGAAGAATAATGGAATGAGCTCTGAAACCAGCGAGGATGTGTTTTTATCATCCCAGGACCAGAGGGACTTGAGCTGTTTCCAAAGAGCTGCATCTCGGCCTACACTTTCAAACAGAAAGTTCTCCCTTCAGGAAAGGCCTACAGGTGGCTGCATTCCCTCTCAAAATCCTGCATACGGCCCTTATGCAACAGGTCCTTCCTCCCACATATCACCAAGAATTGTCCGAAGGCCAACAATAGAGTCGAATCGGGTTTCCATTTCCGACTCCGATGTAAGTGGTAACAATAGTTTTCTACAGGGGAAGTATTCACTTACTATATTTTTACTTTAGCAAATGATTTAGTCATGCTGTATCCTATTGCATATTCTAGTAGTAATGTTGATTGCTACAGAGAGAGTATTTATATATTTAAAGCAGCTTATTTTATGCAGTGGTTTTAGAATTGCATTTGTCATTTAATGTGATTTCATCTGTATATGCAACAGCTTGATTATTTATCTCTGATGCTTCACACCTTCACAGTGTGTAGTATAGTATAGTTTTTTCCTACAAAATACAATAATACAAAATTTTTCATATGTGCATGTTGGTATGTACATACAAAATGTTCAACCCCCGATTAAGACAAAACAGTGCTCCATTATAATTAAATGTTGTAGAACATCAAACCTTTTTTGCCCAAAGTGATACCCATTATTTTTTTATCCCAATGTGGCAACATGGCAATTTTACCTGAATCTCACAAAGTACACATATATGAATCATATATTCACACACTGACCGGAATAATGCAGACTCATGCCTTAGGGCTTGTTTCCACTAGATCGATCGGGCGCGGATGGTCACGTTTTTTAATAATTTTTCCACAGCCAAGCGCTCCCATTGAAAGTTTCCAGGTAGCAATCATGCGCGGACATGATTTAGGGGGCAATTTTGAATGCCACCCTACTGCGTTTTTAACCGCGTACCACTCCCGATCGCGCCCCCCCCCCCCCTAGGGAAAAATTGTGCCCAATCATGTCCATGGACATGAATGGACGCAGGAAAAAATTGTGTCCCCGGAAAATAGGGACGCGATTTTTGACCGCGATGGAAAGCACCTGCACACACCAATCATGCAGAAACATTCATCTTACACACACACCAATCACAAAGGGAAATGTATCATATTCACACATGCTTATCAACCATACAAAGACATGAATCAAATGCACACACCAATCTTGAAGAGACATTCATCGCACACACACACAGTACTTCTGATCTGTCTGGCTGTGCTAGGGGGAGTACTGCTCCTGCTCTTTGACTCTAACACAGTGTGCATGCCATAGGTTTGTCACCACTGTTGTAAAAGGTTTTTATGTTGGGCATTACAGACTTAAAGCACTTTTATTTACTTTAAAGTACATTTACGTCTATCTGTTCATGTGCAATTGTAAATGTAATAATAGGCAGAGGTTTCTGAAGATCACAAGTGCTGTCTTTAGGATTGAAATAGTGTCTGGTAGATTGTAGTGTGTGGAAATTTCCACCATTACGCCACAATTTCCTATAATCCTATATGGTCTTCCTTGGCCTCTGTGAAACAGGAATTCCATTTAGAAAGTCATCTCTATACAACTCTTTGAAAACTGCTAAAAAAGCTTGCTTATCATGGTTTGGCAGGCAGTGTTATAAATCTGTTAAGAAGCAGTGTCTTAAGGCAGTGCTTTTCAACCTTTTTTGGGCAAAGGCACACTTGTTTCATGAAAAAATCGGAGGGCACCGACGATACGCATAATCGCGGTGCACTTCCGGTCCCCGCCGGAAGTACGTCATCAGCAGGTGCCCCGCTGGAACGCAGATGCGTACCAGCAGAGCAAAAACACCGCCCCTGGTCTGTGGGGACACGTGTGGCTAAGCAACCGCATGCTCACAGAGCCGGTCCATGTATAACACGGATCGGCTCTGTGAGTATGCGGTTGCTTAGCCCTCCTATCTAGCTGCCTCTTATAGTATAAGACTTATACTATAAGAGGCAGCTAGATAGGAGGGCTGAGGGTGGGGTCAAAAACCCACGGCACACCAGGCAACATCCCGCGGCACAAAATACTGTCTTTGGGCTTGTTTCCATTGATGCGATTCCTCGCGTTTTGTGCCGCAAGCACAAACAACCGCATCCATTGGAAACTTCAATGTAGTTTCCACTGGTGCGGTTGCCCGCGATCGCGCGCGGATGCGGTTTAGGGCGCATTTCTGAACGCTAGCTGCAACGTTTTGAAACGCATCCGCGTCCCAACCACATCCGCATCCCAAAAAACGCGCCCATAGGGATGCATTGGATGCGTTTCAAAACGCGCAAGAACGCATGGCATAGCAGATGCGGATGCGTATTCTGGGCGCGTATGGAAACAAGGCCTTAAGGGAATATAGGTATAGGTATAAGGGAATATAGGTTTCTCCATATAGAAGACCTAAATAATTTTGAATTTTAAATATATTGCATATAAATGTATGAATATCAATATGAGCAAGGGCTGTCCTAGGGAGATTGACGCCCTGGGCACCCCCTTTATATAAATATATATGGCCCCCCTCCCTAGGCTTCAATATGGTGGATTTATATAGCAAGACATCTAAATGAAAAGCAAGACATCTTAATGAAAAAAAAAATACATACTATAAAAGCTAAAAGCTTTGTTGTCTTGTCAAATAATCTGTTAATATTCTACTGCATATACATTTTATGTGGATTTAGACATGGTTGTATGTATGTTTTTGGCAGCAGTTTCATTTGTTTGTGTTTTCAGCTTAATGCACACCACAAACTGATCAGTAATTACACAGTGGATGTGTAACAGAAAACATATAGTAATTGTATGACTAAATATGTATCCTAAGCCAGCATTCATCTATGACCGTTTGGCAGAAGTCACAAATTGGCAGTGGTGAAACAATTGTGTTTATTTAATTAAGGTTCAAATGTATTGGGTATTAGTTGATACTTGAATGCAGCATATTTTTTAAAGTAGGATTCACTTCATGATTTCATGCACTGCATTTTGTACTTTTCTTTTGTTTTATCTGTGGATAACAAATGTAGCCTGCACGAGGCAGTATCCTCATCATTATTTTATGTAAGGCTAGTACTAAAAGGATCCCAATAGATTTGGATGGACAATATAAAAGTGACTAACAAAGCTTGCAACTTATAAAGGTTTTAACCCCTCTGCTGTTCCTGACGGTCCCAGCTCATCCAGCTCTGATCTGTCAGAACAGCAGTGGGCGAGCTGGGTTCGTCAGGCAGAGATCAGAGCCACAGGAGAGCTGCTCCATGTGCCTCCGACCTAATGAAGAGGCAGCTGCAGGAGGACGGATCACCCCCTCCAATGCTCTCCTATATAACCTGGCACTTCTGCTCTGCCATCTAGTGGCTGCAGTGCTAATGTACCTGATACAGTGCCATGGAACGTTTACTGGACACTGTCATGAATTTTTGAGAAATCCTGAAGCTGCCAATGAGAGATCCATACATTTTCATCAAAAATATTGTTAGCAATGGTCTAGGTGCTTGTATTCTGTCATGAGTAATTTAATTGTAGACAGATTACCATTGGACTTTGCTAACATCTTCACAGATGCCATATGTGAAAAGTTTACTATAATAAAGGCTTCACATAAATGTGTCAAGCAGTAAAGGCTGTTGTCCATCATAGTGATATGCACTCTAAGCTACCAGTACCGTATTTTTCGGGCTAGAAGACGCATCGGACCATAAGACACACCCAAAATTTTGAAGGAAAAATTTGGGGGGAAAAAAACTAGAGACGGCTATTCACATATCAAGTGAATATACAGAATGTTCGAGCAAAGTAGGCAGGACTGGTCCATACAGTATTCACTCTGTATTTCTCCAGTCATAAGGCCAGTGCCATGAAGGGGAGGTCTTAGATCCAGCAGAGTGTGCAGAACTTAAACTAAAGCGTGTGTCTATATACTAGCAGTGCCCATTCTCTGAACACAACCAACCTGACCATTGTATGAAGAGGCACATTTTACAATCTAGCACTGAACAACTTACCCATGAGCAGCTATTTACATATGGGAGGAGATATGAGTCTTTGTCACAAAATGTATTTATTGCAATGCAGTATGTTGATGTAAATACACAACTCATCCTATCTAATTGTAAAATGTCTCTCCATAAGTTGATCAGTGTGTTCAGAGAATGGGTACTGCTAGTGCTAATGCAGATAATATCTCTTATTGGCAGTGGCTTTTTGGCTTGGCTGAAGGGAAATTGAACACATTTATGCCTCCAGAGCTATTGCTTCCAGAATGGTTGGGACTAAAGAAAATTTTTTTTTTTTTTTTAACATATTCGACTAAAAGACGCAGAAGCACTTTCCCATTGATTTTATTGGTAAATAATATATATAGTATATATATATTATAGTCCAAAAAATATGGTACTTCTACCTAAAAAAAATAAGTAACTGATGTTTTTCATCCCATGGATTAAGTTCCTGATTCTTCCAGATGACACGAAAAAACATAATTCAGTGTTTTGGCTTCAATGTTATTTTGTTCTGTTCATTCTTTTATTTTAATTAAACCAGATATATTATACACATAGAACTTTACAATAAAACACAATGTACTTTAGTATTTGCCAATTAGAATGTGAGAATAATTATGGTTGTACACATTTTGGGAACAAGATTAAAGGCTGCCATACACGCACGTAGCTTCCATTGAAGCTAACGGCCGGCACACAAAGGGTGCCCCACGATGCTGTCAGCTCTGGAGAGAAGCGTGATGATGTCATCACGCTGCACTCCATCGCAGATCTGTGCTAGGTACGTGTGGGGGCCTTTAAGCTCTTCATTCTTCCCTACATGTTGGACATCCCAAGTCTCACCCCCTTGTCATGAACATGTGTTGAAGGTTTTTTTTTGCAGTAGATTAAACATTTAAATTCAAACTGTAAAAATGTACCAAAAGTGTTATGAGATTTAGAATCCCATCATTTCTGACTTGGTGGTAGTAAACAAATTCAGAGGTGGGCATTTTAAACTTATTTTTATGGCATCCTCTTCTAATTTTTATAATCCAGGTTTTATTAGTTTCCCTGTGGCCCATCATCTGTCCTATTTGGATTCATCTAAATCCATTGGCTGTCAATCTACACAGCACAAGTCAGGGTTTCAGTGCAGAAGCACCGCATAAAGTGACTGAAATGGGATTTGATCTTTAAGTGTTCTATTTTAAAGGTGGTCTTTGTTTACTCCACTACTCAACATTAATTACATTTTGTTTTTTTAGGATTGTGTGCAGCTGAACCAGTACAAACTGCAAACTGAAATTGGCAAAGTGAGTATTCTGTAAATGTTATCAAATGTGTATTGTTTACACTAGTTGATGGAGCGATAAGCATTAACATGGTGGATATAGTCACACAAGTGCATTTCACACTTCTTCACTAATGAGTACTTTATTTTATGAGTAAACAGATCATTCCGATCAGAAATATATAAATACATTTCTGTATACTCTATTCTGTATTCACCTTAAATAAAGAATTTACTAAAACTAAACTACCCCTAAATCTTACTGAGTCTTTTGTGCCTATTTACATACACTGGTATAGAAGCGGCTAGGTGTGAAAAACAAAACCTGGTTAAATATTTTATTTATTAAGTTATTGGGGTTTTAGTTTTGCAGTTATCTTGGATGCTGTACGCATTATTAAACATTACTATTCTAAATGGTGTTGTCCTTTTGCAGGCATTTTGTTTGCTTAAAATATAGGGCCTTGACTCCACTATGCATTAAAACCCTGTGTTTGACGTATGTCAAATGCAGGGATGTTGACGCATCCATTAAAAGTCAATGAATGTGTCTACACATCCGTTGGTGTGATTCATCAGCTTGCATTAAAATCAATGCAGAGCACGGCATTGACATCAACGCAATATAAGCCAAGTATGGGTGTGTTGATGCACCCATAAAAATGTATTGAGTCCATTGAAACGCAGTAGTATGCGTTGTTTGATGCGCTGATCAATTTTTTTGTGGTAAAAAACAAATGCATCCCTTAACATATACCTGATAGATCCCGAACGCATGGGGGGTGTTTATTGGATTCATTTACGCCACGCATCCTTAACACATAGTGAAATCAAATCCTAAATCTTAAAAATTTATTCTTAAACGTTTGCTTTTCATCCAGATTTCCAGAGCAATCTGGAATAGTCATCTGTTTTTAAAATGAAACCAATCATGCCACCCTGGAAGTAAACCACATAATCTGTCCCCTCCCAAAGAAAACAAGTAAAAATCAGTAAATCCCAATTGTCCAGCATCACTCTTTATCTCCAATTACATGGCATTCCCTCCTCTGCAGGGCGCAGAGAGACTTGGGAAGGGAGACTTCACAACCTAAGTGATGTGAAGCAGGTATCCTGATCAGTAGAGTCAATAACTATCTGAAGTCCATATTTACATTATGCTATTGAAGCAACACAGTCATTGACACATGATTGCATGGAAACTACACAATTCAAAAGGAGAGATTAGTAATGGGAACCTCTATATTTTGTACATGACAGTTTGTTTGAAAATGGCCAACTCATTTTACAGACTCGAAGGGACAAAATTCTGCAGTCACTGACGACGCTGACAGTTACAATGTCCGTGACCTATCTAAATGTAGTTCTAGATGTTTGTGCATTTAAAATGTTCAGAAAAAATGACAAATCTTATATTGTGTTATCTGATCCATGTGTTTAGCTAGTGCTGACCTATTAAAATAAAGACCTGTATTCAACAAGAATTCCTGTAAAATAAACTGCTGGAAATCAAGGGATTGCAATGTACAGCTACATTTTGACACATGCCTTACATACTTGATGTCTCTTTTGTATAAACTCCAATGGAAATGTTGCGTATTAATATGGTGCCTAGCAACCTACATTCAGTATTTGCTGCACCAGTAAGGTTTTGTGATAAAGCCTTTGTGTAGTAAGTTAAAAACATATACCGTATTTTTTGGACCATAAGACGCACTTTTTCACCCCCAAAATTGGAGGGAAATAGTGCCTGCGTCTTAAAGTCCGAATGTGCGACCCTGATAGAAGCAGTACAGCAGAGAGGCATACAGCTGGCCGCTTCCATATATGTCTGCCTGTCAGCTACGATCACGTGCAGCTCATCTGGCAAGAAAGGAGACAGACAGTGCAAAATCGACCCCCCCCCCCCTTCTGCCTGAAGTGTGCACTCTAGCAACACCATTGTTGTGGCTGAAATTGGAAAAATTTTGTGTGATCAATGGAAAAAGATTGATTCCCCATGCCCCATGGTACAATAGGATATGAATCACTGGAAATACCTATAAAACCCGGCAGGTACATGTACAATTGACTGAAATTTACCAATACATCCAATCGCTGTGATTTGCACCTTAACTCATCCACATTGTATCCAAAACAAAAAAAAATCAATAAATACAATTTAATCTACTGAGTGCATCATATTTGGAATAGTGGTAACTTTCATGTTTCTAGGTCAGGTTTCCTTAAACCCTAATGCTAGCCATACACAGCCAGAGCCGGAGCGATATCGTCCTCCGATATCGCTCCGGGAGGCTAACGTGATGACGTCATCACGTTAGCCTCGCATTGCATTCTGGGGCCCCACAATCGGCCAGGCACCCTTTGTGTGCCGGCCATAAGCCGCGATGGAGACGCCGTCTTCATTGCTGCTTATGGCATCGGCTCCCATCGGCCAGAGATTTTCCGACATGTCGGATCTCTGGCCGGCCGAGAAGTGGGGCGACAGGCCCATGGCCCATGTGGGGACATGCCGATAAACGGCCGGATTTTAACCTGACCGATGGCGAGAGCGCGCACGCCTGTCGGCCAGATTAAAATCCGGCCGTTTATCGGCATGTGTATGGCCGGCATAAAGCAGCATAGTCTTCCTGGATGACAGCTACGCATTAGAGAAACAATAACCAGGGTTTTCTCAACTGACATGTCCTCACATCATGAGATTTCAGTCTGAAGTAAAGGGTTTAGAATGCAGGCTATATTCTCATCCCTTACACTCAACTAATCATGAAAACAAATACAGTTTAGTCACAGCTATAAAACAAAAATGCCTTTTTAACCATACAGCCTTACAATAGCCAATGATTTCACACAAATTATAAACCTGTAACATATATTCCACAAAAAAAAAGAAAAACCGCTGTAGACTGTATGTAAAACAACAAAAAGGAACTGGAAAAACTGAATAAATCCACTAAGGCTGTATGGTAATCTCATTCGAACCTCTGTATGCAGAAGTGGCACATGTTGTGCAGGTGGACAGTGAGCATTTGTCAAATATCTACCAATTGCTTCCATTTTAAGTTTGTGGACCACTGCCCAGGAGGGTAGTAGTTCATGGTCACACGGGAGAGGCAACTGGTTAGGTCCCTGAAATACTTGTAAACTCGGCCAAAGATGTACCATATATACTTGAGTATAAGCCGAGCTTTTCAGCACAAAACATGTGCTGAGAAAGCCCCCCACTTGTTTGGGTTTTCTCTGGTCACTTTGTGGGTGCCGGTGTTGTGCGATATATTCCTATTTGAAAAATTTTCCTATTTTTACAACTGCGCA
>CM070033.1:87037193-87050840 GCA_036250615.1 Ptychadena robeensis
TAACCCTGAAAACCCCAAAACTCGGACTATCTGTACATGCGCAGTTGTAAAAATAGGAAATTTTTTTAAATAGGAATATATCTCACAACACCGGCAGCCTCCTGTAGGTGTTCTAAATGTGTAGTAGCTATCTGTGGCATTCCCGAGCTGAATTCGGCTTGTGAAATGTATACAAACTTTGGTAGCAGCGCCATATTATTTTGTTAATTTTTACTGGAGATGGTGGAGTTTCATTTTCACAAAAGCTCCACTATTTGTATGTAAGTATACAAAAAAGTTGCACCTCTAATGTTACTTGGCCAACATCCCAAAATAAATATAGAAAAAAACAAGAGGAGTGAGACACCACTGTCTCTTCTCCCTTTTGTTTGGTTTCCCTTGGGTGAACCCCAAGGCAGGGGGACTTTAGCGGCCAACGAGTATCAATGTGCGTAAAGAATAATATGGATAAATAAACAGTTTCTACAGATTTAATATACACAGCACAATGATTAAAAACAAGAATATCTGCCAATCCGGTAGATATTGACAACAAGTATTTTTCTGGTCAGATGTTACAAATATTGGGCATATTAATAGAATAAACAGTATAGGTCATACACATCAAAAAAGATCAGCTGGAATCCACATTCCTGGACACACCAGGATAAACCCCAACGCGCATTTCGTGTTGGTCACTTCTTCAGGGGGAGGATCTTATTGCGTTTAGATCAAAAATATGTGACAACATCAATCAGTAGAAACACTTTGCCCAATACTGAGGAGAAAGAGAGAGGGCCATGGAGGGCCCAACTGGAGGCATCCAGTGAGCAGCGAACGGGGGGCCAGTCAAAGGCGCAGTTAGCAGCAGGAACGGCGACGACCAGACCTGTTTTAGAGTCAAGAAGTATGGGAAGTACAGTCACTGCTGTGTCTACAGCTACTTAGTAATCTCAAGTATCAGTGTCCTAGAGGTCAATCATCTGCCTATGGGTCCGGGCTCCCCGTGCATATTTGTATGTAAGCCATGTGCAAGTAGCTGCTGCATTTCCCATCCTAGGCTTATACTTGAGCCAATAAATTTTTCAAGTTTTTGTAGATACAATTAGGTACCTTTGCTTATGTTTGGGTCAGCTTATACTTGAGTATATACGGTACATTTGGTTTTATGGGCAACTATGCTGTATAAATTAATCAGTGTGTGTGTATGTATATGTGTATATAATATATATATATATATACACACATACATACAGTACACCCAAAAGTTTGGACACACCCAATCTGAGCAAATGGTGGCTATTTTGCAGGGTGGATAAAAATCTATGATTTTTTTTAAAAAATCAAGAAAATCTGTTTTTGGTTTTTTCCAATTAAAATCTGATTTGATTTGATAAAATGCTTTTTGAGGAAATAACATTACCATCCCAAGGTTATTCCATGAATAAAGATTAGTTTATGTAGAATAAGGCTGTATATGTTTAATTGTTTTGGCAAATAAATTCTATGAATCCAGTCACATTGTCATGTCATGCTCCTCCAGAGGTTTTTGTAAGATTTTATAATTTTATAATCAATATAATTCCACTCTCAGATGTATAGTGGCCAACATCCCAAAAACAATAGACAGAAGTTGATGATGGCATAAGCACATAACCCAAAATTTCCCCTTGAATAGACAAGGGTGAGGGGACGGGCCACTCAATATGTAAAAGCAATACATTAATTATACACTGTGCAAACAATGAAGTAATGACTTCATATCAATCAGAAACAATGCGCAATGTTGTAGATGTACACATCTGTACACATGCTTAGACAATTAAAATAGTCCAAATGGCGCAAATTTCATCCCAACGTGCATTTCGTTAAAGGCTTCTTCATGGGGTACGATATGTCATTTCATAGGCCAAATCATAGGCCAAATTTGCTTTTGTGTCCCCTCAACCGTGTCTATTGAAGGTAGATTTTGGGTGATGTGCTTATGCCATCAACTTCTGTCTGTTTCTGTAAGATTATTGGGCAGTTTCTCTGCCTACAAGATATTTTCTCATATGCTTGGTTTACTTTTTCAGTTCTCAAAAGTAAGTTCAACAGAAAGGTTCTCCAAATATGAATCATTAACCTAAACTGGGGATAAAAAAAAACTAATATGAAAAGTTGTTATTCTAAAAATCTTCACCTACTTGCATTTTAAAGTTATACCGGCAAGAATGATCGATTTAAATCGAGCCTTACTGACTAGTGATTTAAATCAAATCCACCCTGCTATTTTGTTTTAAAGAAACTAGAATATAAAACATGTTTTCAGTGATTTCACCTTTTTTTGTTAAGTACATAACTCCACATGTGTTCATTCATAGTTTCGAAATAAAGAAAACACATTGAATGAGAAGATGTGTCCAAACTTTTGGCCTGTAATGTGTATATATATTTATATGTGTATATATATTTATATTTATATTATTTATATGTGTGTGTGTGTGTGTGTATGTATGTATGTATGTATGTATATATATATATATATATATATATATATATGTTGTGATTATTTGCTGCAATCGACTAAATTCTTTGTCAGAACATAATCCTGCAAATATAGTTTGCAATATTTGTAGCTCAGAATGTCAATGTTGTATGGCAGCTTGTGGCTTTTGTGCACTAAGAATACCCAATGGCTGCTGTATTTGGTTGGGGAGAAGAACAGAAGATTGATTCTATTCTGAAAATAGAAGCAGTTCTTGAGAGGCATAATGAATTTTATGTTAATGAATCCTTGTATAATTGTCTAGCAATGTGAAATCTGTAAAATAATAAATCTGCTGTGCAGCAATAACCCTCGTGTATTCTTTTTTTTTTATAGGGCTCATATGGAGTTGTAAAGCTTGCCTACAATCAAAGTGATGATAAATATTATGTAAGTGTTTTAATCTAAAATATTTAATTTTGATTGAGACAGGTTTACCAGAATAAGATCCCTTATTCCAGAAGTACAGCAGTAGTCCTACAATGCAATGTTTGCTAGAGAATGCAATCATATGACCCTATCCTATTGTAAACTTTCTAATAATAATGTTGATGTAAGAAAATATGTTGTCTGATGAAATAAATTAAATTCTATAATTTTAAGTATAAAAAAAGGGATTTTCACCATTGATAATTGCCTCGGATCATTCTATCCAAAGCCACTACAATTTTTACCATGACATCTGTAAACATGTCAGCTGACATAGTAGATAGATTTACCTGCTTGGCGGAGGATCTGTCTTCACGACGCCAAGCTGCTCCGCAAATGTAAGGCTCATCTTAGTCGAGTACTTGGAGCCTCTACACCGACGGATGTCTAAACAGCGGAGGGGTCCCGACGTATAATGGAAAGAAAGCCTTAATGTGAAAAAAAGAAGACTGTCAAATTTGACTTCATTGTTACTCTTAAATGTAGTAAACATTGCTTGCTTTCTCTCTTGATCTGTTTTCCTCTTGTGGTGTAGAAGGATATTGAAAAACAAATGCCTTTTTTCTAAGGGCTTGTTAATACAGGCAAAAAGGCGCAGTGCAGGCGTTGACATTTATTCTTATAAGCTATGAAGTTCTTGTCTACACTGGCGTATTATAGCCCGCACCTATAACAATGCGAGGCCCCACATCCAAATTATTTGTGTGTGTGTGTGTGTTTTCCCCAGTCAATTTAGTAGGGTGTATTAACTTTGCATAACAACACTGTGGTTTTAACATGGCCTAAACATCTTAGGCCCCCCATACACCTTTCAATCACTCCAAACTATTTCCTTTAGATCTACCAACAACTATGTAGTATAGTGGCCTCTCTGATAGAATACAAAGTGATTGGAAGGTTTAGAAAGGTCCTCATATTACATGGTTTTGGTAGAACAAAAGTTGATTGTACAGAAATAGTATGGTAGGCTAGCAGGCTAGCAATCACTTTTTCTTGTATACATTTTCAGTTAGATCAACCTGTGCAATTATTCTGAACATGTATGTCCATGTGCATATGGTCCACAATTCATCAGATACTTAACAAATAGGTTACTTTTTTAATCTGTTGTCTCTTTTGGTATGACTCACTTTTGTGATCTAATGGTATCTGATTAACTACCGGTACTTGAAACTGAATGTGTGACCAGCTTTATGGTTCTTAAGTGGGCATATTGAACATATTTTTTCTACATGTATTGTGGTATAGTTTTCAGAAAATTTTATTTGATTTCAATCTTTTGATCAATCGTACCAGGTGTGCAGGAATCGATTTCCATATGATTGATTTAGGACAAGGAATTTTTAAGTCAATCCAACAGGAATATTAAATCATGTATGGGCACGGTAACTTTGTTTAGGGAAAGCACAATGGTCTGGATGTTATTGTAAGCATCTGTGCCTGTGGTAGCTCCCATTAAGAGTCCTCAATTTTAATTTAGCCACTAATCCCAAAGCCTTATTTCACAGCAAGCCTGGGTCATTGTCCTTATTACATTGCCCAGAGTGCTTTGGTGAAGATCACACAAGTCCATCTTGCCATGTTCTGTTGCTGTGGAAGAACCCCGCAAAGAGGCTTTGGCATGGCTAGAAAAATTTGCACATCATCCAACTTAGAGGTTTTAATTATAGGCAATTGCTATTATTAGCAAAATTCAGCTGATCAATAATAATATTTGTTTGTTATGCAGAATCACCTGACTGCAGTTCTTTTTTTAACCTCCTTGGCGTTATTCCCAGAGCCAATACGGTCACAATTTGTTCTTAAAACAAACTGTCCTGTGCTGGGATTGGGCAAAAACACCTGTGCAGTCTCGCTGATCCCTTCTGGCCCCACGTCTTGAGCATCATCGGTGATGTCAAAGGGTAAAGGGGTGCCATAGATCTCTATGTTAATGGAGGGGCTATGCTTTTTCTGTCCCACAACACCGCCGGAATTAAGATGTGTAGAGAGGAGGGTAGGGAATCTCCCGTACGGCACCCTCTGGGTTGCCAGGGAGGTTAAGATGCTGTAATCCTAGCTTCTTCACGTCACACGTGAAAAATTTTTGTTTGTCAGATAAAACTTGCAGAAGATCAGAGAGGAAGGGCATCAACTTCCATGGATTGTCTTCTTATAGACTCTCCTTGTAGGCAAGCCTTGCGTGGCCATTATAATGTGAGGCAGTGATGTCACCCTCTGACACTGCATACCTTTATGGTTTTCTATTGTGAAAGTGGAATACCAAGGTCACCTCGGAGCTTAAAAATGGAGAAGAACTCCGGGAGTTACATAGTAGCTAAAGATTTTTTCATCTGCATCCTCAAGATAATTTAACTCTAGTAGGAATGCACATAAAAACCAACAGCATAAAACTTTTCTTCTCTGCAAAATATCTTATTTATTATTTAAATTTGTCTTGTATGTATGAAAAAGAGTATTTAGTGAGTGGGTGAAGAATTTGCCTATGTTGGAACAGAAGAGGAGTCTTCCATTGTCTAATCATTTGAGACTGTCTGCCAATAAAGCATTATACAAAAAGGTCAGGACTGAATGTGGGAAGATGAGATGAAAGGTGCTCTTACATGTTTGCCAAATAAGAGATGCAAGGTGCAATCCATCATTTTTAGAATCCATTTTTTGAGAGAAACTGTTTAAATATTTTAAAATTAAAAAAAAAGTTTTTATTTAGCAAAGTAGTCGTTAAAGCAGAAAATGGACCCACCAGATTCTTTGCTTGTACCAGTATTTGTAAATACCCTGAAAATATTTATTTCTTTATACAGCAGTTTAAATGTATACCGTATTCAGTTGCCTCATGTTACCTCCTGTCTATGTTCCGGCTGAAGATGAGAGCTGCAGAGTGGATTGAACAAAAGAAGTGCCATGCTATTATTCAGCTGGGTATAATTTAATCAGTTTCATATTGTGGTTTTCCCATTGTAAGAAGGAGAGATGGAGATTGAATTTGCTCTTGTTGATGCACGTTTGGTTGAGCTTTATCCCTTTCTATTATTTTATCAAGTATAGAGCAATGAATTGATATAGCAGGGGATAATAGAAGCATAGGATGAATTTCTAAACCCAAACAGCAGCTTTCACTAATGGTTACAGGTCATGATATGTTAATTAGTAGGTTATAAATTATGTGTTTTAGCCATAGATTATCAGAATTTATCAACTGAGAAAAGGGTCTTTCACAGTTTTCAGGGTTCACTGCTACTTGCCGAAAATGCAAAAAAACACATCGATCAAGTTTTTGTAACCCCCCCCCATTTTAATTTTCAATGGGTGCGTCGCTGCTTTATACTGGACGCATGCTCTCCTGAGTATTCATGCACCATGTGTAACACGGCGATGCACCCATTGACAATGAACCGTAACATTTGACAGCTGCACCTGTGCAATACAAAGCAAAAAGTGCCTGTTATTTTTGTGGTGGAAGAATAAGAGCAGAGGGAGAGGGGCTAGATGTATCCTAAACCTTTGAAATGTTCTGCACTTATCTCTTGTATTCTACTGTGATATGGTTTCACCATTATACAGGTATACACTACAGGTTCAGTGTAACATAGTGTAGATTACCATTTTACCTGCCACAAATGAAATGTCCATGTAACTTAAGGTGCCCATACACGCATAGATGTGGGCTAGATCGATGGCTGCTTCGAGCACCGTGTGCGCTCATTGCCATCTATCTGGCCTATATTTAATGCGGCCGTCCCTGTTTTCGAGCAGGATCAATCTCAAAAACAGGGATATCAGACATGAACTTACGTCATGGGGACTGCCGGTCCCCATGCAAAGCAGAATTTCTTTGGCTGGCCCCCGTCCACACAGCCTACAAGCTGTGATCAGCTCCTGCTCTGTGTGCTGTGAGAGGGGAGAGCTGTGTCTCTGTGTCAGCTCTCACTGGCTGTCCAAAAAGGATAAACCATTTGGACCCAACCCCAGGTCCCAAGATTTGAGGTGGCTAGCCCCTGGGACTTTAAGGCACATGGTCATAGACACATTAGAGGTAAAGGTATACATTTATTAAGGAACAGGTACAAAAGACAAGTGCACAACATGATAAAATTATCACCAACACATACATAGATGATGGATCACATAAATCCGACATATTAAAATATCAAACGTAGTGCTTCATAAATCGTAAATCGGGATAAAACTTACCAACGCGTTTCACCCTTCTGTTGAGGGCTTCGTCAGGGGAATACGGTCAAGGGTATATAGATCACCCATTGAAGCAATTGTTAAACTGGTCTAATGTCCCGTAGACTGGGGGTGCGGCCCGGCTCAGCAGGCGAAGGAAGATGTGCCAAAGTCAAATTTTGCTGTAGGAGGATCGGGTCGGTCGTCTGGTCCGTCACAAAGTCAGGGGGAATAAAAGGAGTCGCTCGGGGGTCCTAGCAAGGAAGTCATAAACTCCTTCACCCTCCCCTTCTAAGTACACTCATCAATGTTTTTCAGGTTTGGGTTAATAGTCAAAGTCCATGTGGAAAACCATCCAGCATTTGCATACAGGTTCAAATAGACATGAAGGTGGACATCATTCACCAGTCAGCGCCCCTCGGGTGACCAGCTGGGTCTGCATCTAACAGTAATTGATGTGCAAAGTGGTGCACATTGTTTCCCATTCGATTGACCCGCGATCAATCACAGCGTGGTGATGTCACGACATTTTGATTGATCGCAGGTCAATTGCACGGCAATCAACCTGCGTATGCTGAGCTTTATAGTGGTTACAAATGGCATGTCACTTGTGCAAATAATTGAGCAAAAATAAAACAAAACAAATGTTTGCATAAATGATGTGACACGGCGCAGATTTGATACTGACAAATGATAAATGTGTGTTTGGAAGCAATTTTGTGAACTGACATTTGGAATTGCATTAAATTGAAAGTAATTTATTTTGCGTTACTTAGGTCGGCTTGTATCCGCCTTGTCATTTTTTAACTGTATTGTCCTGCGTGGAATCTTTATTGTCATGTTGCTCATCACTCATTTGGAATTCTGACCTTTTCAGTTGCTAAGAATTTTAATTTAGAAGCAAACATTTAATTTGCTCAAGAATAGAGCAAAAAGTAGGTATGCATAAATTCTAACTAAAAGAACTTTAGATTTTGGGAAATGTATTAAAAATAACACAATTGAGATCATCCTTGAGATGTTTCTGCTGCTTAATTGGTGTCCAACTGTGGTAGATTCAGTTGATTGGACATGATTTGGAAATGCACACATTTGTCTATATAAGGTCACACCGTTGACCATTCGTGTTAGAGCACAAACCAAGCATGAAGTCAGAGGAATTGTTTCGAGGCACAAATCTGGGGAAGGTTACAGAAAACTTTCTGCTGCTTTGAAGGTCTCAATGAGCACAGTTACCTCCATCATCCATAAGTGGAAGAAGTTCAAAACTACCAGGATTCTTCCTAGAGCTGGCTGGCCATCTAAACTGAGCGATCGTGGGCCTTAATCAGGAAGGTGACCAATAACCTGATAGCCACTCTGCCAGAGCTCCAGGGGTGCTCTGTATAGAGAGGGGAACCTTCCAAAAAGACAACCAGCTCTGCAGCAATCCACCAATCAGGCCTGTATGGTAGAGTGGCCAGACGGAAGCCACTCCTTTGTAAAAGGCACATCTCAGCCTGTCTGGAATTTACCAAAAGGCACCTGACTCACAGACCATGAGAAACAACTCTGGTCTGATAAGACAAAAGCAGGGAACAGATGGCTCGATAATCGAGCCGTCCGATGTTCCCTGCAGCAGCGTGATGGCGTCATCACGCTGCTGTCAGATATCGACGGAGCCGGGGAGACAGCTCTGTTCTCTCTGCAGCTCAGCCGATGTTTTGCATGGAGACCCCCTGTTTCTATGCAAAGCAACGGACATCGGCCGTATTTAATGGTCATGTCCGATATCCCTGTGTTCGAGCAATCAATCAAATATTATGATATGGGCCACATAGATTGCGGTGAGCATGCTTGAAGCGGCCATCGATCTGGCCCATATCTTTATGTGTGTACCCTGCTAAAGAGTTAACTCTTTGGTGTAAATGCCAGGAGTCATGTTTGGAGGAGTCCAGGCACTGCTCATCACCAGGCCATTACCATCCCTACAATAAAACATGGTGGTGGCAGCATCATGCTGTGGGGATGGATTTCAGTGGCAGGAACTGGGAGATTAGTTGATAAAGGAAAAGATGACTGCAGCAATGTACAGAGACATCATGAATGAGAGATCTTAAAATGGCTGTGTGCACCTTGTCATTATGGCAGTGGTTCCCAAACTGGGGGGCATGCCCCCCTGGGGGGCGCAAAGGTATTCCAGGGGGGTGCTGGCCCTCATTCTTAACCTGTGTTTAAATAGGGAGGGGGGGCTTTATAATGTTCCCAAATTGAAAAGGGGGACCCTGCAAGGAAAGTTTGGGAACCAATGCATTATGGGGTGTTGTGTGTAGAATTCTGAGGAAAACCATGAGTTCTATTCTGGAAAAGGGCTGCAACAGAGCAAAATTTGGAAAAGTGATATGGTGTGAATACTTTCTGGATGCACTGTATATTATGATGTAAGAGCACATGCCACTGGGAAGCTGGATGACAATAGGAAAGCATTTCCTTTTGGCTGATACTGATGTCCAACAATGAACTTTTTTAGATCATTAAACCCTCCTGGTGCCCTCTTATAATTTTATATTGTTTTATATCAAGTCCAGCATGTTCTGGACTGGCTAATTAGATCACATATGAATTGGCCATCTAGATATGCGATTTCAATTATCCGCTAACCTATTATTCAATAGTTTTTTATATGATCAATATCCATGATGTCTGATATTAAACTAGGGTCATAGTTCAATTTCACTTGTCAGTTGTTTTAAAACATGATAATAAAAATTGGGCATGTGCCATTTTATTAATATGTTTATTTGAATTTTAAAGGGTTTCTTCATGTTAAAATGCACTGCATATACACTTGAAAACAAAAAGGTCATACTAGTATATTGTAGCTTTGCTCCCCTATATCCATACTCGCATCAGTCTAAAATCAATCAGTGATTCTACCATACAGTGTGATGGATTAAAACAGATGGATTCCTTTCCAAAGGCTTGTGTACATGCATCTTAATGCAATCCAGATACAAATGCATCTAAATTATCTAGAAAACCTGTTAGATACTTGTACAATCTACTGACATTTACCCTTCTATTCTTGTTTTTTAATCCCTTTTGGTAGGTCCAATTAAAAGGAGTAGATTTTTAAATGATTGAACAGAAAACATGGCAACCATTAATTGTTATGGCTGCAATAATTTTCTTTTATAAAGTTTGAAATCTCTACTTTAGCCTGGAAATCCTGAAAATACCCTGTTACTTTGTGGCTACTGTTCTCTATGGAGACAGCCATCACTTTCACCCAAGCTGAACTTCAAAAGTGTTGTCTGCTTTTGTTTACTTCTATTACAATTGATAGGATTAGTAGCTTGCACAAGGAAGATAACATTGTTTTATCTATCCAAGTCAGCTCACAGGAAATTACAAGGACACTTGTACTGTGATTCAGGCAAGATCAAAAAATATTTCATTCTCTTGGCCTGCAAAGAACTGCTGCAATCATCTCATCTATGTACTAGCAGTCTGCAGGATACTGTTCTTGATTACGGTATTTAGATATATTTTACCTAAAATAATCAGTCTTGATATCGCTATCAAGGCCATACACCTTTAGATCTCTCTATCAGATATCCTTTAGATCTACCAACAACTATGTAATGGTTTAGAAAGTCCCTCATATTACATGGTTTTGGTAAAACAAAAGGAAATCTAAAGGAAATCTCAAGGTGTATGGGGGCCCTTAAGCAGGGTACAGACGCTAAGGTATGGGCCAAATAGATGGCTGCTTCGAGCGCGCTCACAGCCATCTATCTATCTGGCGTGATGACGTCTGTACCCTGTTTAGTTTGGTTGCTTAGATATCTACCATTGTATAAAGGCTCACCTGCAAAAAGCTTTCTGTTTTCTATGTTTCCCATTGCCACATATGTTACATGATTAGATAGCTTGAGTCCATCTTAAAAAATATATTTTTGCCGAAGTTGGGGTGATATCAAAACATTTCCTGTTTTGCGGACAGGAGCATGTTCATTGAGACTGCCAATCAGAACCTTAGTTTACATCTATAGAATGAGGCAAGAAGCAACAATTTTTAGTTTTTAAGTCACTGAACAAAAACTCTGGTTCTATTTTACAAAATATTAAGGAATCACATTGCTCCTGCCTTCACATATATACTGTGTTGTTATATATATATATATATATATATATATATATATATATATATATATATATATATATATATACGTGTGTGTGTATATATCGCAGGGGCTCTCCATCAAGCAAAGGCAATATATGCACTTAAAATTGCCCTCTTCACTAAACTTTTGAATATTCCCCAATGAGAATTGAATGAAATAGGTTGCCTATTTTGTCAACGTTCTACATGTTCACTTGTGGCACGATAGAATTGTAAGTCCATGGGCTCCAAAGAATAATTTGGATATGCTACTTCTGAGCACTTTCCTAGATGCAGGTGTCAGTGATAAATCACCCCGTACACCTTACAATCTTCCCATACATTTTCTGTATAATCCACTTTTGTTCTACCAAAACCATGTAATATGAGGACCTGTCTAAACCTTTCAATCACTATGTATTCTATCAGGGAGGACCCGGCACTACATTGTTGTAAGTAGAACTAGAGTTAATTGTATGGAGTGATCTAAAGGTGTGTGGGGGCTTAAGAGACACCTTTTTGTTTTCTGTCGGATACAAACATAGGATTGTCTTTTTTGGACAAACGTATAACACAGGCTGTTAAGGAAAATATGACAAAAATTGGAAACCTAACCTGCAAAGAAAAATGAAATGAAACAATTAGAGTGTAACAACCTGGTTTTTGAAGGATAAGACCTGAGCCATTTCGTTACTAATAAGTTCTTTGAATTGTTTGGGATCCATGATGTGACAGAATACTGCATTGATTCTCCAAAAAAGCCATGTGAACGCTCTTAAGGTGATCAATTATACCGCAGAAAGAGCAATTGCTCTGATAAAACAGACAAATCGGTTAGGGCCGAACATCAAAAACAATTTTGTTGAGGGTATCATCAGAAAAGTCGTCACCAAGCGAACAAAAGAAGGGATTGCATTGTTCAAAATTGAATAATATACACACATTTTGCCATATCACCTATTAATCGTAGTGTCTAGTTTGAATATGATTTCAAGTTTGTGATCTCCCAATAAAAGTAATTAACATTGAAAAAATCTTATTTTTGGCTACTTTTACAAAATGGATTAAAGTGTGCTACCCCTAAATATTATGCAATCTACTTGAACTTTGGCATATGTATTATTTACATCACTGAGACTCGGGACATATATTTTGCCATACAAAATGAAACCCTAATATAAATGTGATTTTTTTTCCCCCTTCACATGCTGTTGTATTAGAAAGGCACCTTGTCGAGTCATAAATTAAGCTTTATTCATTTTACTTTTTAGGCTATGAAAGTCCTTTCAAAGAAAAGGTTATTGAAGCAATATGGTTTCCCACGTAAGTATTTAAATGGGTTTACAGGTGCTGTAAGATGGGATGTCTTAAAATTGTATATTTGCAAGCTTAGCTGCATGAAGCAAGGCTAAAATGTTAAACTCCAGCGCTGAACTTCTTTCAAGCCCTGTATTGTAATGAGACATTTTATTTTTCAAAAAAAAGAAATTGCACTAAAGTCAAAAATATAAAACTCACTTTGAAGTCTATTTTTTAGCACATCAATAGGTATGAGCTTTACCTATGGAGTGCAGTTTGTCAATAGCCAATGAGGATCATTAAGTGCAATAAAAGTGTCAATTTGCTTTATTCAAAGTAAGAAACAGAAACTTATGCTGGCCATACACATGCCGATAAGCGGCCGATTTTTAACCTGGCCGACGGGCGTGCGCGCTCACGCCGTCGGTCAGGTTAAAAATCGTCCGCTTATCGGCATGTGCCCACATGGGGCGACAGATCCCTGTCGCCCCACTTCTCGGCCAGCCAGAGATCCGACATGTCGGAAAATCTCTGGCCGGTTCGAGCCGATGGGAGCCGATGCCATAAGCTACAATGAAGCGGCCGCTTCATTGTAGCTTATGGCCGGCACACAAAGGGTGCCCAGCCGACTGAAGCGCCCCAGAATGCAATGGGATTGTAAACGTGATGACGTCATCACGTTTACAATCCCGGAAGAAATCGGCGGCAGATGTCGGCGATGGCCGCCGTGTGTATGCCCAGCATTAC
Organism: Ptychadena robeensis; assembly: GCA_036250615.1. NCBI lineage: Eukaryota > Metazoa > Chordata > Amphibia > Anura > Ptychadenidae > Ptychadena > Ptychadena robeensis. The sequence goes on from CM070033.1 coordinate 87,050,492, forward strand.
TGATTGATCTGAATAAAAACCTATGTCTACATTTTAGAACTCCTAACTGGAGTTAATTTAAGCCCTCCAAGGCTTTTAGCCTGGCCCCTGAACACATTAAGTAGCTGTATAAACAACTTGACTTTATCATAAATACTGATTAATACTGGTTTTCCTTTTTAGAATAATATAAAAAAAATTAAAAAGGAATACCATTTTTTGTTCCAGTGTTGTTTTCAGTGTATATTCAGTGTTGTTCCAGTGTATATTGTGCATACAGTTTATGTCCCTGGGACCACAGGGACATTAACATTAATGCTAGGCATACACATGCCGAGTAGGTCAGACAGACCTACTCCGATATTCACCG
>CM070033.1:87050940-87061261 GCA_036250615.1 Ptychadena robeensis
GGGACACAATCAAAAATTGCATCCATTCATTCTCTATGGGCGTGATCAAGAGGCATTTTTTTTTATGGGGAAGATTTTTTTTAAAAACCTCAAGTCTAAAGGTCGCCAGGTCGTGGGAACATAGCCTAACATCCAATAATAGTTACATTAATATAACTGTGAAAGGTTGTAGTTAGGGGTGTGAAATTTGAAGGGTAGGTATTCTCCGTGGTAATTACCAACCCCAATAAAATATAGAATTTTAAAGTATGTTGGAGATCTTGGTTTTCTATGTCAGAGAAGGCATGTATATGTATGGGTAGCAAAACCAAACTTCCCATCGTACATTTACATTTTTATTTTTATGTGCTACAAAGATATATGCAGTATGCATGAGAATTTTACAGTTTTTTCCAAACTATAGTCGTCCCCACCCCAGCATCCTGAGAGACCATGAACTGGCTCCCCTTTTAAAATGTTTGAGGACCTTTGATCTATTGATTAAGTTCTTTAAATAAAATATTATTTGCAGATCTTGCTCTTGTCAACTACTATGCAAATCTCTGCATACCAATTAGATAGCATTAGTGTGAAGACATACAGTGCATATAAAATGTCTAAACACCCCTGGTAAAATGTCAGGTTCCTGTACAAAAATGAAACAAAGATAAATAATTTCAGACCTTTTTCCACTTTGAATGTGATCTCTAAACTGTACCACTCAAATGAAAATCAAACTCTTATAAGATTAAATCTTATAGGTGGAGGGAAGAAAAAATATAAAAATAAAATAATGTGGTTGCATAAGAGTGCACACCCTTACACTAATACTTTGTTGAAGCACCTTTTATTACAGCACTCAGTCTTTTGGGGGTATGAGTCTATCAGCATGGCACACTGTGACTTTTCTTTGCAGAAACACTCCAAATCTGTCTGATTATGAGGGCATCTCCTGTGCACAGACCTCTTCAGATCACCCCACAGATTTTCAATTGGATTCAGGTCTGGGCTCTGACTGGGCCATTCCAAAACTTTAATCTTCTTTTGGTAAAGCCATGCCTTTGTTGATTTGGATGTATGCTTTTGGTTTTCATGCTGAAAGATGCAGTTCATAATTCCCTCTTTTTTAACGGAGGCCCCGGTTACAGCTGAAGTAAAACAGCCCCAAAGCATGATGCTGCCACCACTATGCTTCACTGTGGGTATGGTGTTCTTTTGGTGTTAGGATCAAATGATCATTAAGAGTAATACATTCCACGTTTGATTTGATACTTCTTTTTAACATGAATTTATTTTTATTTAATATTACTTATTAATATTTATATAAACATATGCCCCTTATAGTCAGTACATTCATTACAGCTCATTTTCTAATGGTGCAACTGGGCTTTGAGTTTCCGGCTTTTTAAAAATAACAAATAGCACCCTTTTACATAAGTATACCTTACTTGTTATACTTTGAAAATATGATACATAAGCAATGAACACTAACTTCCCTGACAGAGGAACACTAACTGAACACACATATATATTTACAATATAACTATGGTATATATAAGGTTGAGTTGCTTTTAAGTAAACCATTGTATTAATGTATGCTGTCTTCTTAGGTCGCCCTCCGCCACGAGGCTCAAAAACCGCTTCTGGTGATCAGGCCAAACCAATGGCTCCACTAGATAGGGTCTACCAAGAAATTGCCATTCTGAAGAAACTGGATCATATTAATATTGTCAGACTGGTTGAGGTGGGTTTTTTAAATAGAACTGTTATGTCTTTACCCGTATTATGTGAAAACTTTTTCATTGTCAGGGGAGTTTAGTTTTTTTCTGAAGTTGTAAAACAACATGTTCATCCCCAATTTTATTAGTATTTTAGACAATGGGTTAACCAAGGTTACTAAAGGTGGCTGTTTACACAGCTTTTGCTTGATGGATTTGAGGTTCAATTCACTTGTGTAATAAAATTTTCAACTGATTGAAATAGCCAGAAAACCCATCAGATACTTGAAAAATCTACAGAAATTTACCAACATGACGATCACTGCTTGATCAATTTTATGTCCCATTTTGATATATCTCAAAACTTAGAATGTAGAATTTTATGTTGAATTTTTGACATTTGCCGAACAAGTGTTAGATTTGCTCACATTTTTCATAACTGTCTCACATATTCTCCCTTTGAGTTTTCCTGCCTTTGATTGATCTGCTTTACTGCCATCTGGGAGAAAATAGTTTGCTGACGTCCTTTTCTTTTGTTACTCTCTTTTGTAATATCTGACAGTTGTCAATAGTTTGTACTTCCATGAGTTATAGGCAGCCATAAATATCTCATTAAAGATACAGACTCTGCATATTGCTTTGCAATGGTTGTAACTTACTGATAATTGTGACTGCACTGTACTATTTTGAAGCCCCAGAGCTCATATTTTTTAGTACAACTTTGACATTTTCATAACCCCTAAGAATACCGGCAGTTGAAATTTCACACCCCTAGCTGAAGCCTTTTTTTATAGTTATAATTCAGCTGTCAGATAATGCTTCCCTTAGGTTATTGACTGCCCATAAACCGCAAAAACTACAAATTGTGGTGGTCTAAAAAGTTGCATATTCCAGCTGTCAGACAGTGCTCTCCTCTTGTGAGGTTTTACTACCCTTGCATATTCCTTCTCTTACTCTTTCACCTTGAATCCCCACATCTCTGACAAGCTTAGTAGTAAAACCCTGATTTTTTTCATCCCTAGCTGCATCCCTAGCTGCATAGGTATATAGATTTCATTATCACCACTTCTTAGGACCCTTTCACACTTCCAAGTTAGTATAAGCAATTAATAATAGTTGATTTTTTTTTATCTTTTCAGCTACAAATCACAATTGTGCCATTGTCATCAGCAGATACATTGGACGGCATGTGTAGTCACTGATGCTGGCTATATTGTATATAACCCTAAATGTTACAAAAGAAGTTAAGCTAAAAATTGCTTGTAATTTAAGCAACCCATACCTTTCATTCATGGCAATATAAATTGCTGCTATAAATCATGATTCCAAAATCGCCAATGTAACATGGACCCAGTGTAACATGTTTACAAAGACATTCAACATTTTTTGACTGGCAGTAGCTACTTACTTAGGGCCCTTTTACACGTTTTTGTCAACTTTTACAGTACTACCAGTGTTACTAATAACACTACATGCTACTTTACTGCATGTATTTTTACGCCCTGCTGGATGCATTTTTGATGCACTGGAGTCATAATATAGCTTATAAAAAAAACACAAACACAGATGTGTGCATATAATGTGAAAGAGCCTTTATTCTGTTCTTAAGGGCATCCATATATAAGTTGCTTTACTTTTAGTAAAGTAGATATGAAATTGCACCTTTTTGTTTAAACCTTAATCAAGAATACCTAAAACAAACATCTATTTGTTGACAAACATCTAAAGTGCTGTAAACATTCTTAAGAAAATAATGGGTCCATTGCGTTGGGACCCCTTTGTTTCCATTGCGTTGGGACCCCTCCGCTAAGCGTACACAACGTAACAGATAGACTTACCTGCTCGGTGGAGGGTATGTCTTCATTGCGCTGAGCCGATCCGCCGGTGTAAGGCTTTACACCGGCGGATGTGTAAACAGACCATCCGCCGGCAGGCAAAGTCTATGAGATACGTCTGGACCCCTGCTAAGCATATACGCTTAGCGTAGGGGTCCCGACGTATAATCCAAGCCCTTAGGCTGGGCATACAAAGTACGATTTTTTTCATTCCATCGACTTCAAATATACGGCCCTATTAAAGTCGATCGTATTACATTTGGATTGTTTTTGCCACCACATAATGTGATCAGTTCAAAACAGATTAGTTCCTTTCCTTTGGTCATGTTCCATGTGTAGTTTGTATACAAATAGATTGGTACAAATATCGGATGTAATTTCTTGGTATTTCATTGACTGAAATGTTCCAACATATCCGACCACTGCTTTTATGTTCCATTTCGATCCAATTGTTGGACACTATTCGACTTCGATCTAAGAAAAGGAATCCATTTTTAACCGATCATTAATATGATTAATAGGTGTTTGCCCAGCTTAAGACACTTTATTGCAATCACTTTGGATTACTGAACGACCATTGTTTGAATATCTTAACGACCATTGTCCCTAATGCCTATGGTCTTCTATGGGGTGGATGAGAGAGTGGCACCCTCCCCACACAAAAGATCGAGTGCTGGTATCTTTTGTGGTCACCAAAAAAGATCAAACAAAGTTTTTATAATCATAAATATGTCTGCTATCCCAAAGTTGTATCAGACATTTACACAGGTAGTATGAGATAGAGAGAGACACCTAGAAATTACATGACTATGAATTAAGTGGCAAAAAGGGTACTTGGAAGCCTTGTGAAATTATTTTTTTAAGATATTTTAGTTGATTATTCACTTAAAAAAAAAAAGGGAACACAGTTGAATGTGCTGTACACAAAATCACACACAAATTATCAATGGAAAATAAATAAAGTGGAAAAAAACATTACAGGCTGATCCAACTTTGATGTAATGCCCTTAAAACAGCACAAAATGAGGCTCAGTTGTGTGTATGGCCATCACGTGCCTGTATGACCTCCCTACAATGCTTTGGCATACTCCTTATGAGGTGGCGCATGGTCTCTTAAGGGACTAAAGCACCCCCCAACTCCTGCACAGTCTGTGGTGGAACTTGGCGTTGGTGGATGGAGCGAGACATGATGTCCCAGATGTGCTCAATGTGATTCAGGCCTGGGGAACAGGCGGGCCAGTCCATAGCATCAATGCCTTCTTCTTGCAGGAACTGCTGACATACTCCAGCCACATGACGTCTAGCATTGTCTTGCATTAGGAGCAACTCAGGGCCAATCACACCAGCAGATCTCAGTACCTAATGACAGTCAGGCTTCCTCTGGCAAGCATTTGAAGGGCTGTGCAGCCCCCCAAAGAAATGCCACCCCACACCACCACTTTCAAACCGGTCATGCTGGAGGATGTTGCAGGCAGCAGAACATTCTTCAAAGCCTCTCCAGACTCACGTCTGTCGCATGCTCAGTGTTAACCTGCTTTTATCTGAAGAGCAAAGTGCGCCAGTGACAAATTTGCCAATCTTGGTGTTCTCTGGCAAATGCCAAACGCCCTGCATGGTGTTGGGCTGTAAGTACAACCCCACCTGTGGATGTCAGACCCTCATAACACCTGAATCTGTTTCTGACCGTTTGAGCAGACACATGCACATTTGTGGCCCGCTGGAGGTCAGTTTGTAGGGCTCTGGTAGTGCTACTGCTGCACAAAGGCGTGGGTAACAGTCCTGATGCTAAGTTGTTGCCCTCCTACAGCCTCCCCCACGTCTTACATCAAAGTTGGATAAGTCTGCAGTGTTGTTTTCCACTTTTATAAGGTGCGACTCAAAATCCAGACCTCCGTGGGTTGAAATGTGATTTCCATTGATCATTTTTGTGTGATTTTGTTGTCAGCACATTCAACTATGTAAAGAACAAAGTATTTATTTTATAAGAATATTTATATTCATTCAGATTTAGGATGTCTTCTTTTTGTGTTCCTGTTATTTTTTTGAGCAGTGTATGATTTTTTTTAAAACATCAGATTACGATTTTTCTTCCTTTTGTCATGTGTATTTTCAGGTCCTGGATGATCCCGCTGAAGATAATTTATACATGGGTAAGAAATTCCTTTTTTTGTTTTTTGTTTACAGCAATAAACAAAGACAATGTGTGAGCTAATAGTCTAATCAAGTTAGCCCTCAAATTGTACTAAAATATGAAGTCACTTGGGTAACCTTAATTAGAAATCTGTTTAATATTTTGCATTCAGATTTTAGAGAACACCTGACCGGGTCAGTAAAGCTGTACCATATAAGCTGCTCTCTGCCATTAAATTGAGATTTCCAAAGCAGACGATAATGGGAGACTTTACTTTTTCAATAAAACTTTCTATACCTGGGGTATTAATATTTTTGACATCACATGCAACTGTGTTAGAGAATCACCAGATTATTGCTAACACCAGAGTTACATTTAATGTATCTAGCCAACAATCTTTAATCTGTGCATGTGATTGACCATCAGTCAAGCATGGCTTTCAGTTCTTCCAAATGTATTAAATTTAATGTTTAGAAATTGTCCAAGCATTCCATTTTGCATATATCCGTGCCACATTATTAGAATTGGTGCTTTGTTTCTATTTTGTGTCTTTATAGAAAAGCATATGGTGTTTTTTAATGTTTTAATCATGTTTCCCATACAAAATTGCTCAACACAGAATACATTCCCAACTTTTTTTTGCTCATCATTTCTTATAGCAACTGAAAGCTATAAGTAAGCTAGTTTTTTTTTCTTGCAGTCTTATCAGGATTTTGCATTGAAGAAAGTGACAGTTGTGCTGTCTACCCTTTGCATATGCTTAGAAATGGTTTACTAACACATTCTGGGAGAACATGGACTAACCCATCAAACCAGGGGTTTATAAAGGAAAAAGTAATTCCTGTACAAAGGAAAATTATTCCTATAATATTTAGTACAGTTACCTCCAATATTACAGTCATTGGCAGTTTCCCTAATGCTATGTCTCTACTTTTAGATTACCCTCCAGTTGAATTGTAGATCAGAAAGTCTTGTTCTCCTCTATAAACCTACTTTCTAAGCTTTCTTATAATATCCATTACTTTTTACTTTTTAAAATGTGACAAATAATAAGAATATAAAGAGTGGTAAACAGCAGAAAGCAGTTCCTCCCTCTGCCAGTTATATGTTGATAACATTTGTAATCGTCAAATATTAAGGGTAGCAATATTCACTTCTGCCACCCAAATGTTTGGGGTAATATTCAGGTTTGTAAATTTTTTTAAAAGGTTTGTATGTTTCCAAATTCCCAGTAACGTGCACCCTTAATATATTGCTTGCTTTTTCTTTATCTGACAGAGGGAAACTCATGCAAATTCAAACACTTTGTGCATAATGCAACAAGTTGCAGTCTTTTACATAGCGTTCCTTACATCATTGATTTGTGCAAGGGCCCAGCATTGGTTTTTAGTAGAAAAATATGCTCCCAGCTTAGTGCCTGTGTAGCAAAAACATAGTTAAATGGCACAGACACATTACGCACAGACATCAGTCTAAAGTAACAGCCAATTTCTTTAATGGGGGCTAGTGCTTCTGCTGTTAACATCTTATAACTGCCATAAGACCATACACAAATATACAGTAGGTTATTAGTATGCTGACATTATGCGACTACATAGTGTATGGTATTGCGATTCTTATTTGTTTAATTCATATATTTTTGGTTTTGTTTTCAGTGTTTGACCTTCTACGCAAAGGGTAGGTAAGAGATACAAAATTTCCCTCTTGTTCTCTGTTATGTTAATACGTTGTGTGTGCTTGTAACTTATATGATACACTGGTACAGTTAAGCAACAGTTTTGTTATCGCCTAAGTATAAATAGACAGGGTTTTTTTTAAATGAATACCCCAGGCAATTTAATTTCTTGAATATCAATAATGATAGCTCTTTAGACCTAAGTAATTTTATTTTAATCTCAGTCCATAGGATTTAACTATATAATTGAAATACTACATGGTTATTATTATATTTATTTTAATGTTCTGCTGCAATGAAACAGTTGGCTTTGTAATTTTGTATAAAAGTATCCATGCTCAGTGTGAGGGCAATATTTGTTTGGGAGGGAAATAGGTGACTTATTTTAACGTTTTGGAAAAAATAGAGGGGTGGCTTTTTAGATGGGGATGGCTTGTCATAGAGGAAACAGTCATCTAAGTCAATTAAGACACCCACTGATACCTGCCCCTGCCCGAATCTCCGATTTCGGTGGTACAATGGGCAACTGTGTGACTCCGTCTGGGCTTGCTGCAGTGCAGAGCGGAGCAGTAAGTGACTACAAAGGAAGCACAAGCAAGCTGCTTATCCCTGCCATAACAGTCTGTTACCCGGCCGTACCGGTAGAACCCCAAAAAAAAATAAGTCAGTGAAGGGGAAGGGAACAATGATTGGCAGAGAGTGTTCAAAGGGGAGAATGATTGGCAGAGAGTGATCAAAGGGGACAATGATTGGCACAAAAAGATCAGAAGGGGACAATGAATGGCACAGAGTGATCAGAAGGGGACAATGAATGGCACAGAGTGATCAGAATAAGACATCCCCCTGAAAATAAGACCTAGGGCATATTTAAAAAATATAAGACCGTGCCCTATCTTCGAAGAAACAGGGTATATTTAAATACACCAATATTACTTTGAAAAATAGGGCAAAGTAAATGTTTTGTATGATGCAGGTAATGCAGTTAATATGGGGGTTCATGTATGAAGTACAAATGGTTAACAGAAATTAATATCTTTGACATGGGCACAAATTTTAATAAGGTAGAGTGTTTTGAGAGGGAGAGTTGTAATACAGAACTATTAGTGGTCAAATAACGATTTCTTGAATTGAGTGATAAATGTTATCTAAGATGATGAAAGCTGAAAGAATTGAAATGTGAGATTTTAGTGGAGAACTGGAAAGCCATGAAGAAGAAACACAAAGATTAGTAAAGCAGAAGTGATGTTAGTAAAGGTTTGCAAAGTACTGAAACATAAGGTAGCCATACACAGTTTGATATTTCCGTTACCAAATTTACAAAAAAATCGGTTCCTGCCCACCTGGTATGATCGACCCAAAGTTAAAAAATCATTAGGTTGTGAATCTATCACACTGTGTGGGGGGAGCCATCGATGTTGGACTGACAGTCGATATTTAAATCGCACAATCGGATTGAAGAATGATCATGCAAAAGTCGACCCATGTATGGCTACCTAAAATCTGTAGGGTAGAGGTGGAAAGTTGTGTTTATGTTAGGAGTGAATTATCATTTAGCACTTGTTCTTTTTATCTCTAGAAAACATTCTTCTTTTACATCTTTGCAAGCATTGCTTTCTTAATAAATGTTTGATGGCCGTGTCATTAGATTTTCTTTGATTTAGTTTTTTCTTTTCAGACCTGTTATGGAGGTACCATGTGATCATCCCTTTTCAGAAGAACAAGCTCGAATTTACTTCAGGGATATAGTGATGGGCATTGAATATTGTGAGTTTTTACCCACTTAGCTTTTACCACTTTGGTGACAAGGGAAACACACTTCTAAAATGCTTATTAAATATTTATTATTTAATGGTTTTCCTTTTGACTGTGTTATGTCAGAATAGTTTAATAAATAAAGTTGTAAAGGTCATTTAGTGCAAAATCTTTCTACTTCATCTAGTTGCTGTGCTGTCCAATGAGTGCTGACAACATTCTTTAGTTTCTTGTTTACAAAGATGCTTACATTCGTACCGTAGACATCTTTAGAAAAATATAGCTTTGTTTTTTTTTAAGTCTGGCTTAAGCCTGCAAAGATAACTTGTTGTGCAGGTATTAATGTTATGTAGGGCAGCAAATCCATTTTAAGGACCTGCCAGTTCACATCTACATGCACTATCTTGGTGCAATACAGTGATATTCCAAACAGTATTTAAACCAGAGGAGCCAGGCAGATGCGATTATTATTTAATAAAATGCCCTAAAGGGATCATCTAATTGATGCAATTTGCTGCCATCTAAAGATTACGAATATTAACTAGGTTTTCTCTTCGCCTGGTAGGTCATAATATTAGTTTTGTACATAAATCACCCCTTCCACTTTCCATAGAGCAGATCTTAGCTCATTCCTTAAGGCCCCCATACACGTCTAGATTTTTCATCCAACCAACTTAATTCAATAAATTTTTGGGTTGATTGATTGAAAATCTATGGCAGTCCACATGGTTAGATCAACCTAAAACAATTAAATTGGGCAAAATAATTTATTAAAAAAGGATTGGACGTGCTGGAAAATTGTAATTGGTTGTATTGAAATGCATTACACTTTCAGTTGATCTCCAAAAAGTTGATTACATATCTGTTACTACAGTTGGCAAACAAACAATCAATCTCCAATTTGCCTGACCCCCAAAATTTCTCTTTTTAAGTTGATGAACAGAAAATCTAGAGGTGTATGGGGGGCTTTAGCCTGTACATAAACACTTGTGGGAGATGCCTAGATACTCAGGGGTGCACATAACTGGTCCGCTTGTACGCATACAGGTCTAAAAACCCGTTCTGCGTACCTGTTTTGTCCCTCTAAATCGCATCTGCGGACCACAGACACGGGACAGATTGACAGAGCTTCGGCCCCCCCTAGCTTTCTGACTGCAAGCAAGAATAAGCCGGGGCGTGTCAGGTAGGAGGAAGCTGATAGGCTCAGCCTTGGAGTCCTTGCTGCCACGCC
>CM070033.1:87073524-87088938 GCA_036250615.1 Ptychadena robeensis
CCCCCCCCCCCCGCCTTTTCTCTGCAGACTCATCCTAAATAATGCCAATGCTTTTTATTCTGATTTTTCTTCCTTATGACAGATTTTATACCCCACTCCTTGACCTTGTTTGCTAAAAAGGTTTGCTTGTAAATAAAAAATTGTAATTGTGGAATTCTTATGTAAGCAATCAGAAATCCATTCTTAGATACTTTGTTTTTGTACTTCAGTATAAGCTCCTAATATTGATGTTTCGTTAGAAAGGTTGGCATAATCATATTCGAAGAACTGGGTCTATGTATGTTCCTTCTATTCATTCATCATATAAAAGAAAAAAGGCAGCTGCACATCGGTGATCTCAACATTTAATAATATGATGTTTTTCAAATACTTCTCTCCAAATTTATAAAATGTATATGCCTCCCAAAACAGGTCAGAAGGGCAAAGAATAATATATGTTCTGTGGATAGAGAAATTAGACTTTTTTGTCCACTAATCGAAATTGGGTATGGGAAGCCTAATAAAGGAGTCTCGTAGATTCTAGGAGAAGGTTACTTTCCTGGCTTTTACACAACTATATAGTGGGGTAGAGGAAGTATAAATGTGTATGAACGGCTTTCAATGTTTTAGAGGGCCCAAGTTCGGGGACATATTAATGCTTCAGCATCAGTATTTTTCATTTTCTGATTAGACCAAGCTAACTATAATGAGGCTAATCATAATGACCATGCTAAATTAAGAAAAGTTAATATTTGCACAAAAAAGGAATATGTCTAATTATCTTGAAAGCACCACCATTTGGTTTGCTATACTATCAGGTTAAATATATTTGCACTAAGAATCCCTGAATCTAGGGGATAGAGGGAGAAAAAAAGCAACAATGGTATTTTGTAGCATTTCTCAGCATGCAACAGATGTTCGGCTAACTAATGTTCTGCTTATATCCTAATAGAGCCAGATGGATATTTCCTTGAGCTTTGCATGTAAAATGAAGAACATCTTTAAGGCCTCTATAGATTTCAATGTAGATACACTGTACTCCATTTATATACATGAAACATAGCGTAGACAGCTGTCTTTGCGAAGTATGTACTGGAAAGAAATACATTTTAATAAATCAAGGCTGTACATTATAGTCTTATGCGTTTATTGGATGCTGAATTGCTGACTTTTAAACAGGCACCTAAGATAGCTATGTGACAGCAAAACAATGCATAATGGTATAAATATATGTCTGTATTCATGAACACAGTCCTTAGCTTGTTGTAATAATAGGACCATTGAATGAATCGACAGGACATTTTTAAAAGCTTTCATTGGCTGTTGGTGGTTGCTGCATGAGGCAATGAGATATAGTGAACATACGACATGTTCCAGCGAAGTAGGCAGGGCTGCACCATGCAGCATTCATGATATATTTCTACAACCAAGCCAAAAGAGCAGGGCCAAGAGGCAACTTTAGCATGTGTCTATACACTGGCTGTACCCAATATAAACATTTCCAACCACCTGAAAAAAAAAAAGAAATAAATAAAAATTGCGTGTGTGTGTATATATATATATATATATATATATAACATTTAGTTTTTACTAGATTTTCCTTTTCAATCAACTTAAAAAGATAAATTTTGGGGGGTCAGGGAAATCGGTGATTGATTGATTGTGATCTATGCCAACTGTAGTAACAGATATTTGATCAAATATTTTTGGATCGACTAAAAGTGTAATTGAATTAAGGTTTAATTTCAATACAACCAATAAAAAATTTCCAGCATGTCCAATCATTTTTCAATCCGAAATTTTCCCAACCAACAAAAAATTAATTGAATTAAGTTGATTGAATGAAAAATCAAGATGTGTATGGAGACCTTAAGTAAGAAAGTAAACTGAGATCTTTTAGCTAACATTGCAGTTATCATATTACCTTTGCTTTTTGCACTGCTATATTTAAAAGGTCCACCATAGTCCATAAATTTTTATTGTTTCTGTCGTGCATGGGGGGTTGTCCAATTGGTGATGGGCACTTCTTGTGCATGCTCTTAGGTAGAAATTCCCATATTTTGTAGCATGTTGTCATGATAGGTCAGTGTTGTCCAATTGAAGTCCTCGGGGGTAAGGGTCTACACACATCTTTGGTATTTCTAGGCTGCAGTAAATTAATTAATGTAGAAAGTGTCCATACATTTCTAAATACCCAAATCCCACCTGTATGTGTGGGTATGTAATGTACATTAAAGGAGAGGAAATTGTTGTTTGTTGGATTTATTCTTTTACATAAAAGTCAGATTACTAGTATTTTCATTTATTTAAATTGCCCCAACATATTGAGACACAACACAAGATAACACACCGGTACAGGATATGACATGGGAGGAGTGGAGGACCCTGCCCAGTCTGGCTTACAATCTAATATGTTGGGGGTGGTGGATTTTCAGTGCTTTTTTTCAAAGTGCTGAAGGTAGGAGCAAGTTGGCAAGGGAGAGAGTTCCAGAGAGTAGAAGTGGCCCTGGAGAAGTATTGAAGCAATGCATGTAATGATGTTATGAGTGGGGATATCATTAGTAGGTCACTGGAAGGGCAGACAGGATGGTTAGGGGTACATTTATGTAGATGGTTGGAGATGTAAGTGGGACAGGAGGTGTGTAGTGATTAAAAAGCAAAGGACAGGACTTCAAAATTTTATTCTCTGGACAATTGGTAGCTCATGTAGAGATTTGCAGAGAGGAGCAGCAGTTGAAGAGCGCTGCATATGCAGAATACAGAAATGTTATATATATACTGAATTTTTAATAAATACTTGATCAAAAGGACACCTGCACTGCCCAGTTATTTTTCTACAACAAAGGAAAGAATTGTGGAGTTGAAATGGGCCAGTGCAGATCTTAACTCAAATAAAAATGTTGTGAAGGGACCTTAAGAGAGTTGGACATAAGTAAATGCATGCAAGAACAAGATCTAGCTTATTCTTATTAGATCATAATTATGGTACATATTTTATTCCATAAATGATAGACTGTAAATTGTATGGTTCTGCACATCGTTATTTATTTCAACAGATATAAATAACAAAATGTCCTTCCTTATTCCTGTCATATGAGGGCAGGAAATGAGGCCAAAGTAGTCCTGCTTTACTTGGAGTACCCCTTGCATTGGAGTCTTCCAAAGCAATGTATACAGCTTAGCTTCTCCAATCCTGGCAGCATATCAAGCAACCAGTTTTGTTTTTCCTCAATTATTACTTCAGGGCTGCTGGCAAGTTTTCCATTTTGACAGATGTGATCCTTATAAAGATAATTTCAGCTAATTATTATGTATGTGCGTCATTCTGATGGAGTTTTCTATGTCACCCATACTGCATTTTATGATCTAATATTATCATAGCTGTGACATTGGATGTGTGACAGATGTTTAGCAATAATGCATCTCTTCAGAACACCGCAGAAACGCAGATATGGAAATAGAAATTGTAGCCTTGCTGTTTATTTTTATAAGCCGAATATGGAGATGTGCATTAAATACTTAGTTATTTTATTAGTACATGTGATTTAGACAATGCCTGCTTGAGTGTATCTTTTCAAGAATGTATTTCTCTAATGCTACCTATTTTTGATGTATGGATTAAAGGAACAGCAATATGTGTACTGTATTATCAAAACAGCTGTATATGCAAATATGTCGCAATGCACCTTGAGGCTCCTATCAGATGGTCGGTCAGGAAATCGTCATTCCCAAATGCCTGGGGACCTTGACCGCCCAATCACCCATAGAGATAACAATGACCCACTCAATGTGTGCAATCTCTGCACACAAGCTCAAATGCGATTTCATGGTGGCTGCCACCCTGAAATGGCCTTTATTCTAATTCTCTACTTCTTAGTAATTATTAACAAGATAACATTTACTGCTGCTTCTGCATCTTCTTTCTATCAGTTGTTTTCTTCATATATTTCACAACCTCATAATAATACAACTTCAAATAAATAATGTGACACTCATTTCAAGTGACAAGGACAATGGATACAGACTATATACAAAGCTTGTATCCATAGAAAATGAAATACCCTTTTTGCCCAAGAGAAGAGTGTAGTCATCATATTTACACTTACTGAAGGATTATTCCTTCCTCATAACCGTTTTTGCAGTAAGATGTGCTCAAATTTTATAATGCTTAAAAACTTATATAGGCTATGTCAAATAATATGGATAAGACAAGGTTACCCAACATCCAGTCATACAGAGGTTTAGCCTTTAGGTTTAGCACTTATGTTCGCTTAATGCCAGTGGTTCCCAAACTGGGGGTGCGAAGGTATTCCAGGGGGGTGCAGGCCCTGATTCTTAACCTGTGTTTGAAAAGGGAGAGGGGGGGGGGTGGCTCAATAATGTTCCTAAATAGAAAAGGGGGGCCCTGCAAGGAAAGTTTGGGAACCACTGGCTTAATGCAATCTATTGTCTTATGAGAAGCCTATACTTATACCTGTTTCATATGATTTTGTTTTCCTTATTTTTCTTTAATTTTACAATAACAATCTTGGGTTACAACTTTTTTATTACTAACTCAACGTACTGAGTTATATGTTTTTTTTATATATCTTAGTGCATTACCAGAAGATTATCCACAGGGATATCAAACCATCTAATTTACTACTTGGAGATGACGGTCACATTAAAATAGCTGATTTTGGGGTGAGCAATCAGTTTGAAGGCAACGATGCACTTCTGTCAAGCACTGCGGGGACTCCAGCTTTCATGGCACCCGAGACTCTGTCAGACACTGGACATGGGTTCAGTGGAAAGGTATGATCTCTTTCTAGATTTCAAATGGTATGCTTAAAAATGCTGTATAATAAGTGTAAATGGTGTGGCCCCGGTTGTAGGCTAATTTGTGTGTAATATGTTTATTAGTTTCTGTTTTAAACTCCCCAAAAACACAAATACAAGGACCGCAGAAACATGTATCACAATTACGCATTATTTCACTGATAATATGCCACCGAAAGTGAATAAGGCTGGGTCTCCACCATATTTGTTCTCTGCTTAAAAAAACCCTCACACACACAGTGTGGATGCCCCCAGTTTTCCCCTTATGGGAAATGCCGTGCCAGTCTATACTGCGTAACACAGATGCATTGGAAGTGTAACAATGGGCGCGTTATGTGAACAAAATCTGTCCGATGTGTTTTCTTGCGTAGTCTTTTGATTACAATTAACAATTAAACTAGGCCAAACAGTGCCCAAATAGTTGCCACCCTTGGTTTTAGCGTACACTAAGTAAGGAAAAAATAAGGAAGTGGCAACAACATGTAATAGATTGTATCAAGTCACATATTATAGTGAAATGTTTTTTAATCTATTGTTGACCATAATCAAATAACATTTTAAAAAGGTCTTTTTTCCAATGAGATAATTGGCGCAAGCTAAATTTCTAGGCTGCTTTTGTCTTTTCCACACCACAAGTTATACACTTGAAGTTCTGTAATGAATACTACCATATGTTTTGCAGAACTTGCACAGTGACTGAGGATCCAAGGAGATTCTCTCTCCTACACACAGTGTAGGCAGACATCTATTTTGTGGAATGACTCAGTATTGCTATGACTATAGTTTGACAGTTCATTTGGCTTTACTACCATCTGAGAGTAAAACGCCTTATATAATCAGCAATATAATGAAATTAACTAGAATCCAACCAATAATGGAACCTAGGAGATTTTGTGATATCACCAGAATATGTAAATATGAGTGTTCCCCCTGTGCTTTAAGGAACATTATTCAAGGAAAAAGCGTTCCCACTTATTAAAACATCCCAAAACTTTCCCAAAACAATTGTAGAACACGTTTATTTATATCTATATTCTCCTACCCCAACTACTGGGTGTGGGATAAGGGGACTTTCATAGCACAAATCATAAATACCATTACAGTCCATTTTATTCACATTGAAACCCGGTAACCTAAACCCTTGGACCAAACTGTCCTTGATCTATATCGGTGGTGGCCAATTGAGTTGATATGGAGGGCCACAAGTGCGGTCCTCCGCATCACTTAAGGGCCGCACGTAACATTTTTAATCTATACTGAAATGACAGCATGCTTAGAAGACATCATTTTTTATTTTTAAATACCAAATGATACTTCAAGCATTAGGGAACATTTTAGTGTGGTAATGCATATTTTGTGTCCTATACATTGTCAAAGGTTTTGTGCCGCAATATATATTATACAATCACCAACGTTCATTGGTGGAAGCACAGGCATTTAGACGTCTGCTGATCCCCCACCAACACTAGAGGAGAAGAGAAGGAGAGGCAAGGGGTTTGCTGAGGTGATATCAGGGTCGATGATTGGCTTTTATGTAAGCCTATCACATAAGTATCACATCGCCTCTCCTCCTCTTCCCATACTAAGAAGATCCCAGACGAGGAGCTGTCAGTGAGTGATCGGCGGACAGGTGAGATCCTATGCATTAAAAGTTTCGGGAGCCGCAGGTGGAGGACTGAGGGGGGCCCTCAAAAAACACCTAAAGGGCCGAAGGTTGGGCACCTGGGATGTTTATTAAGGCCAATATAGAAACTGTTTACTATTTATAAAAGTAACCTATATATGTTAAAAAAAATTCTTAGTTGATTAAAGAATATGTTCCTTAAAAATATGTTGTAAATTAAGACATTTCTACAAAAATGCCAATATATATTTTCTTATCTTCATATTGTTTTTCTAGGCTCTTGATGTGTGGGCAATGGGAGTGACACTATTTTGTTTTGTATTTGGAAAGGTAAGTGAAATTTTATTTTTACACGGCCTGAATTTGGCTTTTGTCAGGTCACCAATGATGTCATTGCAGTCTTTGTTTAAACTCAATGCATTTTGTTTCCCTATACCACTATGGTGTGATAAATTGAGCACTGTGCATGATTGGGATTAAACTCTTGGTTTAGTGCTGGATCACAGCTAATGTACTTTTCGGACTATAAGATGCACTATAAGATGCACACCCCCACCCAGAAATTGGGGAGAAAAGTGCCTGCGCCTTATGGTCCAAACCAGCTTCCCCCGCTAAATGTGTATGGCTAGCTTAAGTAATTTGTCATAATACGAACTAGTGGTAAATGAGTACAGCCATTTAAGCTCAAAAAATTAAAACCCAGAAGACTGAGTGTATAACCTGAATGTAGGGCATTGTAGCTGTAGTGAAGTAATGCAAAGTGGCACAGATTACATCACAATAGCATCTGCATCATTAAAGGCCTTATAGAATGTGACATCATACAAGAAAAGAATAAAACATAACCATGGAAAATATAAAGAAACTTTTGCTGCATGTAGGTTGTCCCAAGTCTTAAACTGGCCATGCACGGGTCGATTTTTGCACGATCGATCTTAGATTCGATTTAAATATCGATTGTCATTCTAACATTGATTGATTGTAACTACCACACAGTGTGATCAATTTAAACATAATTATGTCTGTTTAGCAGCGTCGTTAATGCTCTCCAGGCCTGTGGCTGGCGTTTGTTACATACCGTATATACTCGTGTATAAGCCGAGTTTTTCCACCCAAAAAAATGGGCAGAAAGTGCTCCCCTCGGCTTATACTCGAGTCAGCCGACTGTCCACTCACCTAAGCTGAATTACAGTGCTGAATTTCAGGCACGCAGCTTCCCTCTCCACTGCATATCTTCCCTCAGCTCTCTGTGATTCCCGACTCACAGCTGATCGATGTCAACAAACTCCACACTGCCACCTGGTGGCTGGTTACTAGTTCAAATACAATAAGATGAATCCTGTTTGATTAATTCCTAGGGGCAATATTGCTGTCTCTATATTTTTCTCATTTAGAAAACTCCACTATCTGACTCTACATTTCTCATCCTCGGCTTATACTCGAGACAATAAATTTTTCCACTTTTTGTAGATAGAATTAGGTACCTCGGCTTATACTCGGGTCGGCTTATACTCGAGTATATACGGTATATAAAAAATAAAATAAAAAAATAAATCGATAGAAATACCTAGAAAACCCATCAGATACTTGTACGATGTACTAAAATTTACCAACATGTCCAATCACTTTTCGGTCGATTTTATGTTCGATATTGATTACTTTTGGATGATCTTACCAGCTTTGCGGGAATCTATAGTTTCAAGTCAGAAATATGAATCATGTATGGCCAAGTTCTCTTTTCAAATATACAAGGCTAGTGCTTCCAATCCCTTGATTATACCATGATATTTCTATGTATACGTTTAGATGTAATGTAATTTACTAAATCTTAAATAATAGTGCTATTACCATAATTAAAAGGTTAGGGGTAGCAATATATGGACCTCAAGTTGTTTATAAATAAATGGGAAGAGCAAAGATGTAGGCACAGAACATTTTGAAATTATTAAGAAAAAACGAACTATTTCGGTTGGGTGATGAAAGAACACCACAACAGACATTGCATTAAATTTATTATACCATAATCGCCATACACTCAAAACAATTCCTCAATTCTTTTCTTTAAACCCATGAACACATTTGTCTGAATAAACATCCCCAACTAGCATGAAGCCTGCTCTGGTGCTGTGCTACACAATTAAGTTTCTGATTTTCACAATTCAGCGCCTGTATTATAAATGAAAATCAAACACAAAGCAGGGGTGATTTATTCAAATCTGTCAAATAACTAGGCTTTATAATAAATATTTCAGCTGTATCTGCCCCTGTAGTGCAAGTTGTGTTGCAGATATTAAATTGCACAACATAGTTGCTATTTGTGCAGTGCACAGTAAGAGGTTAAATAAAAGAGTTTATTAATAGCATAAAACACTAAAATGGGAATAACCCCAAGCCTAGTTCACAAATGGCATTTTATATGCAGTATGTATTTGGGCTTTGTTATTTGGTATTGCTGTTGTGTTCTTTGGTATTTCTACCTGTACTGGTTATTGTTTATTTAAGAATTATTAAACCCCAAAACGAAAGGCTCTTATATTACAGCTTAACAACTATTCAGTACCATGTTTAGTCATCCTATGGATAGAGTGAGCATGTAGTAAACATTTTATGGGGGGGCTCAGAAAAACAAAAATCTGCTGGGTTAAAAGTGGAGACAGCAAACAATCATCGCAATGCTTTTAGGCTTCTGTTTCCTGCTTTACCCCTCTTTCAAGTGTGACTATAGTAAATGAAACACTTTTATTTTCACTTTGACATCACCATGGCCTGCTGTACTTCACATGCTTAAGGCAGATTTTAGCTGTTGTATGGTCCAGCAGAGTGCTTTACATGACTTTATGGAGCTCTAAGCTAGAGCTCTAAGAAAGAGCTGAAATCCAATGAATCAGAGAGGTTGAAAACTGTAGGGCTGCAAAGTTAAGGACTGGATGATGTGTTTTGTTCATCAGCCAAGTTATGCAAATGTCAGGGATTTCCCTGACAGCAGAGGAATGACCAGATCCGGCAGTATACACTGAATGAGTCTAGACATGAGGATATATTGAAGTGTGGTGTATTGAAGAAGTGAAGACAATACTGCAAACTGTGCAAATAAGATAAACAAAAGCACAGGAAGAGCTCATTTATACATCCTGAAAAGAAGGGATTACCGGAAATGCAACATAAGGCATACGCTGGTCAATTTTCATGGAGGCGTTGTCTAAATATCTCCGACAGGAGCACCTGGACGTTATCTGAGCTGCTGCCGACTGACCGCAGTCCAGGAAGCGACCTTGGAAATATAAACTAATAACTGACAGACAAACCCAATGATAGTATATGAAAATAGCAAACAAACTACAGCTATATGGAAGAGAGAATATCTGGAGAGGCAGAAGATACAGTATCAAGGATAAGGTCAGGGTCCAAATTAGGGTGGGTTTGCAGGTTCAGGTTCCCAAGCAGGATCACAGGTACAATCCTAGTAAGAGGGTAAGGTACACGTATGTAGGCTTCCCAATGATGAGACACAGATGTATCCCTCCCAGCACATACCACAGTGCCATTAGCAAGTGATATCCATAAGCTGACTTTTCCCTAACAGCTTATTATGTGACTTTCTGCAGCTTCAAATCTGCAATGGGTAAATGATGGCATTGATAGGTAAGCTTATAGCTGATAAAGAATGGCAGACATTTGTCACGATTAAATGCGCTTAAATTAGTTTTACAATCTTATACTTTTATGCTATCAACTAGTTAAAATATATATAACTAACCACAAACTTGCTGTAAAAAAATGTATTTCCTTACTCTTATTTAGTTATCTAAATATGTATTGCCACATTAAGATCAACATAACTTGTCTGCTCGCTGTAATTCCCATGCACCATTAATTGTGTTTGTTGTTTGTTTCAGTGTCCTTTCATGGATGAGTACATCTTGGTTCTTCATAACATGATTAAACATAAGCCAGTGGAGTTTCCAGAGCAGTACGTAAGCTATGAGCTTTCTAAGCAATTGCAATATTTTTTACATGTTTAAGAACCATGTTCGACAATATTAATAAACTAACTGTTTTTTCTGTTAAAGGCCAGCTGTAAGTGATGATATGAAAGATTTGATTGTCCGAATGCTAAATAAGAAGCCAGAAGATCGGATAACTGTTCCAGAAATAAAGGTTTGCATTCTGTTGATAGCATTTTAAACATGATTTTATTATATTGTTGGTGTTTTATTGTGTGGGTTTTGTTTATTCATATGGGTCAATTTACTGTGTTTGAAGCACCAATGCTTAAAAAAGGCATTTCTTTGTCGTTCAATCATATCACATTATTCTGTAATTAACACTTTTTCTGGACTTGTATATGCTTATCTATTCTTGATAAAATACTTTTGTATTGTTGTTCTATAAACTACAGTCATTTGGAGAGCAAATGTTTTTTGAAAAAAATGTGTTATTATTTTGGAGCCACTTCATATTATGTTTCCATGGTACAATGCTATTTGATATAAAGTCACACTGTAACTCCCCATGTTTCAGAAATCTTTTTTAAACCAAACTACTGTAAAACTAGAATTTACATTGGAAGCATTATAAAAGACTGAAACTAGCAGAAAGTACTAGGAAGAATAACATGCATTCCAGTTTTGCTTTATGTCAGTCTGGTGCTTCATGCTGCATCTCCATATAGAGGCCTCGAAATTCCTTTATTATATCTGCTATGAGGATCATTATCTCTATGGAAGGATATGCACACAGATGGTGCTGCCTGTGCTCTCCTATTTCCTGGTTCAGGCTGCAGGAGATTACAGATTGCTACAGATTATCAATGAGAAACTACTTGCATGCAGACTTTAAATTTATCAAATTCTGCAGCTCAGACCTTGACTGTGTCTCTAGCAGTCTGCATCACATTTGCATGCTAATGTAGATATATTTGCATCTCATTAATAATTTCTAATGATGGCTAAACTCACCATCTAAGTGATTTAGGTCCTGGGGGACAGAAATTGCTAGTGTCCCATTTCTGCATCCTTTGCCTTTTATTGACTTCTAGTGTGCATACTAACAGAAACGTATGATGATGACAATCCAAGGATTGTCCTTCTTAAGGAAGATCATTCTAAAAAGTATTTAGGAGATCTGATACCAATAAGTTGATTTCTGTGTGGAGCTGTTGTAATTTTGGTTGTTCAACTACTGGGTTGTACTTCCTGGCCCTCACAGACTATAGACCTGTAGACCTCCAGTACTGCAGGAAATTAACCCCTAAGAGACTAGCAGCTAATATGGGATCTCTCATAACAGTCCAGGAAATGACAGATATGTATACTTTTTTTTAGGATGCATTGTATGTGCTAGCAACTGTGAAATGTGTACAAGAGTGAAAGAGGCATTGCATTTATATAGACTGCAGAACACAGAATTCTGAATTGGTTGTATATGTACCCTATTTCCCCGAATATAAGACCTACCGCGAAAGTAAGGCCTACCCCGAAAGACCTAACTGCTATCCCTTCTGGGCTTCTAATATAAGCCCTTCCTCGAAAATAAGACCTACCATGCTTCCATATTTAGAAAAGACATGACAGGAGGCATTTTGTCACCTCTTCTTAACACAGAAATAAGCCCTAGTGCCTTTTTATGCACATAAAATTAATATAAAACAGTGTCTTATATTCGGGGAAACAGGGTAATAGAAGTGATAAAGTATTTTTCTTAAAAATCACAATGTGGATGTTGAGGTTCAACTCCTATGATTTGTTCTCTTCCCAAAGAGCTGCATATGTTGTCATAGTGAAGTTATCCTCAGTGTTGTGTATTATGACTTCAATCAATTTAAATGACTTCACTGCAGATTGTATTATGAAGTCTGTGCCTAATAACACCACAGCATCATTGTTCTCCCTGTAGCATTTTATAGCAAATCTAATTTATTCGACTTTCTTCTCTGCTTTATCATTCTTGCTCTCATTTCTTCCACCAGACATATTGCAGATTCATCCGGATTAGATGGAATACTGAACTGTTAGAACTTATAACACCTTGTTTCCCATTGTTTTTTATGATATTAAACTGATAAAAGCGAAGATGTTTAATATCCAATTGACATTAGAGTAATATTACAGAGCATTCTGAGAATGGGGCATTTTATTAGTACAGAACTGTATTTTTACTGAGCGGAAATTTAGATCAGGTTTTCTTTGTCCAGTTTAACTATAGCTATGTGCTAATTCCATAATCTTGGTGTATGCAACATTATGGACTGAGCTTTGCGGTCTCGACTAGTGTCAAACTAAGTATGAAACTGTAACATCTAGATTCTAACATTAATATATTTATATTCTTTAAATTTGATAAAGAGTTGTTTAAAACATGCATCTACTCTGCTTTTGAATATGTAAATTCATTAAAAGTACCATATTTTTCAGACTATAAGACCCCCCCCCCCCTGGGCGGTGTCGGCATCTTATATTCTAAAGGCAAGAAGGTTAGCCAGGGATGCAAGGGAGCTGTCAGATGCAGATCTCCCATCTGTAGTTAATTGTTTATATCGACGGGGCCTCGCTGATGTAAACAATGAAGAGCAGAGCCACATGAAAGAGCAGCCAGCCAGCAGCTCAACCTCTGTGTGTGAGCTGCACTCATGCTGCAGTTTTCACACACAGAGTGCCAAGCAGTGTGTAATTAGCAAGTCTGGCTGAATACACTGTGCATAGTAAAAGGTCCGCCTGTGTGCAGCATTGCAAGTTAGGGCTAGAGGCAGGGAAGCTGTCGGCTTCACCACCTCTTTCACCTAAGTCAGAGCACAGAGCTCTGGCTAGCAGAGTAGGAGGAAGCTGTAATTGTAAATGACAAAAGTAGAGATTCATTTTGGTGACCAGTGATTGTATCTGTTTAGGTTTTGATCAGACCATATAATCATTTGCCAATTAAAGTGGCAGAAATCTCAAAGGCTGCCATTAAAACTTCAACACAAATTGCTTGATTGATGGCAGCTTATCAGATAAGCATCCCTGTTTTTTTTTTATTACTAAATCACAAGTACTAGATACTAGCCGCCCCCCACCCCACTGGGCCTTAGTGAGAATAGATGGTGCCGTGGGTATGTTTTTTTATTTTTTATTTATGTATTTTTTTTTGTTTCAAGTCTATCCTACACTAATTCATATATATATTGCACTTTATATGTACTGCATCATTAATAACATTTATTCAGTTATGTTCTAACATTATTTGTTAATATTTAACATATGTGAAAATACAGAACTTCACAGAATCCTTGAATAAAATCTAGATCGGTCTATGGTAGTACAACATGGTAGCTTTTACAAGCAATGCATTCTTTCCCTTATTTTTGACAATACAACTGTCCCATCCAGATTCTAAATAAAGTTCATGATAAACCTAATTAAGATGGTACATACAGGTGTTTACTTTAAGCTGGATCATCTAGAACAGAGGACAGTTTCGATGGATCCTGCCATGCTGGGATCAGTCTAAAGCTTGTCCTACTTTAAGATATTGAATATATCTCACTGTATCTCTGTCATCGTGTTTTCAGGAAAATTGTTCTATAGTCATTCTGTATTGGTGTAAGAAATAAAATGAATGGTAAAACAAATTTATGCATAAATAAAACATTTTTTTTCATACATGTAATAGAACAATCATGAATGTAAGAACTGAACCAGATTTAAAGAAAAAAAAAAAGCTTAAACATTTAGGCATTTGTGTTACTCCATTTCTGCAGCTGTTAGCATCTGTCAGGTATTTTCAGTGATTACTTGTTCATAGCGGCAAAGAAAATAGTCCTTCGACAATATTAGTGAAATATGATTGTGGCAAGGTCACCAGACTGTGAGCATCCCTGGAAGACCATTAGTAATAGGGCTATGTGCGTAATGTGCTGAGTAATGTGCCAGCGCTATAATAATGACAGATAGTAATAGAACTATCAAGAAACATACCACTAAACTGCATGAGTGTAGTATAATTCATCCTCGGCTTCCTGTATGCAGAGGCTACAACTTTACTTGCTGAAAAGCTGGTAAAGTAAGAAGCATTACCAATTGAACTACTTTAAAGCACTTTACTTGTGCTCATTTTCTCAAACTGCAAAATCCTCTTAGTAAGAATTTATCATTTTAACATTTTCGTTAAAATATGGATCTACTCTGGGGGGTGTCTGCATCTTATATTCTGAAGGCAAGAAGGTTAGCCGGGTAGGCAGAGGAGCTGTCAGATCTCCCATCTGTAGTTCATTGTTTACATCAGCGGGGCTCCGCTGATATAAACAAACATCAAAGAGCAAAGCCACATAAAAGAGCAGCCAGCCAGCAGCTCTGCCATCTAGCTCAACCTCTGTGTGTGAGCTGCACTCATGCTGCAGTTTTCACACACAGAGTGCCAAGCAGTGTGTAATCAACAAGTCTGGCTGAATACACTGTGTATAGTAAAAGGTCCGCCTGTGTGCAGCATTGCAAGTCAGGGCTAGAGACAGGGAAGCTGTCGGCTTCATCACCTCTTTAACGCCTAGGTCAGAGCACAGACATCTAGCTAGCAGAGTAAGAGGAAGCTGAAATATTTTTTGGACGTTCCAAAGTATAGGGTTCATCCTATAGGCCGAAGAGTACGGTAATTGTAAATGACAAAAGTAAAGATTCATTTTGGTGACCAGTGATTGTATCTGTTAATAAATGTAAAGTAGTTGTTGGTATACATTTCTGGAAAATTCCCTAAAGTGTTATTTGTTTACTTAGCTACATCCTTGGGTGACTAGAAATGGTGAAGACACGTTGCTTCTGGAAGAAGAGCACTGTTCAGTAGTAGAAGTGACAGAGGAAGAAGTAAAGAATTCCGTTAAACTCATCCCAAGTCTGACAGCTGTGGTACGGAACCTTTTTATTCTTATATTCTATCATTAGCTTTACAGTTCTTCAAATGGAGCTTAAGAAAATAGATTTAAAGTTGATATGTTGGATGGGAAAGGTGTGAGTTGTGCCCCTAGT
>CM070033.1:87110692-87143798 GCA_036250615.1 Ptychadena robeensis
TATACACACACACACACACACACACACACACATACGGTTGCCAAGACATGTCAAAAATACGGAAAATTGTTCTACTATACTTACCCACCATGTCATGAGCAGGTACCAGGAAAGGAAAATTATGGTAAGTATAGTAGAACACTGTTCCCTATTCTCATAGAAGTTGGAAATGGATGTATACTCAAAATCTAAGAAAATATTTATGTAAAAAGTTTGACGTATGATGGTGGCATAGTGCTTAACAATCCTAAATAATATACTTGCCTGATGTTCCCTAGAATCGTATGAGAGATTCCATCTTTATTTTTCAGGCTTCCAGGGGTTAACTCTGGGTGCAATATTGGAAGTGGCCATTGGGGGCTTTTACAATGCTTTTCTATGGTGAAAATATGTCTAATTCATTTTGATGCAGAGCCGAGATGAACACTTCTATCGGGTCGCTGCAGTGCACATCATCAGAGGCAAGGAGAGAGGCTCTGAGGAATCTTGTTAAATACTCCTTACTAATATTTTTTTTTTTTTATGCATTACTCCCTATTATTGATGGCCATTAATGTAATGATGAATTTATGGTGGTAGACAATTTGTTCAACTTTAAGACAAATCAATGTAAAAGTGGCAATAAAAATACAACCCTCCCCCCAAAAAAGGGAAGTGACCATTTCAAAATTTTTACTTCCTGATTTTTCTGCATTATGCTAGTGCCCTTATCACTGCTAGGATCGTTCATTAAGTGATACTTGCAACCCACCAGGTAGTAATCCACAAGGGTGGCACATCAATATGTATGGAGCAGGTACCAGGATAATGACCTTTACATGGAGCCATGGAAGGACTGTAGAAGGGCTACAACCCAGGAGGACTTAGGACCAGTATCTGCATCTTTCTGCAACAAAGAACAGAAAGGGAGCTCTACATGATGACTTACAGCAAGCTACTTGTGGACATGTTTTGTCATAAACATAATCAATAAGGGTGGCGCATGTGCGGGACATCCTGTCTTAAAACCTTCAATCAACTGTGATTTTTAGTTTTTCACTCAGATTTGCATTTACACGTTTAATCCATCCCTCAGTGGGTTCATGATGTTTTCTTCTCAGTTAATTACACAATGTATATCAATATTTACATCTTAAATATTTAAAATTAGATTTGATCAGTGTATATGAATATTGCACCTTTTTCAATAATTGATTGGCGTGTTGTTTTATAGGGCAGGTAATTAAGCAGACATTTCTTTCTGGAACTATATCCTGCCTTTTCTACACAGAACATATACAGCTCGGGAGTTTAGAAATGTTTCTATGACCAGCATTGATGAAAGTTACCTGAATGTGCTTTAGAGAATTGATCTTGGCAGGAGAGGCCAGATTCATTATACTGAGTGATTCTTTTTACTGTCACAATCATGGTAGAATTATAGGGAAGGTGGATATAATGGTCTAGTGCAAAAGAATAATAGAAATAATATACCTTTTCTAATGGGTTTTGACCTACAATAAAGGATTCATGTTGCTAACACTTCTAAAGATCTGCACTGTGGGGTACAATATAAAAGGAGGTGATGAATAGAAGCAAAGACCCTGGGATATCAGAAGTATTTCAATGCATGATTGTACAACAAACTTTGTAAGCTAATGGTAGGCAATAAAAAGAATTTCATTTCACACAAGTTAAACGGGAAGAGTTTCTTTGAAATAGGTCAAGATATCTTTTAAAGGAGTCTATGTGACACCCTTTTAATCTTCAGAGATTCTGACTTATATCCAATGACAGACACAAGATATTATGTTCTGACAAAGCTAATAAAGAATCTATTCTATTCCTCATTTGTGTTGGTGATCTCGACTACAAGCGAGTCCAGGGGTGGGCAAACTTTCTCACTTGTGTGCCACACAAGTGGTTCAGCCTGGGACTCCATGATGAACATGGCTCAAATTGCAGGTCCTGACAATGAGATCCGTAACGTAGCATCTTTCTGTGTGCGTTTGAAAAAACTACTACAACGTAAATCCAACTTCTGTTGGCACATTAGGTACTTTCAAAAATATATGAGTAGTGGTTTAAACCCACTGGGTTTAAGAATCCAATTGTTTCCCACATTTACAGAATTTGACGAGGGGCTCAAACAAAAATGGGAATCCATACTCAAGGAGTGCTCTGATAAACTGATGAGATTTCTATGTGAACATTATGACTCCATTATTAGTAAAATTGACAGTGAAATTAATTCCCTATATATGGCATTTTCATACTTAATGTCACTTCCATTATTTAAACAACGAGAACAAGATATAAAAAATCAAGTAATTGGCTACACCAAAGCCATGGTGGTCAAAAAACAAAACAAATTTGATAGAGACGAGTTAGCCTTTAGTACAGGCCAGGCGTATCACTGGCCTAACCCAAACCAAGCCCGAAATATCCCACGTAGAACACAAGTGGCCCCCTCAGACTCAGATACCAACTCCACAAGGCCATATGAATCTGAATCAAGACCTTCACATCAACCAAATGTTAAGATCGGCACCAAAAGAGTCACTAACCCTGAGGCCAGACACAGAAGTAATGATTCCAAAAGACGATATGCTAGACGGTTCCCTCAGTCACAGCAGGAGGCCACTGATTATACCACCAACAGTGAGGAGGTAGGCTCCTCATTAGAATCTATCCCCACTAATATACAGGATGAAACCACTAAACCCCCACCGATGACAGCCACTATGGATTCAAGCGGTACATTAGTCCCCTTAATGGACGTTAGAACACACATAGGTACCCCACTGGGAGCAACCAGCGGAACAACGAATATGGACGCCCGCTCCAAGACAAATTCCCATGGCCCACCCCCACGCACAAATAGAAACCCCAACACCTCCCCCATCAGCGATAATTTTTTTCCCAAACCACCCAATCCCCTGACAAAATGACCATAATCAACCTCTCATCCCACACTCTAAGAGTGGAAGAGATGACCTTAAGGAAAGGCTTAAGTTTCTGTCCAGGACAGAATTTTGATTTATTTGGGACAATTAAAGATGTACAACTTTTTTCACGTAAATTACTCTTACGAGTCTTACATGAACAAACAAAAAAGAAGGAGAAACCCATAGACCTCTCCACTTATTATACCCCTACTGAGTTACAGGCGATCGAAGATCTATGTCAGTTATTGGAGGAACAGGAAGACACTGATTAATGGCGGGAGGGGGCTGATTGGACATGTACACAAAATCCTTTAGTTCCAAACTGGAATGCCCCACCCAAGATGATCTTTAAAAAGAAATCTGAAACCCCCCCCCCCCTCTATCTAAACCCAAATATAAATGCATTCACTAACCAAATTATTAAGGCACTGGAATCTCTTAAAGTTCCACGAATTAAAACCACAAATGCAAGTGCAGAGACAAGATCTATTTTGCAGCGCCTCCAAATTAAGGAGGACCTCATTGTAAAGCCAGCCGATAAGGGGGGTAATATAGTACTCATGTCAAACACATTTTATACCAAAATGTGCCTATCTATCCTCAAGAACAGGGACTGGTATAGGACTATTCGCCCAGAAAAAACCAATATCGTTAAACCAAGCAATTCGATCAGATTCTACTCGATTATTCCCAAGTGGGAGTCATCGATAAAGATATCATGGAATTTTTAAATGTACCACACCCTGTCTTACCCACTTTTTACGCACTTCCTAAGACCCATAAGTCGGTCACCAGTCCACCCGGAAGACCGATAGTGTCAGGGAATGGGTCATTAACGGAGGAAACACTCTCATTTACCCTCAGAGAAAACCAAAAGCCGAAGGTCCCCAAATCACGCGCCTAATATTAACATACTCTGAACAACATGCAGAGATCAGAGATTTGCTCAACAAGTATTGGTATCTCCTGACTTTGGATACACTCAAACTCTTTTATTCCCAACCAACCAGCAATAACATATCGAAAGGCCAGATCTATACGGGATTATCTGGTCCACAGCCACTTCTCTCTCAGCAAAACACCGGAGTTGTCGTTCTGTGGCACATTTAGATGCACAAATTGTAATGAATGTAGATGGCTTCAGGAGGGGAGAACACATATCCTCCCCAATGGGCAAAAACTTTACCCAAAGTACAGAGTGGACTGTACAACCACCGGCATTATTTATTGCATGACTTGTATATGTGGTGCCTACTATGTAGGCAAGACCAAAAGGGAGTTCCGTCTGCGCATTCGCGACCACATCTATGACATAAATAAAAAACATTCAAAACCGGTGGCGTGGCATGTGGTAACATGCCACAACCAGGCCACCGACTCCATCAGTTTCTTTGCCCTGGCCCATATACCGGAAACCGTTAGGGGGGGGGGGGGTAACATGAACAGAAAACTTTTACAACTGGAATCCAGGTGGATTTATAACCTCACAGCCACCAAATCACCTGGCCTAAATGAAGCTGTGAGCTTTAAATGCTTTCTCTAAAATAGCCAAAACCAAACAGGGTACACACCAACAGCCGAATTGCACATTCTTTTTTAGGTTATTCAAATAAATACCTGTGACACAGGAGTAATGTATATATCCTTTATTTATCTAGGTCATCTGGAGCTTTCTGTCTTCTACATTATTATGACATATATTTTATGTTGGTATAACCACTATGTCTCCCTCCTGTGATATTTTAATTGCCAAACTGTACCATTTATGGATAAAACATTGCAATATGTACAAGGTTTGCATTTTTCCCCCCCAAACGGTCCACTGATGTAAAAGCTACCAATATATGACCATTATCCCATGAACTCTTATAGGCCAGAATAATACCCAGCTTGGGGGATGCCATCACTGGGGGGTTCATGGTTGGGCGCTTCCCTATGTGGTCAGATATAGACCACAGACACTCTGGGAGCCAGGTCAGCCCCTATGCTGCTAAGTGGTGAGGGTGATGATAGGGGAACACCCCTATGGGGAGACCCCCCCTCGCCACCATAGGTTCATCAGCAGCATGGACGAGAGCCCTGGTCTGCAAACACTGTGACCACAGCAGAGCGCCCACACAGGGGGCTGGAGTGAGGGCACGCCCATCCATTACTCGGATGAGCGGACCCGGATGTCGCAGTGCGCATGTGCACCCCTTCCCTGTGAATGGGGACGACGCGCCGTACTCGCGCCACAACGCCCCTCCCCCTAGAGAAGCATGGCTTCCGGCTGGAGCCATAAAACGCCCCTTTGCTCACCGAGGAGACTATACATACTACCCGCGGATGACAATACCATCACACATAAGGTACTACACTATCCTTCTTATTGGAACCTTAAAACGCTAATGCTTTCAGATGGGGAATCTGGGTAAGCTTACTAGCTCTCCCTCTGCACATTATTTCTAGATCCACGCTGAGGATTCTGAAGAGGGAATCTAGATATGACTACAAAAAACCCCCCTTCATCATAAACTGGATGTATAAAGGTAATCACCTTATTCTCAGTATAACTATTGGAAGCTTTCCATACTATCCATTAAGTTAGAAGTAATGCCCATGCAGCCTACTCTTTCAGCCTAAAAAAACTTTCAATTTAGCATTGAGCCTATTATAAATTACATGCTATATATTTATCCCTCAGATCCTGTGCTTCTCTTTAGGACACCCTCTGTATGGACCCCCCTCTCCCCGGTAGAAGGGCACACACGTCGGCCCCTCCTCTCCCAATAGGGCTACTGAGAAGGTACCCCTGGAGTACTGAATGCCATTAAATCCACCCTCTGGTAAACAAAAAGTAAGCTTGTATATATCACTGATCCGTGGATCTCATGCAAACCTTAATAAAAGTGATTATGTATTCATGTTATTGATACCATGTTTTTTGTAATATACAGTATGAATACGTTATTGTCCTCTGAAGAAGTCCGTGATATACCAGACAAAACGCGTCAGGACTGTATGTAAAAACTGCTTTTCTCCCCCTTGTCATCGGGGATGTGATGTTTACCTTAACTCTGGTTTTATGTATACCATTTGCACTTTTGTTGTATTTGATGCACTTTAAACAGATATTGTCTTTTAAATGAACTAAATAAAATCATGTACTTTTAACTTAAATTGATTATGATTTCGTCACCTTGATTAGAATAGTCTGGTACCTTAAAAGCCTCCTCAACAACTCGCCCCAACTCCGGGACACCGCAATAGGTGTTCCCTGGTTTATGCCCTTTCCCTTGATTTTACTTATATCCTAAAATTTCAGTACTGGCTTCTCAAAGTTGATAAAGGGGCCAGGCCCAGAGCCTGTAGTGTCCAACCCGCCATAGGTGCGCCAATTTGATGGGTTGCCGGCATGATGGCAGGGATGCGTGAAAAGAACATTATCTTTTTAAATTCCCTGCACTTAAATAAAATGCTCATTCATTGCAATGAGCAGAGATAATTTCTATAGATTGCCTGTTAGCGCCATAAGGGTGCGCCAATAGTGTCATGATCAACATGATCACGACACTGCATTGCCCCCAAGGCAACATTTGGACACCTCTAGGTATTATGTGCACTCATTACAGACAAAAAGGTGACAAAGGGCCAGAAAAGAAAGCTAAACACAGTCCGGGGCCATCCCCCGGGCCTTGCCCACTTCTAGGTTAGTGGCCCCATGTTTGTAGTCTTAATGAGACTACTTAAATGCTGTGCTACAAAACAGATATTTTGTGAATATTGGGGTATGACCTAAGCTTTGCAAATGTAGCTTGAAGCATTCCCCCCCCCCCCCCATTTGTTTGAATAAGGGTGAATATCGTTTTTAGAAATAAAAGGAACATAGGTAGGACTTTAATATACAGAACTCACATATTAGATGAATATATCATGTTTTTGTATCTTATTTAGCACAGTTATCAGTCAGCATTCACATAGATAATTCTTAGGGTGCTTACAGTTGGCTGCAGCCAAAAGCACTTGCCTGTCCCGTTTGTGGTTCTGGGACTCAGTGTTTGGGGGCGCACACCAGAAAAGAAACCAGGAGACATCTTAAGTTGCATCTTTGCAGCTGCACACGGTGTTTCCAAATGCCCTTGTAAATGGTCACCATAATGCCCTGATTTAAGATTGAGTATCCAATGCTGTTCTTGAGAATTGAATGTATTTCCATAGAAGTATCATTTGTATTATGTTAAGTATGAGATTGTATAAACATTCCACCATGCCCAAGCCAATTGTCTACACAGAATCTGGACATTGTTTGACAGAAGTAATATCAACACAGGACAAAAATATCTAGATCTGAGGATCCTAAAATAACATGGCTTTCATGTGTTCATTTACAGCATCAGTTTGACTGTTGTTTTCATTGGGTATCAAAGCTATTTAAATGGTGTTTGTTACTGAGGATTTCTATTACTGCAAAAACATAAGAAAATAACTTGACTTAGTACAAAATTCCACCTTACAGGTATATTTATTTACACACACACACACATATATATATATATATATATATATATACACATATATATACATACATATACACACACACACATACATACATATTTATTGCTGAATCTCCACATGTGGTTTAACGCCAGTAAAAATCCCCTGCATTTCCGGCCACGATTCCACGATTCCGGAAATGCTGCGGCCACGATTGTATCACAGTGACGCGGAAAAGGGCGCGCCATAGACCTCCATGTTGATGGAGGGGTATCGGCTTTCCAGCCCACATAGGCAGAGTCATTAATGACACAGGGGACGGGTGGGGGAAGGTGCCGGGATTTCCTGTACCGCGTAGTTTTTAACGGCAGAACGCTAGGCAGGTTAATATTACTAAAAACTGTTTACATTATGCACATACACTGGGTCAGTGCAATACCCCTTCTTTAGTCATAAACAAAAAAGCTATGGCCACACTGCAGGAACATCTTTAAATAACAATCTACTTTACAAGCAAATAGTTTTGAACCAATATAAAACTGTGAAAATGTTTTTTAACATAACATAATTATACTTCTCTTTCCGCTGTCCTGATCCGGGCAGACTGCTTCCCAATTCAAAAAAAAACACATAGCAGTAGTTACCTTTCCCGATTCCTGACACCACCATCCTTACTTTAGTTTAGAAATAAGCAAGTTGGAGGTTCTAACATCCCAGACTTTTTTTTAAGTTAACATTCTCACATTCAGAATTTTTAGAATAGAATAAACTTTGCGATAGGCACCATTTTCCGCCCTACAAACACTATTTTCTTCCATTTTTTCCATTCCATCTATTATTCTGTAAACAAAAGTAGATCACATACAGTACTTCCGGAAAGTATTATTTAGTATATCACATTTCCCATATTTTGTTATGTTACAGCCTTATTCTAAAATGGATTCAATAATTTTGTTCCTCAAAATTCTACACACAACACCCCGTTATGACAAGGTGAAAAGAGTTCACTTGATGTTTTAAACACAAGCTTGGCATACCTATCCTTGGCCAGTTTAGCCCATTCCTCTTTGCAGCACCTCTCACGCTCCATCAGGTTGGATAGGAAGCATCAGTGTACAGCCATTTTTAAGATCTCTCCAGAGATGTTCAATCTGCTTCAAGTGTGGGCTCTAATAAAAAAAAAAGTCCTGTTCTAGAGCAGACTACAGGAGCATAAAATCCTTATGTCAAAAACCATGTACAGGCAGAATAGTTTAAACATAACGTCATAAATACATGATTCCTATGTTCAATGATTATTGCAGAGTGCTTCTACAATACAAATTGGTACAATCTTAGAAAGAACACCCTCTTTGAATTCTATGATTGTATGCATTAGGAAAGAATATAAAAAAGCTTGTTATGTTACTGTGGATGCAGATAGGCTGCATCAACATTAACTTGACAAAGGATCAGGGGCTCTGATGGGCAGTGGAGACAGCCCTCTCAAAGCCCCATTGTCGTCAATGGGTGGCTTGTGCACTCCGTTATAACCCCCTAGGCTAGTGGATCCTAGGACTTAGGCTTTAGCAGTTTTACATTTTGTAGAATGTTAGGGAATGCGTTTATGTAGCTATTACAAAAAGAAAAAAACACCAAAATTGCAACAGATTGAGGTCTGACATTTTTTTTCCAGCCATTCTGCCATTGATTTCACACACTCCAACAAATCTTTGTTGTTTTGCTTGCCCTAGTTCTAGTGCTTTGGCACTAGATTACCATGAACATGGATTGAGGCCTGTTATTTGCATTGCATGGTCTGATGTTGGGATGAGTTTAGTGGGACATCTAGCAAGACTGAAAACCTTTTCACTCATGATGAAAATTGTTGGGCAACAACACTTGTTTCTCTAATCTTTGACGTGTTTTACTCATTGGTATAATGTTAAATGCACACCGGAATGCTCCTAAAGAACACTACTAAAATGTCTGCTTTTATTAGGTATTTATACTTGCTGATGATCAAAAACATTTGATTAGCAGCACTTAACCTCCTATTTCCTAAGGATTTATCACACATAAATTTTTTACATGGCCTTAAGCTGCCCATACACCTTTAGATCTCTCTGTGAGATATCCTTTAGATCTACCAACAACAATGTAGTATAGGGTCCTCTGTGATTGAACACAGGTAGACTTGATGGTTTAGAAAGTCCCTCATATTACATGGTTTTGGTAAAACAAAGAGATTTAAAGGAAATCTGACAGAGAAATCCAAAAGGTGTATGGGGGCCCTTACCATACAATTTCTGTACAATTAACTTTTCTTCTACCAAAACCATGTAACATGAGGACATTTCTAAACCTTCCAATCACTGTGTATTCTATCAGGGAGGACCCGGCACTACATAGTTGTTGGTAGATCTAAAGGAAATCGTATGGAGTGAGCTATAGGTGTATGGGGCGCTTTAGTTAAGTATATGATAGTACGGTGTGGTTATTCATCCGAGCTTATAATATGATAATATGTAAAACCTTAAAAACTGCAAGAAGGTGTACATTCTTTTTCCCATAGTTGCACAATTAGGAGGACCGATTCACATGTTTCTGCTCAGCAGTCAATCCCAGAATTTCAGTGTGTCTAAACCCAGATGACGGAAACCAATTAAACGTCTCTTACTTGCAGCCATGGATGAGTCACCATGCTTGAATCAAAGTAAGAGTTTGGTACTGTAAATGAAATCTTCATGGGAGCTGCCTTCCACAACATTGACATCGCTTATCACTATGGAAACACAGGTTCAACTCTTAGACCTTATTAAAGCAGGAGGAATAACTCTTCAGTCCCTTTCTACATGGAGTGTGCAGTGTTCATGATGACCTTGTGATGCATCATGGATAGAAATTGTAGAAGGGAAGCCCAGATTGAGCATCAGTTGCTTTCTGCTTTATTCCACTTTTTATTGTAATGAGTACGTTTGAGACATTTTTTAGCAGCACATCAGCATTTCTAGATTTAGATCACAATTACTGAATGAGGTCAGAGTCCACGTAGCTTAGTCTCTTTAATTTTCCTTTCATTGTTTAAACCACATTATTTAATCTGCCATTTTCACAACTTAAACTAAACTAAGTTTAAAAATACATTTATGAGAGTTAATACTAGCATTAACATGTCAGTTGCCCCAGATGCCTTGGCTATATTAGCATTTATTAATAAAAACCAACATCGCTACATGCGTAATTCTATGTGAGGCACTTTAAATCTCCCTTCTGTCCTTCTGCACCCCAGGCCTGGGATTTATTTTTGCTGTTATACGCACAAGCAGTCATTACATCTTTTTTTCAGTTTTAGTGGATAAAAGTTAAAGATAATATTTTCATCTGCAAACACACAGCTGGAATGTCAAAACATTGTCAGAAGTAGCTTGGTTGAGCTAAAGACATATTTTAAAAACCAACTTTACATCTTGCATAAAATGACAAATATAAAATGTATTGATATATAGCTAAAGATACGAATTAACCATTATCTTAGTTTCTAGACTCCATATTCTGTATATATATAAAAATCTGTATATGGTTTCCGGATGTTTACATCGTTATGTCAGATATACATGGCCACCAATGTGAAAGGTATGCTAAAGTCAACATGTCCTCATGAATGACTTCTACTCAAATGAATTGGTGTGTTGTCAGTTGACTTCCATCAAAAAAATGAGATGTAAATTTGATATGTATCATTTATTGTTTTTTTGTAAATAGGTTACAGATACTAACGATATATGTATTATAAAGCAAGGTCTTGAGAAAGTCTGGAATGGGAAAAACGTGTCGGCCAGCTGCTGTATACATTATGTACATATTATTGGGGTGACAACATGGCCATTTGCTAGATACCATATATTAGTGAATGATGATTTTTCTTGTATGTTTTCTCTATCTGTTAATGAAGTTTTCATGAATGTATTTAAATAAAAAAACTGTTTTTTAGAATTGTGAATTATTGTTTATTATGTATCAGAAATAACCTTATGCATGGGACTTTTAAAGAGCTGCATTTTGTTTTGGTTTCCAAATAAAACATGTATCTGAAGACAGCCTTTGCTACTAGTCTTTGGATGTTGTGGCTGCAGTAATATGGTTGTAAAATGTAACAAATTGCAGCTTTAATCAAGTGATTAGCCAATTTGATGTAACCTGCATAAACAATGGATATAAAATTCATGTATTCCATATATTATTATTCTGAGACGCCACAAAACAGTTGAATAATACATAACAATATCATTAGTTCTTCTTACTTTAAAAAGGAATCTTTTTAAATATTGAGCACCAGCTCTATTTAAACGACATACAT
Organism: Ptychadena robeensis; assembly: GCA_036250615.1. Taxonomy (NCBI): domain Eukaryota; kingdom Metazoa; phylum Chordata; class Amphibia; order Anura; family Ptychadenidae; genus Ptychadena; species Ptychadena robeensis. Next base: position 87,122,432 of record CM070033.1, read on the forward strand.
ATACACACACACACACACACACACACACTGGGCACATTATTCCCCATACACTGAAGAAAAATACCCTAGATGAAAAAGATAATTTTGTATTTTGTCTGATGTAAAAGAACTTTACAGGCCTGCACAGAACCTTCACAAAAGAGTGTGTGTGCAGGCGTGCACAGAGGACCCTGTGGTTCCATATATATACCTATGGTTTAAAAATAGCTCATTTTTTATGAAGGTCAAGGCATACGAAGCCTAACTCCTGTACCTGTTTTTATTTAAATTAAACAGCTAAAAGGATTCATTTGCAATCAAATTAACCTCCTGGGCATTACGCCTGAAGCCAGTACGGGCACGGTTTGATCGTGAATCAAACTGCATCTGTGCCGGGATTAGGTGCAACCACCGGCAGAATTTCTGCAGAGCTGCACGCACAGAGCCTTTCCGGCTCCGTGTCTTCGACATCAGTGACGCCAAAGGGGGCGACACCATAGATCTCCATGTGAATGGAGGGGGGGGCGTCACTTTTTCCCCCCACACCGCTGGCGTCTAACTGGTTGTGTGTAGAGGGCAGGGAGGAGAGCCGGCAATCACGGCGGAGTACAGTGTACTCCACCGCAATTGCCCAGGCTTAAGCTTTTCATGCCATGAAAAATGTAATGCCCAGGAGGTTTATTTAAAGCAGATCACGAATGTAATTTTTTGTTTACCAGAAGAATTAGAATATATACAATAAAAGAGATGATTCAGAATAATTTAAGTCTTCCTTGGCTAGATCTTCGTGTTCTTCGCTGTACTGGTGTCCTAGTAGCCGTATCATATGCAAGTTTTTTATACTTTACATCAATTTCTTTCACAGACACTTGCAATTTCTTTGATGTTTGAGCCATGAAAGCAAAACTCTCAGTCATATCTATGATCCCGTGTTCTCTGCAGACTTTGTCCAGTCCATCAAACCAAGACAGTATCTTTTCTAATTGTGCCTGCACAGCTTTTTGTTCCTCCAGTTCAGTTAAAAGAGCTTGAGTAACGGACTTTTCTCCCTTATACTGCTTGCGTAATGTCTGCACTTCATTCTGGAGCACATCAAACTGGTCTTTACTATATGAGTATTTTTCATGTACCTCATCTTCAGGCAGCAGAATATTCCTGGGAACGTGGAGTACCAGTTTTAAAAGACAGTTTTCCATTTTTTGAAAGAGATAATTGAAACGCTCATTGATGAGTGACAGATATTTTTCGGTGCTCTCTCTAATCTCAAAACGACTTATTCCGGAGTTTTCAATTTTGTCTAGTTTTTTCAGGATGACACTTTCCACGACCAGCAACATGTCAAATATGTAGTCTTGAAATGAAATGTACAGTCGAAGTATGCAGGTCTGTGGTGTGAATCCTAAATACTGGGTATCGTAGCACATCGAAACAACAGACATGGTTGAACTTTTCAAAGAAAACCTGGAATCAAAACAAGATAACCTATTTACTTTGCAAATAACACATTTATAACATAGAAGCACAACATTCCACCCCTATCACACTGAAAGAAGCTGTTACCTTTCTGCTCCTGGTTTGCAATAGCACACATTAATATAAAATCATTAAAATCACTATTTCATGAGGGTTGACAATTTCATTTTTTTTTACCCTCCACAAGGAAGGACCACTTTTTTCTTTAGTGTTAGATACAGTACCAATGGATACAACCCACCAAGCTTCCCTTCAGATGGGGAAAAGCAATCTCTTATGGTCACCATCCTGGAGGATGTCAGGGGGGGGGCTCACTATTTTGTTCTGTAAACACAGTAAATTCTTCTGATGCGATTTATGGTGGTGATCTGGTGACATAATTGCATTGTATTGTATGGCAGAGAAATGTTCAAAGTACCATACCAGTAGCCTGCTTGGCTTTCAATATTTTTCACCAGAGAAGTATCAATGGAGAAAATAAAGTACTAATAAAAAATTGAAATAATGGACATTTCCAATTATTTACCTCTAAAAAGATGTACCATTTATGTATGCAGGTCACTATACTTTGTGACTGAACTTCACCTTTAGCATATTCTGATCTATTTGGCTGTGCTGCCACCTAGTGTACAATAGATACATTACAGGCCAGTGTGAGATGTGTACGCTGTCAGCAGCACAATGAACAGCATATTTTGTATCACCTACACAACATATCAGCCGTTTTAGAAATACAGTCAATACGTTATGCAGAGCTCAATAAACCAAAGAATGACCAGGCCAAAATTGCTGGTTTGGTTTACTGGAATCTGTAGTCCCACAGACTTGGTATCCTAGTAATGTTAAATCAGAAACTACACTTATCTGGAATCTACAAAAATTCTTGTGGCTACTATGTAATTGGGAGTTTCTGTTTGTGTTACACCATTTTTTTTCCTTAAAAGCAGTTCTAAACTCAAAATAAATATACATTACATAGACATATCACTGACCTGTCAGCAGTGTCAATCTGGGAAAACTGCCCCACAAGCCATAAAAGAACATACTTGCCTTCATCTGTCCATCACTCCTGGCTCCAGCACCTTTAGTACTGGCAAAACGAAGCTAACCTTTTCCATTATTCCTGGTTTTATCAATAGTAGAGTGTTGTACTGTGTTAGCCATCGATAATTACAGCAGGTTTGGAGTTCACTTGAACTCCAAACTTGCTGGTTTTATCAATGAGATGCTGGAGTTGCAATTTCAAGTTTGGCCACCAGGTGGAGCTGCTATCAGTACATTATGTCACCATAGTAACCAGTCTTCCCGAGGAGAAAGAACTTGCTTAGAATCCCACGGGACTGGGCAGGCGCGACTTCACACAGTGGGAGGGGGATCTCGGAAAAATCACCCCTCCTGTGGTCAGAAAAACTTTTTTTTTTTTTTTCTGATGTCCTTATCCGCCACTCCAATCTCCCCCATTCCTCTTAGACCTCCCATCTGGACCTCACAACCCAACTTTTCTGTATTAAAATATATTTATTAGTTTTTCAAAGAGAACATTGAATGCATATTAATCACATGCATGTTTGCAGCCAGGGATAACACTAAGAAAAAAATAAAAATATACGGTAGGCAAAAAAAAAAAAAAACACTTTCAGTAGACTGCATCAAGCCAATTTAAAATAATCCCAGAGAAAAATATAGTCTATTGCCTCAATTTCCATTTCTATTTAACCAAAGCCAAGGAAACAATTTTTTTGTGGTTTTTTTTTTATAACCTGTTTTTGCCGACCAAATATATAAAAATTTATATTTTTTAATATTAAAAAAGATCAATATTAGAACATGAAAACAAAGCATAGTCTGGAGATCTGGGTTACTGAATATATTTCATTGTTTATATAAATCTAAAAACGTATATACTTGTGGCACCCACCTAATACAGTGGGTACAGAAAGTATTCCCCCCTTACATTTTTCACTCTTTGTTATATTGCAGCCATTTGCTAAAACCTTTGAAGTTCTTTGTTTCCCTCCTGAATGTACACACAGCCCCCCATACTGACAGAAAACCACAGAATTGTAAACATTTGTGCAGATTTTTTAAACAAGAAAAACTGACATATCACATGGTCCTAAGTATTCAGACCCTTTGCTCAGTATTTAGTAGAAGCACACGTTTCATCTAATACAGCCATGAGTCTTTTTGGGAAAGAAGCAACATGTTGTTCACACCTTGATGGGGATCCTCTGCCATTCCTCCGTGCAGATCCGCTCCAGTTCTGTCAGGTTGGATGGTAAACATTCGTGGACAGCCATTTCCAGGTATCTCCAGAGATGCTCAATTAGGTTTAAGTCAGGGCTCTAGCTAGGCCATTCAAGAACAGTCACGGAGTTGTTGTGAAGCCACTCCTTCGCTATTTTAGCGGTGTGCTTAGGGTCATTGTCTTGTTGGAAGGTAAACCTTCGGCCCAGTCTGATGTCCTGAGCACTCTGGAGAAGGTTTTTTATCCGGGGTGTCCCTGTACTTGACTGCATTCATCTTTTCCTCAATTGAAGTAGTCCATTCCCTGCAGCATGATGCTACCACCACCATGCTTCACTGTTGGGACTATATTGGACAGGTGATGAGCAGTGCCTGGTTTTCTCCACACATACCACTTAGAATTAAGGTCACAAAGTTCTATCTTGGTCTCATCAGACCAAAGAATCTTATTTCTCACCATCCCCTTCAGGTGTTTGTTTTTTTTTAGCAAACTTCATGCGGGCTTCCATGTGTCTTGAACTGAGGAGAGGCTTCCTTCGGCCACTCTGCCATAAAGCCCCGACTGGTGGAGGGCTGCAGTGATAGTTGACTTTGTACAACTTTCTCCCATCTCCCGACTGCATCTCTAGACCACAGTGATTTTTGGGTTCTTCTTTACCTCTCTCACCAAGGCTCTTCTCCCCCGATAGCTCAGTTTGGCCGGACGGCCAGCTCTAGGAAGGGTTCTGGTCATCCCAAACATCTTCCATTGAAGAATTATGGAGGTCACTGTGCTCTTAGGAACCTTAAGTGGTGCAGAAATTTTTTTGTAACCTTGGCTAGATCTGTGCGTGATCTGATGGTGGCCTTTGAAGTTTTATCCCCTTTCCGTTGTCCGGAGTGGAGGATAAACAGGGTGGATGACTTGAGAAAGACTTGTGTAGCCTCCAAATACTCCAACACCGTTTTCCTGACATCCAAATCATGAAGTCACATTTCTTTTTCATTGGTTGGGTTTGTGCAAAAAGGAAAGGAGCACCAATATTTGGTTCCTATGGAACGTGGTTGCTACTTTTGGGAGAAAATTGTGATCTGTCCGTAAGCAGATTTTATCCGGAAAGATCTGGAGAAAAGGTGCCGTAGTGGAAAGGGCCTAAAGTTTACTAATTCTCCTGGCAGGAGTGATAGCTACCAGGAAAACTGCTTTCAGAGTGAGCAACCATCTCCATTGTCCCTGAAAAAGGAGGCTTAGCCAAAGCATTGAGCACCAATGTCAGGTCCCATCGGGGCAGGCGCATAACTTTAGGTGTACCTTCGAGGAAACAGCAAATCCAAGTATCGTCTGCCAACAAGTGTTCCAAATAGTACCCTCAAATACAAATGTCAGCCTAACGGCAAGGCCCATGTCCGAGCCTTCCTGCACAAAGTCTAGAACGACCAGTAACCCCAGTTGCCTCTTGAACCTGGCACAGAAAGAGCAGAAGACTTTCCATACTTTTAAGTATATTGCCCTGGTAACCGGCTTTCTGCTGGTTAGGATTGCTTTGTCTGACAAACCCCTGGCAGGCTATGAGGTGTTCTTCCTTAATCAAGTTGTAAGACCCCAAGCTTACTGCATACTGTGATAGTCGATCTGGTCTTCTGAGCAGAAACAGAGGAGGCTCTGCTGCCCAATGCAGGATGTCTGAGAACCAAGCACTTTTTGGCCAATATGGGACTACCAGAATCAGACAAGTAGGTTGCTTCTTGAACTTCCTTAAGATCAAAGGATTAAGTTCATTGGCAGAAAAGCATAACAAAGGGGAAAATCCCATGGTTGAGATAGGGCATCCAATGCTAGCGCATGATCTGACCTGCATAGGGAGAAAAAACGGTCCACCTACTTGTTGGCTTCTGAGGCAAAGAGATCAATAGAGGAAAGACCCCATCTGCCAATTAAAATATAGCAGCTACTTCCACAGGGTCTGAAGGTGGGAACTTTCAGTGTCTCCCTGCTTCCAAACATAGGCTACTATTGTAGAGTTGTTAGAAAGTACCAAAGATCTGGAAAGGACATCAGTGCTCTGAAAACCACTAACAACTCAAAAGGCCAAAATATTTTTTGACCATCAGACACTCCAAACTATATGGTGCATCCAATACATCACAGTGTCTTATAGGCTGCAAAATAGGGTAGTTAATTAAGGGTATGTTTCCACAGCATGGAGGGCTCCATTGGCACCCCCAGCACTAAGGGCATTTCATGCCGGGGATGCCAACAGAGCCCATCCAGATACCCACCCACCGCACCAGCTGTCTCCATGGTGTAGAGCCAGTCCACCGGCTGGAGGTTGACAAACTGCACTATGTTATCTTCTGACCAGCTCCATGCAGTGGAGACAGACGCTGTGTCGGGCAGCTGACGGAGTCCTCCACGTCGCAGAAACATACCCTTATTGTATCTTTGAACAGCTCACATGATCCAGTATATAGTTGCCGATCTGAAACTGAAAAACACTCCAATTTCTTTGATTTACAGACACATGGGTGCAATCATTCCCCAAAACTCATACGAACAAGAACACTGGACAATAAAGTATTTTTATATTTTTCTGTATTGTTTACAGAACTTAACTTTGTTGCATGCCTCGTTATTTGTCTTTTACAGGGAGCCTCTCCTTTCATATTGGAAGCTGCACAGGGGCTCAGCTAATTGTAGCGCCGGCATAAGCTCCATGCTTGTTTCAGGTGGGTGTTGCAGGAGCTCAGCAATGCTAGCTTACGTTATCTCTGTACTTTAACATTGCATTAAATATTTATTTTTTAGATCAAGCTCAGAAAGTAATTACATTTAACTTAACTGAAATGATGAAAGCTTTTACCACCATAATAAGGTCAGTAAAGTGGCTGCAGCAAACGTAAACATTGTAATTACTGAGGGAAAATGTTGCCCAAAGTGCTGTAATTTGTCCCATTCAGCAAAACATTGCCCGCACAATACGTTTTTACCCCCCAATTTCGCATAGAGGTGACCTATTAGCTGCCTGTGACAGAGCACAGGACTATAGGGGACACTTACCGCGGCTACTGTTTTATAACACACATACGTCCTTCCAACACAAACAGCTGCACTTCCCAGGAACCAACGAGAATCCGTCTCTAGCCAATACAATTTTTACTTGGCGCCAATAGGTCAGCGGACATCAGTATCGGCCATTTTTGATAAGGGAAACTGAATTCCATAGTAAAATTACAGAAAATTTTTAATTGGTACTCGTGGCAGTGTACAGCCAGCACGGCAGTATTAGTATAGCTGGCTATTTGTTTCGTTTACTCATTGGTGTTCAGTCTAACGATACTGCCCGTGTGAGGAAAGAGTCCGTTTGGGTCGAATGCAACTGAAGAATCCATGTTGAAGACGGGCAGCCAGAAAACAAATCCGTCCCTTTCCCCACCAATCCAAGGAAACAAACAACCAATACGCGGACCAATGGTAACAAGACGTGACATGAAAGATTCGGTAGGCGGGAGCGACAGCAGAGAAGACCAATAAAAAAAGATTGTAAAGCGTTAGGCGGGCGGTAATTGGCTGGGAAACGTGGAGGCATTTAAATGTGCCTGTGTGATGTGCTAGGTCTGGACGAGGCGGAGATGAGAGCGGAGATCGGTGGGAGGCATTAAGATGGCGTACCAGACCTTCCGACAGGAGTACATGCAGATACCTCCGGTGACACGAGCCTACACCACCGCCTGTGTGCTCACCACCGCTGTAGTGGTAAGGACCGGTCACAGCCTCACTGTCATGGCCATTCATCACCACACAGCGCCCGCTGCTATATACACACTTAGTAGGCAGCACAGTGGCAGGTTGTAGAATAGTGAGGATCCCATGTCCTTGCCTGCTCCCCTCTATGTAGTGTTCCCATCCAGATCGTGGGCTCGTCCTATCATTCACCTCTTGTGCCCTGACTATGGGGTGACTCCTGGGACACGTCAGTCTAATGATCTGTCACCTCTGACCTCTGCTATACTGCTACCTTCCAGCAGTGTACAGCTCTGTACAATGTCTGTATATAAAATGCATGTGTGGCAGTTTGCTCATTGCAGAACTGCAATCAGTTACCAGTAGATTGTTCCAGAAGAAAGCATTTGTATAGAAGAACTTTCAGCATTGGCCAATAACTCCTATAAGAGGGTGACAACCCTGTCCTTAACGTGTGGCCTTGCCATGTAATACGCTGTGTACAGGTATGTGCTCCCATCCTGGAAGATGACATACAGGACAAGAAGTGACTATAGGAGTTTAGCACAAAAAATACTATTTTTAAAGAACCCCAAAAAAATCAAAATGTGTTACACAGTACTTCTGCAGACTTTATCTATCCAGTGGCTTCACTAAATAAATGTTTATAGATATGTTTGCAGATCTCAGATGTGTTTTGGAGAGGAAAGCATCCGCTTTGTATCCGTTCCTTTTAATGTGCTTTGTGTCTGTGAACTGCCAGTCCTAGTACTTTTTTCACTAGATTTCAACTGTATCATGAGTGCTTGAACAGGCAGTTGGCGAGGTGAACGGTTATCTGAAATTCAGTTTTGTGTAGGTTAGATGATGAGTTAAACATGCTTTCCAGTACCCCCTGTACACAGGCTTGAATGGCTGTAGATTTGTGCAGACTATCAGTCATCCGCCATCTATAGAGAACTGCCAGGAGAACATGATATGTCACAGCTTCTGGCAAAGATCAAATATAATTCTCCTTGGCCAAAACTTTTTTTTTTAATAGCCAAAGTCTTCTGGGGCCGAGGGGGACATGGGTGATTGAAACATTTCCAACTACCCTGTATACCTGGAAAAAAAAAGACATCCCCTGAAAATAAGCACCCCTTAATTTTTGCCTCACGCTAAAATATAAGGCATCCCCCTGAAAATAAGGCACCCCCAAAGATACGGTACTGTAACTCTGGACAGGGGGGATCAGAGGGGGCAATCAAAATGACACAGGAGGATCAGAAGGGGTCACTAAAATAGGGATGCCTTCTCTGAGTCTCCTGTGCTATTTTGTTTCCCCCACTATTCCCCCTATGTCATTTTAAGTTATACCCCCACCCTGATACCCCAGTGCCGTATTCTTCATGGGAAAAAAAAAAAAAGACGCAGAGCAAAATTGATATAAGACCCTGCCTTATTTTGGAGGAAACACGGTATCCTATCAAATGCTTCAGTTTTGTTGTATCTGCATCATCACAAAACTGATGTGAAGCACACTGCATTTATTTACTATGGCTTCCATTGTCTTATGGACAAACACCACTTGAAAGCACAATGTTTCTTGCCTATACTCCTATAGACTGTCTTGGGGCCCATTCACACTGTACGCACTGTGTCGCATTTTTACATAATTGTTTCTCATAGAAAACCTATGTTCCCATTCACACTGCATGTGTTGCGTTTTAAAAAACACAGCATTGGCGCCTGCTGCACAAATTTTTAGATGTTTTGTACAAAAGTGCAAACGCAGATGTGTAGTATGCAAAACTTGTGTGTTAATGTATATGCATACCTCCTTGTTCATACCTTTTTTAAAAATGCGTACAGTGTAAAGGGGCCCTTAGGGCAGCAGACAAGTTTTGATCATTCCTCGGCTGGCTTTTATGGAGCTGTGAGTCATAACATTAATGCTTTGTTCCGTTCCATTGTGTCACTAAATTGTACTAAAACCTGTTGTCTCTTTTTCAGCAATTAGAACTCATAACACCATTTCAGCTGTATTTTAACCCAGAACTGATATTCAGAAATTATCAGGTAAATATAGTTTGGCAGCTGTATATGTTTTGAAACCCAGACTATGAATGCATAACTGTATTATGTGAAAATGAAGTCTGCAGTGTATGATTCAAAGATTTGCATGTTCAGGAAGTTTCATGACTGTACTGTTTGCGTGGACCAACCGCTGACTTACAAGTGGTCCTGAGAGACCTACAACATCCATAAATGTGGTGTCACATAGGCATGTTTATGCACAGATGCCATTTCACACTTAAGCATTTGCTGAAGTGCTTTAAGGCAATCAATTTTTAAATAAGTCTTTAAACACAAAGTGGCAAATATAAAAAAATATATATTTTATTAAGGCAACTACGTAACTAGGATGTAGGGTTCTATATGCTTAGTGCCATAATGTGTGTTGTATGATCCGTCTGTGGGTAACAGCACCTTGAATATATACAGTATCTTAAGCCCGCCGCACAATCTACTTTTTCTTCTACCAAAATCATGTAATATGAGGAGCTTTCTAAACCTTCCAATCACTATGTATCAGTGGAGGACCCGGCACTACATATATTCATGGTGTGTAGTCGGTCGATACTATTCTCCACCCTCGTTCAGATTCGCTCTGTTTACCCGACTCTCTCCCGACTCCTCTGTATTAAATATCTAATGTATTGTGTCCATCCATTGAAGGAAATTAAGGCGACATACATTAACCACAGAACTACTGGCTAGGAAACCACACTGTAATGGCAATTAAAGCAGAAAAGGAGGTTAGGTCAGAAGATGCTGCTGCTTTTTTCCTTAAGCTATGCCACTCTTGATCGGGATCAATTGAACGAAATCTATGTGCACCACATGGGCACTATCGATTCCTGTTCAATGGGGACCTGTATCCCCAGCTTGCAGTGTGTGATTTTTACAACACGCCACAAGCTGGGAGAAGCACCTGTCTCATACAGCTTTCAGTGAGGAGTTCTGGCTCTGCCCCTTCACACTGACCAGCCAACGGCTGTGGAGGAGGGCCAGAACCGCAGCTGTTTTTAATACTTTCCTGAAGACTCATGTCTCCATGCAAAGTATTGGAGATGAACGGTCTTTTCAATCATGTTGGAAACCCCGTTCAATCAATTCCTTTGAGCCGGCTCTTTGATCCCGCCCGAAGTAAGGCCACACGGGTAGGTTTGTAACATATTAGAGTACAATCACTCACCTTGAGCGCACAAGTTAATTGATTGTACTCAATCCTGTTACAGATCTACCCGTGTGCCAAGCTTTAGTGTTCTGATCTTCTGCTGAAGATAATGGGCAGGTGGAAGGCTCCAAAAGAGGCAGGGCGAAGGGGCACTTCAAACATGATCATATTCCCTTGATCCCAGAGCCATGTGTAAAGTTGAAGCTAACAATATAAGTATTGTCGCCTCAGCTGAATGACAGCGGTTTTCCAAATGCTTTACGTTTCAGTCTTGAACTATTGGCGCTCATTCCCTTCACTTATACAAGCGTCTCTAGTCCGGCAACAAACATTTACTTCATTATCTGCGAGAGTTAAGGCCGCCATACACCCACCGAGCGGCGGCCGATTTTGCTGCCGACCGATGGGCGTGTGTGTATGCCGATCAGGGGAGCCCACATGGGGTGACAGATCGCTGACGCCCCACAGCTCGGCCGGCCAGAGAGCGGACATGTCCGATAATCCCCGGCTGATGCTGTTAGTCTCAATGAAGACCGGCGTCTTGCTGTCAGCTCTGGAGAGCGGGGGGATGACGTCATCACAGTGCAGTCTAGAGCTCATCTGAGCTGGTCTGTCGGCCCCCACTCGGTACGTGTGTGGGGGCCTTTAGGCTCGGGTCACAGTGGGTGCTGTAATGTTATGCGCTGCATGCATTTATTCTTATAGCAGAGAAGTCATTATGTTCATTATGTTTGTTAATTGCGACATTTCAAGTAATTTTTTTTTCATTTAAAAAAAAATAATTTTAATTCCCATTTAATATTAGTAGGAGTCGGTCCATTTTTTGCCGACTCCGACTCCAGGGACCCAAAAATGTCTCCGACTCCGACTCCACAGCCCTGCATATATGTTGGTTGATCTAAAGGTGTATGGAGGGCTTTGGCCGTTAATAAATCTGAGGGCTACTGCTTTATTCTACATATGCCTGTTGTAGTAGTTCTGTGGCCTCACTGCTTTTTGTTTCTTCCATACAGGTATGGCGATTGGTAACAAACTTCCTCTTTTTTGGGCCAGTCGGATTCAACTTTTTATTTAATATGATATTTTTGTATCCTTTAAAAAAATCGTTATAAACTGTACATATTTCTATGAACAGAAGGTTTTGTTTTTTGTTGCAAGAGACTATTTGAAGAAAACTAAAATCTTGAGTTTGTTTATTTAGCAAATGGTTATGCAGCAGCTCATTTAAGCAGCTGTGGCAAGACTGTACCCCTGCCTGGCCAATGCTAGAATAAATGCAAAAACACCCAATGCAGATTTATAAAGCACAGTCATTTGTTTTAGAAATGGCTTTGTTGTAGCACTACACAGGGCTTGAGCAGAGAACACTTTTGCCAGCTCTGAATCTGCTGTGATGTTCACTTTCCTCTATAAATGAGCCCCTCTGATTTATACTATTAATAATGTAATAAACGCTTTGGTATCCTAATATGTTCTGCCATTTAATACTTTCTTGATTTTGACACTCGGAAAACTCCAGCTTGATCAGTTTTTTGTTCCGATGGTAACCGTTTCCTTGACTAAATATTGACTCCAGATACAGATACTGTCGGATGCTTGAAGAAGGATCTTTCCGAGGTCGCACAGCAGATTTTGTATTTATGTTTCTTTTTGGTGGTCTTTTAATGGCTGTATCCTTTTTTATGTAACTGACATCTATTTCATTGCTCGGAATTGTATTACTCTGCAAAATAGCAAAACTCTGGGAATATTATGCAGTTCAATTAGAAATGGTCATAATGCTTCAACAGCTGGCAAACTCTGGTGCTTCCAGCCATGTATGGTATATGCTCCTGATGGTAAAAAGGTTAAATTAATGCTAAATAATATTTGTAAGCTCTTGCTGTTGTGAAAATTTCAATTGGCTTTTAGATAAGTATAAGCAGCCTGTTTATAGGGACAGTCTGCCCTGCCATTAAGAAGGGCCCCCCATACACGTATCTATCCATAGACGATTTTGCAACTATTGTTTGGGGTAGATCGTCTGCAAAGCATTAATGCCCACCTGCAGGGCTCAACCAGAATAGCACTGCAAGTCGGTCACATGGCGAACCCCCTTGAAAGTTTTCGATCGCTATACTTTGAATGGGGGACCAGGGGAGTCCATGTGTGAGTGGCACACATTGGGATTCCTGTACACTCCAAAGGCCAAAAGCGCTGGTAGAATGCACTGGAATCTACCCATATATGGGTAGCTTAAGATTTACGTTCTATTCTACCCTAATTGCTAAACAATACTTTTATTAGCTTCAGCAAAACTTTAGGGTCCTTTCACACTATACTATGCGATGCTGTGCATATGCAATAAAACAGGATAGTACCAATCACAATCGCCCTGCAACCGTTCACTCTATTGCCCTACAGCACACATTTCTTTCTCTCCAGAGTGCAAGCCTCTCCCATGGACTAGTTTGGGAGACCTAGTGCAGTGCCATGCACTATTGCAGGGTCTAGTTGCCGGCAAAGAAGGTGTTGGCTTTTCCGTAAGCGGGTCTGTTGTGAGTGAACTGATTTCTGAAAGGACTCTTACAAAATATTTCAAGTGTAATGTACACTTTTTAGCCTCGGCACCCATTTGTGGGCATAATCGTTTACAGGTTGAAAGCAGGAAATGTTAAATCTACACTATTCAATCAATAACTACCTTTATCCTGAGGATAATCATTAGATAACGGTACTGTTAGCATCTGTGGCATTTATATTCCTTAATACATTGTATCAGATATTTGGCTTGTTTGTCAACTTGGTGTTTCTGGGCCAAGCTTTTACGATAATGCTTGTGTATGTCTGGAGCAGGAGGAATCCCTATGTTCGAATGAACTTTTTTGGGCTTCTAAATTTCCAGGCTCCATTCCTGCCCTGGGTTCTTATGGGCTTTTCACTGCTTCTGGGAAATTCCATCATTGTGGATCTCCTGGGTAAGCAAAATTTTTTTTTGTCAATAGAAAACACAACCTAAACATTGAGGGGAAAAATTTATGCAATCTTCCTCCATTTTAATTACTTTCTGCTGCTAGGTTCCTTTAACATTTTAAGTAAATAGAAGGGAGTCCTTGCTAACTTTTCCCTCAAAACAAACCATTCTTGTTGTATTAGTGATATTACTTCAGTATTCATATTAACCTTTTCTATTGTGCCAACATATTATGCATAGTTGTACATTAAGCTCCCTAGCAGTACAGGCGTTTGCAGCAGAGAACGTTGTGCTTTGCTTAAATTCCCTGTCCATGGGTGCTAGGAGACCGACGCCCCTCTATTAACGTGGAGTTCTCCCGCCACTTTGGTGTCACCATGGCGATGAAGGGGCAGACCATAGCTTCCTGGGGATATGGCGTGGTCATGCGATCCTGGCTTGATTGCTTGATAAACAAACCCTGGACAAACTGGGTTCGATATGACCGCTAGGGTGGTTTAAATCCTTAAAAAATTCGATTTAACATGAATTATGAACAATAGTTACCATCTTCAGGCAACATTCTCAACAGTTAAGTCTGTAAGTGTCCTATTATTTTAAGCTATTGATAATGTGACCAATTGTTTTCCTCTCCCAGCTGCTGTCAGAGATACAGGCTATTTACGGTACTCCTAAACTGCAGGCGCGCTGGGGTTTGCATGGTAGCCTAGACTGTGTGGGAAAAAATTGGAAAAGCATTGCAGGAGGAGCATGCATTTGTTGGCCCTGTTATAGGGTGACACTATTAAAACCAGTAAATATAGTAGTAATGACCAGTCAAATTAACTATATGGGCTTTACACACACACAGAGACACACACACACTTTCTTTGATCCTTTTTGCATTGGACAGAGGGGACTCTTCGGTGATCATGGCTAGTACTGTGATTGATTTTACATAAGTGCATAAACATCACAACCCCAGAATCCTTCGCCCATTCAAATAATGGAGAATTCAGGTGTCTTGAAATGTAATATTCTATTATGCCTATGTATAATCTTTTATTTTATTTTTTGGCAGCACAGTGTGCTGGACAAATTGTCTATGGACCATTTAGTTTATCTAACATTTTAAACCGTAACGGTCATGTTTGAGCTATTATACTTCTGGACTTCCCCCAAACAGCAGAAAAAAAAGAGTAGCGTTTCTTTACACTTTCCCACTGTATCCTGAATTTCAGACTAGTTTAATCTCTCTCTAGTTTACTTATCGTTGGAGTGGATTGATTTTTAGATATTCATATGCATGTGACTCTTCACAGGTATAGCAGTTGGGCACATTTATTTCTTCCTGGAAGATGTGTTCCCTAATCAGCCAGGAGGAGGGCGGATTCTGAAGACGCCATACATTTTGTAAGTATAAAGCAAAATTAGTGTTCTGTTTTAAGATCATTTCCATCCAAAAATCTATTCTTATTTATTATTAGCCTCATTGATACATGTTCCAATCCCACTTTTCCCTTCCTATCCTGTACCTTCTATGAGAGGTGAGAGGGATTAAGGGAGAACAATCGCTTAAGCCGGCCATAGATGTTGGGATTTAGTGGAAGCTGCCCACATGGAGCCATCGATCCAGATCGTTAAAAAAAAAAAAAAAAAAACCAATGAACACGAAACAGACATGGTCGATTTGCAACTACTTTTGATGGGGACAAAGTATTGAACTGAATCCATGTGCACAGTAGTGCGCACCAATGCACACCGTTCGATAGACAGACGCTCAAGTGTCCATCGATCTAACTTAAATC
The DNA here is from genome assembly GCA_036250615.1 of Ptychadena robeensis. Lineage (NCBI taxonomy): Eukaryota > Metazoa > Chordata > Amphibia > Anura > Ptychadenidae > Ptychadena > Ptychadena robeensis. Next base: position 87,137,794 of record CM070033.1, read on the forward strand.
TGCACATCTATGGCCGTCTTTAGACTTGCTCACCAACATTTTCAGCCCCGGAGGCAGCAATGAGCATAACAAAGGGCCGAGCGAACCACAAAAACCAAACCACTTAAACTGACATTATTAACATTTTGAATTGTTATTGGAGATTTTATGGTTTTATTTTTCAATGGTATATTTAACAATAATTGGCCACATAATCAATAATATATTTCCTTTTTAGGAAAGCAATATTTGATACACAAGAAGATCCCAATTACAATCCATTGCCTGAAGATCGTCCTGGAGGTTTTGCTTGGGGTGAAGGGCAGCGACTTGGAGGTTAATTGAATGCAATCAAGGAGGCAAACTTTTTTTTTTTATATCTTCTGGAATGCACATTGTTTCTGTTACAGAGATGATGTTGCTGTTCTTAAAAACAGGAAGCACTTTATAATCCACTGGCTGACCCAAGCAGACCTTTTTCATTTTCCCACCAGTGCCTCTCTGAGGTTTTGCTTGCATTGAAGCTCTTGGATCCACAAACTGGAACCTAAGTAGGTTTGGCAAGACCATGCGGACCTGTTCAATGCTTTTTAACAGCTGCTTTGTATATTTTTGTTTTTCTTTAATTCTTTGATAAAGAACCTGTGTATAATGACTTTGTGATACACAAGGAATATGGTGGTGTTTGTGAACACTTATATAAAGTGTAACGACATAAGACCCTCCAAATTCCATATAAAATGGACTGAAGATAAAAAAAAAGGGAGTGGAATAAAAAAAAAAAAAAAATCATCCCTCTATTTTCATTGAGAGAATGATATGCCAAGATCCTTGTACTTTTTTATTATAAAAATCTTCATTACATTGTTAAAACGGTGACACATTGAAGTCTGGGATGCTTTATGATTTATAGGTTATACTATAATTGGGTTGCAGCAAGACAATGGAAACGGTTCATTTATTGAAGCTATTTAAGAAGGTACACTTGAAACAACATGCTGACCAATGCATTGGACATATGTGCAGATTTGATTATGTACAATAAAATCCACATTAACTGGTTTTAAATGTGTTTACGGTCATGTGCTTATACTGTAACTTTCTATTGGAGTCTACCATCTTATGATAAATATGATAGTGATTTTTTTGTCATTCTTTCAATAATGTTTAAATTTTTTGCCAACTCTTGTCTATGCTTTCTAAAAAAAAAAATGTTTACTCAATCATGAATTGTCCGTTTTTACCATAATCTTACACACGAGTTAACAGGACCAAGATCCTGTTTCAGGGATAATCACCTTTGGAACACAGCCTAGGACAATATGAGTTACCTCAAGTGGGTAGCATCTGTCCTTCACCTTTGCTCAAGCAATCAGCATACCTTTTACCATAGACTTTGTAGTTATATAGATAAAATGGCTTCTTTACGCGTTTTTGGATTGCAGGAGCACTTTTCCAAATCATTATTGTCCTAGACACAGAATTCTTATCAGGGGTGTAGTTAAAAAATCACTGGGCCGCATAGCAAAAAAATTTTATGGGCCCCCCTGACCTGCCACTATCTATAGGTAGATAGCCAGTGAGACCGCCTGGCGGTTGCCAGAGAGCCCCCATTGAAGGGTAACCGAGCCCCCCTGTTCCCCACATTGACAACAGTATGTATCTTTAAGGAAGTGAGGGACAGGCATGACGGCAGTATGCATATCTATTAGAATGAGGGACAGACATAACTGCAGTATATATCTCTATAAGAATTGGGGACAGACATGGCAGCAGTATGTATGTTTATGGGAATGAGGAACAGACATGACAGCAGTATATTTCTTTGCGAATGAAGGGCAGACATGACAGCAGTACATCTCTATGTGAATGAAGGGCAGACATGACAGCAGTACATCTCTGTGAATGAAAGCCAGACATGACAGACAGATGGTTTGTAATAAATCATTAGCTATAACTACAGAACCTGTCACCAGTATGTTTTTCTTGGCTGTGCTCAAAAACACATACTATACATTTGTTATAGATAATTGCCTAGTAAGAGCATGCAATTTTTTAAAGTAAAGGTACAATAATGATAGGATTGCAAGGTAAATGTGAAATCCTGGACTGGAATACATTGGAATGGAATGTGTCCAAAGGACTAAATGTCTTCCTTGGCCTACCAGTCCATTTTTCCAATGATATTCCTAAAGTTTGACCAATGTCTTCAAATGCTCTTGCACACTATGGCAGAGAAAAGGTACATATCGGCTAAACGGTCACATGTACCTTGAACAAGTTATGAACTCATGAAAGAGTTAATTTCATAATCCCGGTGCTCTTGCACACTATGCACTGTGTGGCTTGAGAATACAACACAATCATACCGATATTAGATGTCGAGAAACATTAGCAAGATGGAATTGAGTCAGGTTTAGCAAGAAAGTTAATTTCATAATCCAAGTGCTCCCAGTAGTGCTTGTCTATCAAAAATGTATAGGTAGTATACCTTTGAAATTTTGGGGGTTAGCAGTTAACCCCTGAGACTACATTCATGCAAAATTTCAGGTCCCTGAGCATGTAGCAGAGTAAGCCATTATGGTCTTGTTGAAGAATTATTTCATAGCTGACTTCTTTGTAGGAAGGGTTGGAGCTAGGGGCATGAAGTTTTGCATAGAAGTAGTCTCAAGGGTTAGCTCAGGGGTCACTTCACTTTTTGATTCAAAGGCCACAATGGGTTCTTAAACTGGACCAGAGGGCCGGAACAAATGCAAGGATGGAGTGTTTGTATGAACTAATATAAATTCAAAGTTAACATCATTGCATAAAAGGGTATGGTCTTTTTTTTATTTCAATAGTAGTATTCATTTCAACACTAATTATTATAATTTGAAACTTGGAGGAAATGGAGGAATCATAGCACAATAACATACCTTATATTGAAGATGGCAAAGGCAAAATATAATTGCCTAACAGGAAAGGAAAGGTACAAACGCCTTTCAAATTAAACTTATATATAATAAAATAATTTAAAACTAAAACAATTTGAAAAGAACAAACTGTGTAAACAGTAAGTTAAACATTTTCTTTAGTGCGACTTCCAAATTATGCCAGGGACGTAGATGTAGATGCCCGGGAAGTAGATGTAGATGACAATATAGACTGGGTTGAAAGGTTTTTGGTCTTTAAAACATCAACTTTAGTGGGAACAGTGTTGTTGGTCTCCTTTTTTTAGCTCATGCATCAAAGTCTAGATTTAGTATTGTTGTGGCTATTCTCAGGATAGATCTGAGGTGTTCGTCAGTTACGCTGGATCTGTGAGGGGCTTTGTTAAAGTTCATTACGCTAAATGTCTGCTCACAAACATAGGTTGACTCAAGCAGCACCAGTATCCTCTGTGCCATCCTCCGGATGTTCGGAAAAGTGGCTTCATTAAGTGTGTCTTTTTCCCTGCTGCGCGCGTCCTCAGTGGGTAGAAAAACTGCAGTGGATACAAGCCCTAAATTTAGTATGTGAGATCTGGAGTGCTATACATTATGAAGTATAACAACATCTCAACGCATGTGTTCCATAAAAAGACAATTTTCCTGGGATGTGAAGAAGATGGATGCTCTTTGCAACAACTCCTTCACTACCCCAAATGAAGACTAAGGACTTCATGGGGACTTTAAAGGCTCCTAATTGTATACACAGTAATCATGCAAACTCAACACATGCAGAAGCCATGAGAAATATATATTATGTCTGTGGAAGGTCTGTGGAACTTGCTATCATTGTGCTGATCATCCAACTGACTTTCTTAATTCAGAAGCAATAGCCTCATATCCAGTTCTGTAATCAGATCAATAAAGAGAGAATTATAACGAAATCTGAATTGAGGAAGCCAGTTGGGTGACTACTAAAAACTCATCAAGAAAACTAGCAAGTCCCATTGCCTTGACTAATTGAAATCAGACCTCAATATATAAATTTCATCCTTTCCCACCCACAGGTTATTCTTAAGGTAGGAATACACGGGTCGATTTCTGCACAGAAATCTGGGAAAAAATATACCTGTATATGCCATTTTTCGAGCGAGATCAACAGATCTCGCTCGGCCGAACAGGTTACAAACATATTGGTAAACCTTGTTCGATATCCTATACTTTGAATAGGGACCCGCGGTTTCCCATTCAAAGTATAGGACGGGCTGACAGCTGGCTCCCGATATCTGGGAAGCCGGGCAGTAGCGTGAAGCCGAGATCTCTCTGTCGGCTCAAAAATAGCCGTGTATTCCAGCCTTTATACCTTGAATCTTTATGTGACTTCAAATGTGAACTAAAAGACACATGTGGCATTCATTTTTTAAATAAAATGGAAAAACAATCTAGCGGGCCAAAAAGAGTTACATTGCAGGGCAGATTTGTCCCTGGGCCGGAGTCTGACACCCCTATTCTAAAGCCCCCCATACATGCTAAGATTTTATGGCCGTCTGATTGCTGATCGGTCAGCGAGCAGTTGCCGATTGTTCAGCGATCAACTGGCGATTGTTCAGCAATCACCTGGCGATTGTTTAGCGATCAAAAAACGGGTGCCGATTTTAGCTCTTTCAGCTCCGCGGGCCAAATAGAAAAGGAGAACGGGCCACATCTGGCCCGCGGGCCGTAATTTGCCCACCCCTGATATAGGAGTATATCACTCTGGCGATGAAGAAGCAGGACTTTTAGCTGAAATTAACTCAGAAGTATTGTAGCTAGAGGGGTGAAACTCGGGGTGTAAGTAGTAGTAGGGGAGCATTACTGACCCTGAAAGTTTCATGATTATATTATGAATGGGTTACGTGCTATGAATGTTCAAAATTAGTGTCACATAGGTTGTTTTGGTTTAGTTTCTACGGCAGAGCTGGAGAGGAGAGGATGTGTCCTCTCCCCTGCGTTTTTACTGGTGGGGATACGAGCTGCAGGAAGCAGAGGAGTGAGAGAGGAGGGGGAGGAAGGGGGAGTCCCCCCCAGCTGGCCAGATCTAAGAGTTCAGTGTCGGGACAAGCAGGTGAAAAAATAGTCCCATTTCACCTGCTTGCCTCTGTCTTTATCCCCGCCGGCGGGGGGAGGGGTCAAGGTTGATGGGGGGCCCGGACAGTTAAGGAAAAAAAAAGAAGCAGACAGAAGTGGCGGGCCCCATAGCGTTGCTATGGCAGCTATGGTGGTCATCATATATATATCTAGGAAGATGTCGTTGGAAGATGGCACCGACTCATTTGAAATGGGTAAACAAACCTAACTTAGGGTGACATGAAAAATTTACCCACATTTGGGATTACCACCAGAAAAGTCAAGCTGGCTATACAGAGGTTGTTTCTTGTGTTTAATTGACCAGATCTTAGTACTGAATTTTAAGAATTTGTTTACTTTGTGTGGGATGTGGGTACCATTGAGTGATATTGAAGTTACAGTCCATTTTTAGGTTGCATGCAAGCTGTTCAAATTGAAAATTAATCAAATAAAGGTTGCATATGGCTTGCTATAGACACTCCGTCATACTTTACAGACATTTTACACACACACAGGTCCATCTTGCTGGAATGTTGACATTAATGTGTATCACCATGCTGAATACTCATACATATGTATTACCTTGCCACTTGCCTTGCCATTCACAGCCAGCAGCAATTTCTGTACCCAAGCTGGTGCTCTGCTTTCACCAGAATGGTTATCCAGACAATGTATAAGATCAGGTCTTTGGTCGCTCACAACACTCAATGCTCAATATAGGCACCTCTCCACCTATATCAGCTATTTAGACTCGGACCCTTTCCAACTTCTGCATGAAAGCTGTGAGATACTGGTGGAAATGCAGTGCATATATGCCAGTTTAAATTTTGGGCAGATGTGTATGGTCTATTAGCTATATATTGTGATCTCAAATTATTCTAACAACCCCACAATCTAAAAAAAGCTCTGTTAAGGTAGCCATACACGGGTCGATTTCCCACACGATTCCTGGCCAATCGCGTGCAGCCCACCTTGCCCGATCGACCCCGCCCGATCGACATGGCCCCCAAATCA
>CM070033.1:87149125-87164222 GCA_036250615.1 Ptychadena robeensis
CCCGGAATCGATCGTGCTGGAATCCGGTGCGAATCCGACACGTGTATGGGGGCCTTAAGCAAAGCATCGAACATCGCCGTAATTACGGTCATGTCCGATAAAGCAGTTTTCGAGCGGGATTGATGTGTGCAGTGGGCGCAGATTATATGGGTCAGATAGATGGCCGTAAGCGCGCACGGAGCTCGAAATGGCCATCGATTTGACCCATATCTCCAGGTCTGTACCCTTCATCAGAGTGGGAAGAGGAGGAAAGACTCAGTGACCCAGATGGTGTCTGAGCAAATCCCTTGCCTCTCCTCCTCTAAGAAGATGCCAGGCAATGACGTGTTGGCGTGGGATTAGCGAACAGGTGAGGGCCTATGCTCCCACTATCCCAACGAATGGGGGATGATTGTATAATATATATTGCAGCACATAACCTCAGAATAGGGGCACAGCTATGTTATATCATTAAAGGCTTTGACACAAAATGTGCGTTACCACACTACAGTGTTCTCTAATGCTTGAAGTATCATTTAAGTTTTATGGAAAAAATGATGTCTTCTAGCTCTGCCTGCTGTCCTATTTTCATTATAAAATGCTTATACAAGTCAATATAGATAGAAAATGTTATGTGTGGCCCTTTAGTGATGCTGAGGGCCACACTTGTGGTCCTCCATATCAACTCAGTTTAGGGCAAACACAATGTAATGCTGTATTTTAGATTATAGGAGAATATCAGTGAGCTGACACTGCCTGTGGATCTAGCTGCTTCACCAAAACATTTTAAGGATTCCATATTAACCTTATCAAACGTAGGTGGCCCTTTTTAGCTCCCTTAACACCATTACAATTCCTACATGCAATAATGGTGTCACATGATTGTTTCCCCCTTACAAATTTTCCCTCACTTGATATATTTTCCCTCACTGACTGTTACAAATTGTTTCCAGAACAGGAAGTGACAGGAAATCTCTCTATGTGAGCCCCAGACTAAAGCAAAGCCTGGCCGTGGTTTCAGGCCTCCCTATATGATTGCCATGTCTGCAGTGACACACTTCTATAGAGAAATGTTACTGAGGGAGCGGCACACATTACACATGCTCCTGTCCTCCATCCATGGACACTGTACACAGCACAGCCGCAGTGTAAGGCGAGCAGCCGTCTCACCGGCGCCCCCTGGCGGTCACACTGGCAGCGGAAGCACGTGTGGGAGAGCTGCGGCTCGGCTTTGCCCCAGCGGCTTGTGTTTACCTTCCTCGGGCACACATGATCTCCTGCATCGATTAGACAAAGCTCGTGCTCGTGTATAGGACTATGTCTCAGGACTCCTATCTCCCACCGGCCAAGAAGTTCAAGCCGGGGACCCCGCCATCCAACCACATCCGGAAAGGGGCCATGCAGCTCGGGCCCAGGAAGCAGCCGGTGCCCATCGATCAGCAGCGGCGGAGTCTACCCATCTACCAGGCCCGAGCTCAGCTCATAGGACAGCTTAGGCAGCTGGAGAATGCCGTCATCATCGGTGAGCTGGGGAAGGACGATCACTGCACACTGGTCATGTATGATCATCTACATACACATACAGAGCAGTGTACATCACAATGGGGGAGACTAATGCATGCCAGCCAGTAATAATACAAATCCAGATTGTACATGGTTATCAGATAATAATGTGTATCTATATCGGAACAACAGCTTATTAATGTGTATATACGTTCATTGGAACAACTGCCACATTTTTATTTTATTAATTATTTTGGCTAGAAAGGTTAACGATGAGAACCACTTTGAATGTTATTACTTACTGATCTAGGAAGTCAATACTTCATCGCTGTAGCTTGGATGCCACTTTCGAACGATTTAAGCAGGGTACAGACGGCTCGATATTCGAGCCGTCTGATGTACCCTGCAGCGTGATGACTTCTTCACGCTGCTGTCAGATATCGAAGAAGCCGGGGAGAGCAGAACTGTCTCCCCAGCTTCTCCTCCTCAGCCGAGCTTTGCCTGGAGACCCAGGCAAAGCATCGGATATCGCCGTATTAACGGTCATGTCCGATAAGGCTGTTTTCCAGTGGAATTGATTTGTCCCGCTCGAAAACAACGCAAGGGGCAGACTATATGGGTAAGACAGATGGCCGTGAGCGCGCACGGGCACCTTTGGCAGCTGCAGATAGCTGTACTTCTGCTTCGGCTGTTTTGGGGGAGATTAGGGTTAGGGGCATAGGTGTCACTATTAGAGGCCGGGAATACGTTACGTCACTTCCGGTATTGGGAGATTAAAGTCCCCTTCCTCCTATTCAGTTCCTGCCTGACTTAGGAGGGAGTTACTCTCCCTAATAATGTCCCACCCCGCACATCATTTACACAAGCGTGGTGGGAACTTAGGAGGGAGACCCCCTACCTCGGCCAATGTCAAAATCCTAGGAAAAATCTGGGATTTTGTGCAATCAGGATTTGGCTGGGAAAGCCACATTAAAACATGACTTTCCTGGCAAAAACGGGATGGTTGACCGATATGGTTAAGGAACAGGGGAGGTTAGTTTAATTTTAACCACTCCCAAGCCTTAACCCTGAAGATCACTCCAAAAGTCAAACGCCACCCCCCAACCCTAAACGTAACCTCCCAAAACCCCTTACTTTGACAGCCGAAGCCCGTAAGCAGAGCCCTGTAAAGCCGCAAATGTATGACTATCTGCAGCTGTCAAAGGTAGTATATCTCAACGGGGTAGGATAAATTGTTCATCCTGTGCATGCGCAGTTGGCAGGGTAGGAGAAATCGATGGGTTAGGACAGCTCGGCAGTAGGTCAGCCATACATGGGTCGATCCCCATGGGATTGAGGAACGATCGCTTTACACATCGGTCGATTGTCGCAAATGAGCACAGTGATCGATCGATTGGGATTCTAATAAATCGATACATGTATGTGGGCCTTTATGCTTTCAGTACCCCTCAATAGGTAGCAACCAGAAGCTGTCAGTACTGATCTTTTGGAGAATATTTCCAATGTTACAGGGTTCTGCAGAAATATGCTGATGACACTACTGTTGTGCATAACTTAACCACTGTATTACCCTGCTGGAAAGGGGTAGTCAATGCTGAATGTACAGCTATGCGGAATAACTGATGATAAAAGTAAGGCTCTGCTGAAAATCTCCATTTCTACCTATAGCTCTGTCGAACAGCTTAGTTTCCAGGCATGTCCTGTTGAACCACTTTTTTGGGCAAGACTTGTTGAAGGACTTGTGTCTAGGTACAGTTCTCTTAAGGACTTTGGTTTTTAGGTACAGACTTTGTTGAAGGGCTCTGTTTCTAAATACTGCTAAATATTGTTGATGGGCTCCGTTTTTTTGCTCTAGCTCTGTTTAATGCTGTTTCTAGGTAAGGCTTTGACAAAGCGTTCTGTGTCTAGGTATGTATAAAAGGCTCCGTTTCTAGGTTATGGTTCTTTCAATGTCTAGGTATGGCCCTATCAAAGAGCTCCATCTCTAGGTAATGCTCTGTCGATAGGTACCATATTTTTTGAGACGCCCTTTAACCCCCAAAGTCTTATAATCCGAATTGCCTATGCCAGCAGGGCAATGAAGAGAGGGATAGATGAACTGGCATCTATACCTCTCTCCTGTCCGTGAAAACGGCAATCACTCGCAGCTCCCATGGACACAGTAACAGCCAGCTAGAGATCAGAGGAGAGGAGACACTCTGCAGCTGTTGGCCCCTCTTCTGCCGATCAGTGTGAAGAATGATGTGTGCTGAGAGTGTTCTGCTGCTATTGACACCTACTGGCTGAATTGAATATTGCATTCATTGAATTAACCCAATTGATGTAAAACGTATTTAATCGTTTTTTCTGGTTTTCCTGCCCTAAAAACTGGGTACATCTTATGGTCCGGTGCATCTTATACGGTACATACGTTGTTGAAGGGCTCGTGTTTAGGTACGGCTCTTTTATGGACGTGGATTTCTAGTTACAGACGTCATTGAAGGGCTTTTTGTATGGCTCTGGAAGAGCTTTGTTTATGTAGGGCTCTGTTGAAGAGCTCAGTTTCTAGGCACAGACTAAAATGAAGGGTCAGTTTTTTGAGACGGCTCTGTTGAAAGGGCCACTTTCTAGTAAAGAGCTCCATTTCTAAGTCTGGTTTGGGTTAAAAAGTCCAATTGAAGGTAATGCTAGTGTAATGATGCTGTGCTATCTGGGAGTTGATAGTACTATTTATGTTAAGGTTTTGCTTGATGAAGAGTTGTTATAGTAGTAGGTAGAGTTTGTGTGCTCTGTTGGTACTAGGGGTTGATGGTACTGCACTGTTTATGGTAGTATGTGTGGAGGTCAGGGTATTGGTGCTGCTTTTTTGTAAAATAGAGCCAAAGAGCTACTTCATCAATAGAGAGTTGGAATAATGGTACAAGTGTTCCAGATTTGACAGTGTGTCAGTAATCTACTGTTTATATGAAAGAAATATATGTGAACGCACAGTAAAATGTTTTTTATTTATTGTTTTTATTTTTTTTCTAATAGGCGAGACTGGATCTGGTAAAACAACTCAGGTTCCACAGTATCTTTATGAAGCCAGTATCGGCCGTCAAGGTATCATCGGCATAACCCAGCCCCGTCGAGTGGCAGCTATATCTCTAGCAACAAGAGTTTCAGAGGAAAGAAAAGCTGAGCTTGGTAAACTGGTAAGCCTCAACCCAAGTTGTAGTATTTTGGCCTATGTGTATGAATGGATCGTGTGACTAAGCAAATATCAAATTATGTTATACAATGCTGATTCTTTTTTCAATAATTTTGTATAAATCATGGTTTTCTAGCCCACTGCTATGATGAATGTTTTTAGATACACCTGTTTTATGTTTTGTGTGTTTTAATAAAGCAGTATTTCATAATGTACTATTGTGGAAGAGACATTGAGATAATAAATGTTATTTATAAACATTCCCAGGTCGGTTTTACTGTTCGTTTTGAAGATGTTACATCAGAGGAGACCAAACTTAAATTTCTCACCGATGGAATGCTATTGCGTGAGGCAATTGGAGATCCACTTCTGCGCAGGTATAGCGTAATCATTCTGGACGAGGCTCATGAGAGAACAGTGCACACCGATGTATTGTTTGGGGTGGTTAAATTGGCACAAAAGAAGAGGAAGGAGCTTGGAAAATTACCCTTAAAAGTAAGTTCTTAATCTTAAAGCTGAAATTAGTCTTCCATTTATATATATATATATAATATATATTATAATTAGTAGTTATATTTTTCTAGACATACTGTATTTTTCGGACTATAAGATGCACCGGACCATAAGACACACCCAGTTTTTAAAGCTGAAGCCAAACTCGACCATAAGATGCAGGCACTTTTCCCTCCCGATTTTGGGGGTGAAAGTGTGTCTTAAAGTCCGAAAAATATGGTAATCCACTTTACATAGGGGTGAAAAAAAAAAATAGGCATGGGAGCAATAGAGAAAGTTACAAACTTTGTGGTAGCATACTGATGGGAGGAGAGTGCAATAAGAAGAAATGTCTCTTTACTCTGTTTTTACTCCTTTCTTAAAGCGGACCTACCACCAGGAATCTATGTTTTCATGAATGGTACTAGAAGTGCCAATAATAGGGAGGAATGCAGTGAAAAAACCCAAAAACGTACCTGTAATGAGCAATTTAGGAATATAATCAGCCATTCCTATTCACTTCCTGGTTAATGGGCTCAGCAGAACCCGGCACCACGTCACAGCAGCATGTGATTTTTCAGTGAGCTGCTTTGAAAATTCCCATTGAAGATCACTGAACGCCCCCAGTGGCCACCCGCGATATTGCACCACCATGTGTTTCATGTACACTGAAAAATCACGTGTTGTTGTGACGTGCTGCCGGGTTTTGCTGAGCCCATTAACCAGGAAGTGAAGAGGAATGGCTGATTATATTCCTAAATTGCTCATTACAGGTACGTTTTTGGGTTTTTTCACTGCATTCCTCCCTATTATTGGCACTTCTAGTGCCATTCATGAAAACATAGATTCCTGGTGGTAGGTCCGCTTTAAATAAAAATCCATTAGTTCCAGCAGCTTCTAAACAGGTCGTTTTTCTGTGGCATTACAGTACCCTGAAACAAATTTCTGTCTCTTTATATAGATTATCATTATGTCTGCCACAATGGATGTGGATCTGTTTTCAGAGTATTTTAATGGGGCCCCTGTTCTCTATCTGGAAGGAAGACAACATCCCATCCAGGTCTTCTACACCAAACAATCCCAAAGTGATTACCTCCAAGCTGCACTGGTAACAGTCTTCCAAATCCACCAGGTAATATAATATGCTATGGAAACCTGTGTCTCTTGCGTTGACCTACTATACCACACTACAGCTGCAACACAGCTAGTTTGAATGAGCCCTTACAGTTCACAGACTGTTGCTAACCTTCTCTAGCCATTAGGGAAATATGAAGAAAATGTCTTTTTCATCCACTGAGGGACACAGTATTCCTGAATGAATTCATTATAATGCCACCACCATGATTCATTGGATAGTTTCAAAAGCAACCTTGCCCTCTGCCTAACCGCTCCCAGATTCCCTCAGATTTTTAGTAGTGTCCTAAGAGCATTGACATCTTCATGTCCATGGCTGGTCCCCTTGGCCTTCATTCAGTTGTCCATGGCCCCACTATCCAGTGATTATTTCAGCCTTTGTTTTCCTTGCCCGTGGTGGTTTTCTATTTACAATTATTACATGTAGTATATAGTAAAATGACTTTTACTTTATACTACATGTAATAAAATTGTAAATGGAATTTAAGTTGTCGGAACTCCCCTGTATACTCAATAGCCTTTTGAGTTATTTAGAAGTACTTAACCACTCGAGAAACCTTTATTTAACAATTCTGGTTTTCTTCCATTAAGGCACTTTAAAGCGATCCTAAACTCTCTACATTTAAGCTAAAACAAATATTTATAATCCCATATACTTGGTTTGAAATTTTTCAATCTCTCTACTGTGTTGGCCATACAGCATAAATTTCTGAAAACTATTATGGACACCATATGTGTGAAAAGTGCTATCTTTGCACAACTGTGTTCTAAAACATATGCAAACAAGTTACTTACATGAGTGTAGGTACAGATATAATTTTTTTGGCTTTAACTTAAACCGTGAAGGCAGAATGTATTTTACCAGTGTTGATAGTTGTTCCTAAATTACACAAGGTATTCTCTGTAACCCAGATTTACCGATGCATTATATCTAAAATTGCATTCTGTGTCATTATTACAAACAAAACCCAAAACAACATAATTTGTTATTTTGTAATTTCCATGTTGCTTGTAATGTTTTAATTGTTTTTTGTAGGAGGCACCAGCTTCTCATGACATATTGGTGTTTCTGACTGGTCAGGAAGAAATTGAAGCAATGACTAAGACATGTCGAGACATAGCAAAGCACCTTCCAGATGGCTGTCCACAAATGACAGTAATGCCCCTTTATGCCTCTTTACCACACTATCAACAGCTCAGAGTATTTCAGAATGCACCCAGGGTAAGTAAGAAGCCAGATATGCTTCAATTAAGGTCATAACATTACTTCTTTGTTCTTCATTCACAAGTTATCCCTAGCTTAATGCAAATCCAGATAGTCAACCAATACTAAGCTAAAGCCCCCCCCCCCCCATACATGCTGTGATCCTCTCTCAATTCTTGAGGAACTGACTGCAGTGTGATGACGTCATGAGAATTGAGGGCCAGTTACCCAGAGGATCAGCAGGCACCCCCTGTGTGCTGGGCATTACAAATATCCAAAATAATGTAATCGCTCAGGGATAAATGGACATGTCCGGTCTCTTGCCTATCAAGATTTTTGCCCACATGGATTGGTTGCTCCATGTGGGCACCCGCGATCCACGGGCGATTGGTGCGAACGTGCCTGACAGTCAATGGGCCGCAAAATTGTGTATGGAGGGCTTAAAAGTCCAAAGATAAAGGAATATTTTGACACTTATTTTTTTGAGTAAAGTATTCCTGCCATAAATCTTCATCTGGATTTGTGAAAGAACCCATACTGGCCAAGTGCCAACATTTTAAGGTTGCAGGCATTCTGGAGTGAGACAGTGAAAAAGAAAAAAAAGTTAATTGTTTGCACTATATTGCCCGGCCGGTATCTTTATTATGTTTACATCTTTTTCCTTTAGTTTACTAGTTTTTTTTATGTTTCAGGATCACCGCAAAGTTATCCTTTCGACAAATATTGCCGAGACATCCATCACCATAACAGGAATCAAATATGTGGTAGATACAGGCATGGTGAAAGCAAAGAAGTACAACCCAGGTATAACATGCAATTTGAAGTTAAAGATTAGCCTTAATACTCCCAGTTTATTCTAATTTATCATGTTTGCTCTTTATGTGTGCTCTTTAAATACTACATCATGTCACAGGCAGTGCAAAAATATTCAGGGACAAAAAGCGCATAGTAGTTCCTATCTGGCTTGTTTTATTTACCTTACTTATTTTTACAATAGATAGTGGTTTGGAAGTGCTGGCAGTGCAAAAGATATCAAAAGCCCAAGCCTGGCAACGTACAGGAAGAGCAGGTAGAGAAGACAGTGGAATATGCTATAGACTCTACACTGAAGATGAATTTGAGAAGCTTGATAAAATGACCATCCCAGAAATTCAAAGGTAAGACTAGGACTTTATTGAGTATTCCACAGTCTTTTTACTGTAAATACAGGGGCACAGTTGTGAATGCTAAGGTCAACAGTTTAGACCAGACATGGATAAACTACTTCTCATGGGCTATATATGGCCGTTTAGTTTTTTTGTATCCTGCCTGTTATCTTTGTGGCATGCTTCTGGTTCCACTCTCATTCAAAGTGTGAAGATCATGATAAGAGGTATCCGAACATATATATAAAAAATTGGATGGCTGTATTATTTATTTTAATCATCATCATCGATGCAAGGGTTTTGGGTTACTAGGCTGAGAGGCCATTACAGGCTCTTGGTCTGACTCCCTTGTAAAATATAAGAGCCTATTTTGGCCCTACAAGTCAAAAAGTTTGCCCACCCCTGGTTCAGACAGTAAGCTGAGGTTTTTTAACCTCCCTAGAGTTATTTTTTATGGAACAAAAAGCCACTGTACTCCTCTGTGATTGCCGGCTCTCCCACCAGCCCTTTACAGAAAAGCGACGACCCTCCATTAACATGGAGGTCAATGGTGCAAGCATTTGTAATTGTTGGTAAACTAAAGTAATGTTATTTGTTTTTGCACAGGTGTAATCTGGCCAGTGTGATGCTGCAACTGCTGGTGCTGAGAGTTCCAAATATTCTTACATTTGACTTTATGTCCAGGCCCCCTCCAGGTGTGTGAACAATCTATAAAATTGGGTTTATGTTATATGCACATATATACTGTCTTTAAAGTGTCATGCTTTGTAAAAATTGTAAGCCTGATTACCATTTTAGGATAATACCTCCTATTTTGTGCCCCTCTCCTTTTTGCAAATTTTTTTTCTTACTGGGCAAGAGGGTGAGTTATGCTTTAGTAATATTTTATATACAAATTACTTATTTACATTTTAGACTCCATTCGTGCCGCTTTTGATCAGCTGGACCTTCTGGGTGCCATAGAGAGAAAAGAAGACCAGATCATCCTTACCCCACTGGGAAGAAAGATGGCTGCTTTTCCTTTGGAGCCTCGGTTTTCTAAGGTAAACTCCCTAAATACCTAACTATGCATATAAATTTTGCATCACTTTTTTTGAGAATATTTACATACATTAACCTCTTTGATGGGTAGAAGTGTTGTTCTTGTCATTTTTTTCTAGAGATGGTGGAATGATTTAAATCTGAGTTAATTAACCTATGTACCTCTTTTGGTACAGAAATCTGGATCTCTGTGGACCGTCCGGGTGGTTACATTTTTGGGGGGGGGGTATAGCTTTTTAGCAACCTAGTAATGGCCTATTGCAGATAGGACTTCTTTTCTTTCCCAGAAAATATTTTTCACTTTAAAATGCATTTGCAATTTAAAAAAGAAAACAGAAGCATTCTCAATAACAATACCTGATTTAATAAATAAAATTGTGTTATGATGAAGTAAACGTTTAAAATGATTATTTCCTTTTTCAGACTATTCTCGTTTCACCGAAATTCCATTGCACAGAAGAGATCCTGACTATTGTGGCTCTGCTTTCAGTGGACAGTGTTCTCCATAATCCTCCCGCTAAAAGAGATGAAGTACAGGCAGCTCGCAAGAAATTCATCTCTAGTGAAGGGGACCATGTCACCTTACTCAATATCTACCGCGCATTTAAAAACTTGGGCAAAAATAAGGCAAGTTTTGTTGGTTACACACACTGAGACTCATGTCAATGCCATCCAGCTGGGTCTTCAGTGTTTTTGTCCCTCCATATATTGCACATATTTATAGGTGGAATAGTTTTCTGTGTACTTGCAGTTTATCCACGTTGGGTCAATAAACATTGGGCCAAACTACTGGCTTAGTAAACAGACAACTTTGTCGGGTTACAAGAGTGCTGACACATGTTATGCTCATCAATGAACATGGCTGGAAAATTAAATATATCATTCTGTTTTATGATTTTGATTATATGATTTTTTGGACCGTTCATGTATCCTTTCAAGAGTTCATTTTACTTTAGAGCCTGTAGCAAAAAAGGTTGTCAGCTTATCAAAAGATAAGATACCTGTACTCCCTGTGGTCTTCTTGCAGCTGTATATTGTGCATCAGTGGAGCCCTTCTGATATAAGCAATGAAGGGTAGAGCTATGTAAATGTGCTGCCATCCGGCATCTCACCCATCTAGCTCTTTCTTTGTGAAAGCTGGAATGCTGCCAGCTTTTCACACAGACAGGCGAGCAATGTGTACACAGCCCGGCTTGTCTATGCCCCCTTTCCTTTGTCCCAACTCTCAGCTGCCAGAACCCCCCCCCCCCCCCCCCCCCCCCCCCCCCCGCTCTCAGCTGCCTGTGTTTTGTTGATGGCTTTAAAGTACCTGTTCATGCACCGATACATTTATTTTCAAGTATATAACATTTTCTTGTTTTCCTCCTAGGACTGGTGCCGGGAAAATTTTATAAATGGCAGAAATATGATGATGGTCTCAGAGGTTCGTGCTCAGCTCAGAGACATTTGTATAAAGGTATTTTACTTTTGGTTTTATTTTTATCCCCCCTTTTTCTGCCCTGCCACCAATGCACTGGTCCTTGATTAACATTTTATAGGTTCTATTACGTCTACCTTAAGTAAACACAGCAGTGCTGCCGGCTTTCACTTCTTATAACTCCAACCTGCAGCAAAGAATTAGTAAATGCTCATTTATTTCTTCTAACCATATACTCTATAGGGTGTTAATCCAGGGAGTTGATCAGAGTTCCGCCCCTGATATACAAAAATGGGAAGCGAAACACTAAAGGGACCCTGAGTGCCCTTAAATTACCTAAGTGGGGCTTTATTGGCCAGAAAGCAATCCTCAAATAGTCAGATCGAGTGTAGTATAAAAAGGTCTTTATAAGAATGTCTCACAGGACCATAGTCCAGTATTGGGCATGTTGAGTTAAAAATCACTATCCCATATATCATTACACCAGAGGTTCCCAAACTTTCCTTGCAGGGCCCCCCTTTTCTATTTAGCAACATTATCGAGCCCCCCCCTCTCCATTCAAATACAGGTAATGAATAAGGCCCTGCACCCCCCCTGGAATACCTTTACGCCCCCCCAGTTTGGGAACCACTGCGTTGGACCATGTAGTCCTTACGCATTTCGTTCAATCCATGTACTTCCTCAGGGACAGAATGTGATAGCTGAAATGATAGTGTTATGTCTCATGCCCCCAAAGGGGAATCAAAGTATGTAGTCAGTCCAAAAATTAAGTCCAATAATGAAATCCAAGTCTAAAAAAGTCCAAAATGTATTCATTCAAATCATTAATCCTGGATGTTATTATTCCCTGGGCTGGATATGATTGGTGAGTACATCCCATTCATCTGTTTTGGTAATTGAGCATCATCATACCTCAACACGCATTTCAAAACAACTTCACCCGGAGGTCTAATATTGTAAGGTACCAAATTTTAATCAGTTTAAAAGCGTATATCCAAAACTGCCGGCCGCTGAGTCACAAAGGGAGAACGAGGGGCTACTAATTAGTGTACGTATCATTCGAGCTCCAGGGTGATATGTAAAATAAAACACTTAATAAAACATTCAATAAAAAAGTTTGGAGAACTTTGAGTTGTCTTTTAAAATAAAACTGCAAATAGATATACAGAATTACTCTTCCAGACAGTCCATTTTAGCTGGACATCAACTATGTTTCCATTATGTTCCCATCTATCCTGAGAGCTCAATGGATTGCTTGGGTTAAAAGATTACACAAGTGTTTCTGCGATTAAGAGGTAGTGTTGAGGTCACTTTGTTTCTTGCAAGACCAACAGTTACCGTTACTTGCTGAATGATAATCTTAAAAATCTTGAAAGCTACGATATATATCATTTTGGGGGTTTTAGATATAGTCAAATCCCGCTTGTAATAAATCTATTAAATTACTTCATGGTTACCACAAAAAAAACTTGTAGAAGTGCCAATTTGTTTCTAAAACCAACCTATTGAATTATATATAAAGATAGTTGATGCATTTTGTGACTCCTATACGGTTCACTTCTTCAGGATAATCAATTGAAAAGGCCTCTATCCTTTTTTTCTTTGAATTAATGTAGCAGACCATTTGTAATAAATCATGTTCTACAATATATTTGTATATATTGATGCATATGTTGACAATATTGACTTTCTGAAGGTTTTTTCAATTACGATTTAAAAAACAACAAAATGCACTGCTAAAATATGTGTAAAGCAAAGACCACATGTTAGTATTTTCTTAATTCTCTAATGTAAGTCAGCCTGGTCAGTCTCACATATTCTCTACACTTTTTTCTACTTTCAGATGTCCATGCCATTGGAGTCCTCCAGGACTGACTTGCGTAACATCAGACATTGTTTAGCGCATGGCCTGTTCATGAATGCAGCCGAGATTCAACCAGATGGAACGTATACTACGGTGGAGACGCATCAACCTGTTTCCATTCATCCATCTTCTGTCCTTTTTCATTGTAAACCTGCCTGTGTGATTTACAATGAGCTCCTTCACACATCTAAGTGCTATATGAGAGACTTGTGCGTTGTGGATGCTGATTGGCTATTTGAAGCTGCACCTGAATATTTTAGGAGAAAATTAAAATCTAAAAACTGAGCCACTCCAATATATTTTCTGTTCTGTTGTATAATTGTGGTATAGTGTCAGATTAGCGATATCCTAAATTACTGGATTTCAGCAAGCTTGCAATGTGTTATACCGTATTGCTCTACTATAAAGAAGAAAAAATCTTTAGAGCAAATGCAGGGTAGGGAGTCTCTCCGGGCTGTCAGCGGTACCTGTATACATGTACTGCTGACAGCTTCAGCCAGTGTTTTTTCTCACTGTGCTGTCATCACCTCCCTGCTCTCTCCCCCTCCGCATTCTACATGTTGATATACAGACACTTTAGAGTAGTATAGCTATGAGCAATGGGGGGGGGGGGGGGGGGGGGGGGAAGCAGGGAGTGATGACAACAGAGCTCATCCCAGAGCAGAGAAACCCTTGCTGCACTGTGTCTTCTTCTCCTCCCAGTTGCTGATATACATGCTGCTATAGTTCCTGTATACATTCTGTATATTACTATGGGTGCATCACTATAAATACAGTACACCAAGTGTAAAAATGTATATTTCCAGTATTGACATTCCATTCTGGGCAATGCTGTAACTAAAAAAACATCTTCAAACTAATTGTCATACATATCTCATAGTTCTACTCATGTGAATAGTCTATATTTGATAGATACTCCTTTTAACATACGCTTTTTATTTAAATTTGTCAACCACTGACTGGTGAACTATATATTAGTTGCTGGTTTGTAACACGCTAAATGTTTTAAAATGGTATACAGAAATAAAATGATCCTGAATAATGCTTCTAATGAAGTTGGTAGAGCAAAGATGTCCCATTTCTAGCATATTTATCATTTGATATTTAAGTATAACTAGATGTATTATGCTTTCTGTCATTTATATGCTGAGATAACGGCTATATGAACACACCGGGGCAATATACTAGTAGCTTAGGCTTCAAATTACATATTAATACGTGTTAAATCTTTCTTCATGTTCAGTGGTTAAAACAAAGTTTGTACATATTCTGTAAATATTTTCCTCCTTAAAAGTACAGTGAAATTCTTTAATTTATCAGCTATATATTTGAGTATAGGAATAGCGATATATATATATTTGAATTATATATAGTTCAGTCACTTTTTGGATCTGATATGTAGACCAGACAGCATTGCCTTGTCACTGACCTATCTTACTTGGCTAAGCAAGTATTGCTTGTTCATGAACACATACGCAGCCTTCCCATAAGGCCAAGTCTCCATTGTGCTGACAATGAGCAAACAAAAAGTAGAGGGTCGCGTCTTTAGCATGCCCCCAAGTACTGTCAATGGGCCATAACAAACATGTGACCCTGGCAGATTTTGCACGCAGTGGAGACGCAGTATTGTGCATTGTAGAACCCAGCATAGATTTGCTTGGTGTCTTGGAGTCTTGCTGTCTGAGCATTTCTGGAAGCTAATTTAGCATAGAAGATATTGATTCATTTAGTAATCATTTATATGTTATTGACTATATAAGCAGCTGGAAAAAGATTTTTTTATGTACCAATAATTATACTTTTAATGTGTATAATATTAAAATAACTGGTATACATTCATAATTTCAAAGTTCACAGTAGATATAATGATTTGTAAGAGAATAGAAGTTGTTTGAGTAAATGTGAGCACTATACACTCCTGGATCTGCAGGCAATTTTTGGGCTATTGATTGGCGTGCACTGGTCGCAGGTGGCGACCTGGAGTGACTGATCCATGTGGCTTAAATCATGATCGGCCAGAGAACAGACATGTCTGGTTTTCTCTGGCTGATCGCATTACTATGGATGGGAACCACACAAATGGTGCCTTTCCGATTCTTTGGACGTTTCTTTCTTTGCGCAGGGATTGCTGAGTATATGGGGGGGGGGG
>CM070033.1:87164322-87178505 GCA_036250615.1 Ptychadena robeensis
TCGGTCGGGAGGGCTAAAAACGGCCGAAAAATCGGCACGTGTATGGTCACCTTAAGAAATATTGTGTCACAGACACTTTTGTGCGTACAAGATATGTAACAAGATTGCCTATTGTAGCTAAAACTACTGTTGCACGGTATCCTTTATACGCCAATATACTTATCTCTTTTAGGTGCAATCTTTTTAAATGTATCCTTTTATTAGATTCAGATATAAAGCATTTGTAGGGAATGAAATCTTTCTGAAGAGTATGTGTGCCTTGAAATGCCGAAAAGCCAGAACATTTTATCTACCCGGTTTCTCCGAAAGTAAGACCTAGCTGTTAACACCCCAGCTTCCCCCCACCCCTGTGCTTCTCACATAAATCCTTTCCCGAAAATAAGATCTACCATGTCCCAGAGACAGCTTCCATATTTAAGGGAAGACATGACAGGAGGTGCTTTGTCACCTCTTCTACACCCAGAAATAAACCCTAGTGCATTTTTTGCACCTAAAACAAATAGACAAAGACTGTCTTATTTTCAGGGAAACAGGGTAAGACTGCTCAGGGATGAATGTTGGGTGCAAACAATGCAAGCTCCTGGTATATTTACTAAATATGCTACTTCTGCTATGTGCTGTATTACCTGTCAGTTATATATATATATATATATATATATATATATATATATCCACTTTGCTAATGTGCTTTTGAACATTAAATAGATATAGCTCTTTATTCGTTTCTAGGATTCTATTAGTCTTTACTAGGTGCAATATAACATTGTTGCTGCTATTCTCATGTAGGCGAAGGTAAAGTGCTGTCTTCTGGACTATGATGAATAAATGCAGCATGAACATCGTGGTTTGTATGATGTATGAGTACCACCAATACAGGGAACCCTGCAGGATGTATTTTTGTGAAATATTTATTGAACTAAAATAAACCTTTTTGTTTTTCTATATTTGTAATTGGGTTTGTCTTACTTTAAGGCTCAATACTGATGCATTGCTAGTGATCTAGCTTGCTATAACGGTTCTGGGACTATTTATTAAAGCGCACCTAAACTCAAAAATAAAAACATTAAATTTTTACTTACCTCTACACTGTTCCAATAGCTCAAAGTTGCTTAAAACCCTGAAAAAATATATATATTAACCTCCCTAGTGCACCGCCTGTACCATGCCATTTTTAACAGCGTGGTACGGGCAATTCATGCCCGCCCCTGTCCACACAGCCAGCATCATTAATGACGCCAGCTGTGTGGGCAGAAAAGCAGACGTCCCTCCTTTAACATGGAGGTCTCTGGCACGCCTCCTTCCGCGCCATAGTGATGCAATTGATGATGGTGCACAACCCCAGAAATGCGGCTGGGAAGAGCATTGCCGTAGCCCAGCTGAAGCTGGCTTGTCACGAACGCTAGGGAGGTTAAGCTATCCAGCTGACGTCTGTGGAAGCCGCCATTTTAGATTCAGTGTAAACTCCCAGTCTTGAATGAGTTAAGGCTGCAATAACGCCGGCTCCTCCAGATACAATCTGTGTCAATGAACACAAAAGGAAAACCGGAAAAAATAATACTGAACAGTTGCAGAAGAATGTACATATGAGACACTGTCTGCTCTGTCTGTCACCATAGCCCTAGTAAAATCCTAGGGAGGAGTGAGGGGAAAATACACATACATCTCAGGTTAGGATTTTTTATATCTTATTTACATATTGCTCCAATAATGTGGGGTTGGCTAGCTAAGGGAAATGTTTGGTGGGTTAAGGTGCGCTTTAAAGCACAATACAAGGTATACGTCCAAAAGATTAAAGTTTTACACTCCGGATAAGATTTCTGCAATTGCTTTATTTTCCATGTGTAAATCAACAACACACACAGGCAACAATGAGATACAGTACCCCTGGGGGTCACCTCAACCTCTGATGTGTTACATCCTGCGTCAGGGGTAGAGGTGACACCCAGGGGTACTGTAAAATGCCTAAAACCGTCCAGTAAAGACATTGTAACTGTGCTAAAGTGGACCCATCACCCACTTTTTTTACTTGGTGTGATCTTGTATGAATGTAATAGGGCAGAGTGAGGTAAAAAAAAAATGTTATGGCCATTCACAATTATAAAAGAAGCCTGGCAGATAAATATAGAATTTCTTATGATTTCAGGGATTTTCCAGGCATTTGGATAGATTTGTATCGGTTTCTGGGGCATGCACACAGGTCTTTGGAACAGAGTGATTAAGAGGCACAAGCTGATGGTGACTACCATTGAGGTTTCATTAAGTGACAGACATTAACCCCCTATGGTTATTAACCCCCCTGCCGTTCCTGATGGTCCCTGCTCGTTTAGCTCTGACCTGAACAGCAGCGGACGAGCTGGGTTCGTCAGGCAGAGATCAGAGCCACAGCAAAGCAAACTCACTGCTTCATGTGTCTCCGATCTAATGAGGCAGCTGCAGGAGAATGAATCACTCCCCACCCCCCGCCATGCGCTCCTATGTAACCTGGCACATCTGCAGCGCCATCTAGTGGTTGCAGTGCTAATTTACCTGATACAGTGAATTATTGAAATATTCATGATCTGATATTGTGAGTTATTCACAAAGCATCTGAGCATGTTATTATATTCAGGATGTCTACCAGACTCCTGCATGGACATACTTTGGGAAGTTACAGGCCTACAATGTAAAAAACGTTTTTTCCATTAAAGTTTGTAGTGCGCTTTTGTACAGAAATGTACCTCAGCAGTGCACTAGGGAGGTTAAGGGCAAATATGAAATGTACAGCAGTTAACCCCGAGTGTTTAAATAGGGAATTCCTTGTCTAAGAAGCACTCGGGATTAACATCAGGAACTCCTGACAGAGATTTTGCCTCCGTCATCAAAACTTACAAGACAATACCTGTAGAAATGTCTATATTTTATTCAAATCTGTAATGCCGACCATAGACGTCTCGTTTCCTGGCCGATTTCGTGCAAAGAATGCCCTTTGTGTGCCGGCCATTACTTTGGATGGGCACGCTGGTCTGTAATTTCTTAGGTTGATTTCCTGGCCGAATTTAGCTTTTAAGCATTAGATTGCAGCAAATCTAAACGTCTAGGTCCAGCTTTCCGGCACTAAAAACCTTAGTATAGTAATTGTTAGATTTTGTTTAGTCTGTGACATGAAAAAGTTTTCCGACATAAATGAAAAAGGCAACATTTTAGTCGTCCCGAGAACAAAATAAAGATCAAATGAGGATGTGTTCCCTCTCGTGTTATTCCCCTTACAAGAAAGCACCTAAAGCTGGACATACACGGTTCAATTTTAGCGTTTGATCGACTTAAAAAGAACTAAGTTTACATCGATCAAACATAAATCGTATTCTGCACAGAAAGTTCGATCTGCGAAAACTGTTCAGTAATGATTGAAAAGTGATCAGGCATGTTTCATTGATTGTACAACAATCGAACTAAAATTGTAGCATTGTGTGTGTTGGTCGGGTCGATTGTATTAGATGAACGCATTTATATATGACGCTTTCCTGTGTTTTTTTGATCAAAACTAAAATTGCACATTTTGGTCGTATTACAATTAAACCCTCTCACGTGGTTCTACTTTGGATTCGATGACGATCGGTGTTTGATGAAAAGATCAAGATGTAAAATCAAGAAGATGGAAGATCGATCGTGCTAAAATCGAACCGTGTATGCCTATCTTAAAAGTGACAATCTTGGATTTCAGGAGAGCACCTGAGGGGGAACATCTGGGGGGCCTGGGTGCACATGAGAGCTCCTGAGAAGGAGGGGCGATATGGGGGCACAGGAAAGCACCTGAGGGTGAGAGATGGCATTCTAAATGCACAGAAGAGCTAGGGGGGCAAAGGGGTGCTGGGGTAAAAATCTGGAGCTACAGGAGAACGCCTGAGGGATAGAAGCGTGCTGGTGGCGCAGAAAGCATCTAAGGGGGCACAGGAGAGGGCCTGAAGGGGGCGATAAAAGGGCATGGGAGAGCACACAAAGGTGAGGTGACGATCTGGCAGACGTCTCTATGCAGTCAACACGCTGCGCCTCATTATGTAGACACGCCCCGTTATTCTATCATGTCCCCATTGCTATACATACTCTATATATTATTTCCCGCCCGCCCCTCCTGACAGCACAGCCCTCCCTCCTTCTCCTTAACCGCCCTCTCTTCTATGTCGCTTACACCATTGGATGACAGCGTGCTTCGTCACATCCACCGATACACTTCCGCCTACAGAGGTGATAGTTCAGAGGTGTCACAGTGTCCTCTTGTCACACACGTGGGTCACGGCTGTACCATGCTCTCGTCCTTGTCTCGCTCCGTCTTCTCCGCTGCCGCCAGGGTATTGGTCACTCGGCCGCTGCCATTGCTGAGCAGTCGGGGTCCGGGACGTTCCCTGTGCCGCTCTCTATGGCTACAAAACGGAGCCGGCAGCGCGATCCGGCCGACTTTCCTGAACCCACAGAGAGGCTTCCCGGCGGTGTCCTGTGGATGCGGAGGGCTACACACCGAGGGTGAGTGCGGAACCGACATGGCACTGTGCCTGCACCGAGGGATGTGGGCTACAAGGAAGGTTACAAGGTTATGAGGGAGGAAGGGGATAACCTTGACGTTACTGCAGGCTGACATGACACTTCAGTATGGAGCTACATGGTCTCCGATCAGGGAATACGAGGCATAGTGTATTACTTCCTAATGGGTGTATGTACTAACTATAAGGTCTCAGATCAGAGAATGGATGGATGTACTAATTATATACATCGATCGCTATCACATGGATGAATGGACCTATTACATCATCTTATATCGGGGTATATAAAACTCAATGTATCCCTATCACATTGTTGGATGTGCTTATTGTGCGATTTCAGATCTGGGTATATAGAACTCAATGCATCAATATCACATGGATGGATGTACTCATAGGATCTCGGGTCAGGGAATATAAAACTCGATCAATATCACATGGGTGGATGTCAATAACAACTACAGGATCTCATCCAGCAATATTTCATAGAATGTATTGATATACCAAGGCGATATAGTGTGGAATGTAACAGTAATAGCACTTTATCTCCTAGCTCTACAAATGTACAAATATTAACTTCATGTATGAAGTTTTCCCCTTCAGTCTTTTTTTATATGAATGAAATGTGGTATAGAATCCATCAATTTCATGTATATTCATATGATTTCATTTAATGTACCTTTTTGTTAGTATTTCTATACTACAAAAGTATACCACTGTAATGTAAAAGTAAGAATAACGACCATGATACAATGCTGTATAATTTTGTATTATTTCTCTGTTGTTGTTGTTAAATGTCTCTTTATATTTGTGGTTACCATGGGCATGTGTAAAGGAGAAATATTCATTCTTTATTGGGGGTATATGGGCAGGAAATACTGCTCTAGATTAGTTCAGTGGCCCATGTATAGTCATAAGGGGAGGAAGTGATGTCCTATTGTAGAAGACATTGGTGACACAAGGTCAGAGTAAGGGTATGTTTCTACATCTGTCTGGACCCCCAACACTAAGCACATTGCTTGGCAGGGGCTTCCGACAGAGCACATACACTTTACCTGCCAGGCGGATGCTGTGTTCTCACATCGCTGAACACCACCTAAAGTGTATGTGATCCGTCGGGATCTCAGTCAAGCACTGTGCTTAACCCAGGGGCCCTCACGGATCACGCAATGTTGTGGAAATCCCCCTTAAGTGTTGATGAGAACTAGTAAAACTTTGAGGGGAGCACTCAG
The DNA here is from genome assembly GCA_036250615.1 of Ptychadena robeensis. Taxonomy (NCBI): domain Eukaryota; kingdom Metazoa; phylum Chordata; class Amphibia; order Anura; family Ptychadenidae; genus Ptychadena; species Ptychadena robeensis. Next base: position 87,170,066 of record CM070033.1, read on the forward strand.
TTATACTCTGGCCTTCCTTCACAAGTAACTTTGTTAATCACTTAAAGCTCAGGAACATGTACCCATACACAATAGTTCTCTTGTTTTGAAAATACCTCTGAAATACTACTTTTATGACCATTTGAAGCTGATATCAAAGGATGTGCTGCTGAACTATGCCTTTTTTTTTCTTCGTTGTAGGTGACAAAGCCTTTGCAGAATTTTTAAATGATGAGATCAAGGAAGAGAAGAAAATCCAAAAACACAAGAGCCTCCCTAAAATGTCTGGTGGGTGGGAAATCGAAGTCCATGGAACAGAAGCCAAACTGACCCGCAAACTCTCAGGAGAGAAGTATGTACCGCACTCGCACACTTTTGTAATCCACTGCCAGCTACCTATTACATTACTGTACAACAACCCCATTGTATAAGAACACATGTGACCCCATCCCTAGACCTCTAGCAAATATTTTGAACAGTACTATGGCTGCTCTTGTACATGATGAAATAATCCAACATAGTGCTGAAAGCATTAGGCCTAACTTGGTTGTGTTGGGTGACTCATAGGAGAGATAGGCTGGTCTGCCAACATAAGAAATAAAAGTATAATCATATAGGACATTCCAATCTATATCTAAATAATCTGAATCACTGTCACTATGGTCCTTTAAACAAGGTGCACGTAATTCCATGGTTCATAAACTGTTCCTGCAGGGTCCCCCTTTTCTAGATAGGAACATTATGGGGCCATTTCATACTATTTAATTTGTATTGCAGTATTGTGTACTTATACTGTTGTGAAATGGCCCTCCAATTTTTATTTGAAATACAACTTTATTTGGTTTTCACACCAATCATGCAAAGACATGCATCGAGTATACACGCAGCAATCATCCAGAAACATTCATTCACATAGAGGTGAACACACAGACACGCGCACACACACAAACGCACATTACATGCACTCTGCTTACTGTCTGCAGCTAGTTCCTCCATCCTTCCTGCTTATCCCTCCCTCAGCCTCCTAGCTGCGCCCACCTGTTTGGGACTGACTTAAATGGTCCTGTGTTCTCCTAGAATTGCTGCATTTACAACTTTGCACAGCACACATTCTGTCAAGATCGTATTTACTCTGTCCCCATACACGGGTCGATACCTGCTCGATTGTTCACATGGTGATGTCACTGCACTTGAGCTTTAGTCAATTCATCTGCTATTCGATTTGCACCACTTTGCGCAATTGATTCCTATTCGATACTTAGGCCGGGGACCCTGGTCTCCATCCAAAGTAATGGCCATTGAACAGGTTGGTTCCCAGTTCGATTGACCTTTCCTTACTTGGCCAGTACAAGGAGACTATATATGACATTATATATATATATATATGTCATATATATGACAATGTCCAAAAGTTATTATCTTTATTTTTCTGTAGAATGTGAGTTTCTACAGTAATCAACTACCAGACGTTGACCTGATTTTTCTAGTGTATGTTTTGTATGTACTAAAAATTATTTTATTGTCTGCTACTTTGTAGGATTACTGTAACATTTAACACAAACAACAGCATTCCACCATCTTTTGATGCGGAAGTTGAAGAAGGTCAGAAGGGTGAAGAGGATGAAGTAAGTTTAAAAGCAAGGTTTTCTCTCCCTCATTAGACTAAGATTTTGAGCACACCGTGGGAGAAACAGATGGATAAATGTTTATAAGCAAATAAGACTAAAAATAACTTTTTTTTGCTTTTCTCACAGCCTGAATTAGTATCCACTCCCAACTTTGTTGTAGAGGTAACGAAACTGGATGGCAACCAGACATTGGTTCTTGACTGCCACTATCCTGAGGATGAGGTAATGTTCCAGATTCTCTTACAAAGCCAATGTGTTTATAGATTTCTTTTGCTATAATTTTGATGCTATATTGATTATCCTTTATGTCCAGCAAGGGGGGTTTAAAAACCCTGGCGATTCTGTGTACCAGCCAATACTTCAATATCAGCTGATACATGATTTCGGAGGGGTGGGACTTTTTTGTTTTTTAAAGCATAGACACCTCTGGTGTCGCGGGGGATGTCTTTGGCACCTCCCACAGGGCAGGAACATAAGTTCATAGGTGGGGATACCTAGACAATCTGCAGTACAGAGTATAACTGTGCATAAGAATAACCTCCTACATACATGTGTAGTGTTGTTTTTACTTCATTATTTGAGATCATTAATACCGTATTTTCAGACTAAAAGACACACTGGATCATAAGACGCACCCAGTTTTTAAGAGAAGAAAACCAGAAAAAAAAGATTTAATACGTTTTCACATCAGTTGGGTTAATGCAATGGATTTAATGAATGCAATATTCAATTCAACCAGTGGATGTCACTAACAGCAGTACACACCCACAGCACATGACGTCACCTCTTCACTGATCAAAAGGAGGGGGGCAGGAGGCTGCCCAGTCCTCTGCTCTCCCTCTCCTCTCTGGCTGTTTCTGTGTCTGTGGGAGCTGCAGTGATTACAGTTTCCATGGACAGGAGAGAGGTATAGATGCCAGTTCATCTATCCTTCCCTTCATTGCTTATACTAGCAGGGCTTTAGGCTCTGTTGGCATAAGCAATTATACAGTTCAGATGGGAGATCCGGCATCTCTCATCTTGACGGCTCCCCGGATCTCCTTGCCTTTTCCCCCCTGATTTGGGGGTGAAAAGGTGTGTCTTATAGTCCGAAAAGTACGGATATTTGATTTAGGTTGTCCAAATTAGTTTTGGTTTTTTTTTTTTTTTTAGGAGAGATCATTTAAAGCTGGAATGCAGATATATATATATATATATATATATATATATATATATATCATACACAATAAAGACAAAGCTGGATTAAATAGTTCAAATATTACGTATGTATTGCATACAGTGCTGTAGATGACTTTTTACAGTCCTGTTATTTGGCAGTGAGAGCTTCTAGACTTCAAAAGAGACCAGAGTGATGGTATAATCAATGTCATGTGCCTGAAATTCTAAACTTATAAATCATATAAAATAAAAATTTAATTACATTTTTTTTTTCTCTCCCTGCTGTGAAAGGTGGGACATGGTGAGGAGGAAGAAAGTGACATTTTTACTATTCGAGAGGTTAGCTTCCAGCCTGCTGGAGAGACTGACTGGAAGGAGAACAGCTACACCCTTGGCACAGATTCTCTTGATTGGGTTGGTATAAATTGTATTTCTTGATTATATAGAACTATACCGATCAGTTTTTAGCCAGTGTATTGCTTGTTCAAAAATTTAACTTTTCAGAAGAGGAAAGTTTTAAATTTAACCCTAGGTAACTCCATAAAATCTATGAGGCAATTGTGGCAGTATAAGGCAGCCTTGAGAGGACATTGAGATATCTACAATTGGGAGCATCACATAGGAGAGAGGCAGAGTGGAGGGTTGCTGGTACCAAATGTTAACAACCCTGATGTAGAGCAGTGATTCCCAAACTTTCCTTGCAGGGTCCCCTTTTTCTATTTAGGAACATTATTGCCCCCCACCCTATTCAAACACAGGTTAAGAATAAGGGCCCTGGTAACCACTGATGTAGAGTATCTGAACAAGGAGCTGTAGTGCCTGAAATGTATCCTAATAGAAGATAGATAGTAATACGATGCTTATATTAGAGTGCAATACTTATTTGTCTGTTTGCCAAATAAGCTCACTGCTTTGCCTGGCGTAACAGCTACTTTGTGCCATTTATTTTTGGGTGCGAATTGACGCTTTATGGGAGATTGCAGAAGAGAACGCTGTACCCTGCTGTTCTTCCCCGCCCTCCTGACATCGCCGCCGTCATTGAGACCTCGGCCAGGAACAGCAATACCCCATCCATTAACATAAAGGTCTATGGAAGGGTTCAGCGAACATGCAGTGATATAGGCTCGTAGTGCATGGGCGAGTATGCCCGATCGGGACACGGCACAGTTTATTTTAGGAACAAACTGTGACCGTACTGGGTTTGGGCATAGTTTCGAGGAAGTTAAAGCTCTTTATATAACTTTAATTTATTTAACTTTATAAAATCTCTTCAATTGATAACTGTACAGTAAAAATTTACTCTATTTGCAGGCCCTCTATGACCACTTGATGGATTTTCTGGCAGACCGTGGAATCGATAACACCTTTGCTGATGAGCTTGTGGAACTTAGTACTGCTTTAGAGCATCAAGAATACATCAGTTTCCTTGAGAGTTTGAAGTCCTTTGTTAAATGCTAAATATGTTAGGATTTATTTTCATATAGTGTAACATGTATGCCATTTTCACATTGACCATGTATAGGTCCAAGGATTACTTGTCACAGGACAAAAAAAACTTAAGTGACTCTCCAAATATAGAAATATGAGCTGCCATGCCTTTGCCCATGCTCTGACTTTCACCCAACTTTGATCCCTAATTGCTATGATTTACCATTTCCATAGTGTATTTAATATCCCTTTCTGGCTGGTTTTTCACAATCTGATCTGCAAAACTGAAGGATATAAATATGTTTGTGGGCCTATTATACCTTTTTTCTAAATGATAACAAAAGTGGAATTGGAAATAGTCTTCATCTAAGCGGACAACCGTTTCACATACAGAAATAGGATTGCAATTATGGCATATGGGTTTGTAGAAATTCCTGTTTGGTGTTTTTTTATTTTTTTATTATCATTATTTAATTTTGCAGTATGTTTGCAAGATTGGAAACCATTTCCTGAAGCCTTTCTGAATTTACACACCATTTTTTTTGTACAAGTCCCATTAAATTCTCAAACATTCTAGTTCATTTGGTTGCTTTCTTACTGTGTATTAAGTATGTATACTTTGGCAAGGGTTCACGTAATTATACTTTTTTTTCTTTTCTTATTGAGCTACTTGGGTGAGTTCCAGGAGATGTTGTTTACATGTGACGTAGAATGGGCACTGCATTATCTACATTGTGTAGATCCCAACTTGTGGCCTGTTGGGCTTTCTTTGGTGCGACCCCTGAAACTTAACTGTTAAGGCATAGGAACTAGTCTGTCTGCTGATCCTCCACTGACAGGTCCTCATCCAGGATCTTCATAGAGTGGATAGGACAGGCAATAAACTTGCGTGATAGGAGTATGTAGCAAGTCCCTCGCCTCTCCTCCTTTAGGGTCAGCAGACTGGTGAGTGTCTTTTCTTTCACTAGTCCACCATTGAACAGGGGTTATTGTATAATATATATTGCAGAATATAACCTGAGAATAGGGGCATATAACCTTTGACTATGTATAGGACACAAAATGTGCATTACCACACTACAGTGTTCCTAATGCTTAAAGTATAATTTAAACAAGTATTTAAAAATGTTGACATTGTAAAATGCTTATACAAGTTTGTATAGATTAAATATGTTACGTGTTTAGTGATACTGAGGGCTGCACTTGTGGCCCTCCATATCAACATAGTTGGCCACAACTGGTGTAGATGGTACTGGGGGGGTCCTAGTTTGTATATATGCTATACATAAATCTCACATTAGTTCCTCTATGAGATCCAAGAAAAATGTGAATTGTGAGTATTGCACATAACTGGGTAAGAATTGTGGAAAACGCTGGGGATGGTGCCTTTTATACACTGATATCTATGTATAAAAAAAAAAATAACTGAACTGTTCAGTGCTGATACATAGGGATTTTATTCAGGGTGATCGTTTTATATATTTAACTCAAAAATGTGTAACAATACAAGTATCATATGTATTGCTAGTTTTTCCCCACAAATTATGTCCACACCTGCACTTTATTAAAGTTGAGTAGGCTGGATCAAGGCTGTGTGGATTGATACAGAAAGCGGTCAGTTGAGTATAAAAAGCATCCTTATTGTCATGAAGCACATGCTTTGGAATATCATATACTGGACATTGTACCAAAACAACCCAGGCCTCAGTATACATAAACCAACATAACCATATGCAGCCTGCAGAAAGATTCTTCTGGAAATTTTCTAGTTCCATCTATCCATTTATATGTGAATGTAAACCATGGAACCCACTTCAAAAGCATTCATATTCTAGAGTTCTTTCTAAAGAGGAGTTTTAGGATGCCCATTTTTTGATATTCCCATGCAAATGGCATTTAGGCTGAATTGAGCAGTTACAGGATAGCCCACTTCATTTGGTGCTGAAATATTAATAAAATATTGTGTAGATATTTTCTGACTCCGTGCTGGTTTTGAAACCCGATTACAGTGGTGGTGAATCTATGGTACACAGATGCTTCTCTGCCAGAGAGGAGAGATCTGCAGCTTACACGCTCTCTGCATGCCTGGGGGGGGGGGGGGTTACATTTTAGCGTTTAATTTACGTTCAATTAGATTTTGTAGGTCAATGAAAAAAATCGATTTAAATTTAATCAATGTACACCACATGGGGAGCACGATAATTGTTACATTTCAACTGAAAAGTTCATCGAAGTAATCTAAAATCCTCGATTGAATTCCTCTTACAATTTTAGTTTCAATCTAAAGTGATGTGTTAAAGGGAAGTAGCAACACACATCAAGTATCATTGACTCAACCAAAAAAAGCTGCAAGGAATATAGTTCAATGATTGTACAATCGACCCAAATTTTCCAACCTGTCCGAACACGATTCACTTGACGATTTAACAAAAATCTATCAATAGTTGATTATACTATGTGGGCTGAAAAATGATTTGCTTTCAATCGATCAAATTTTTCATCGAAAAACCTCAATTGAACACTAAAATTGAACAATGTGGGGTTAGCTTTAGAGGACCATGTGGGGAATGAGCTTCAGAAAGTAAAGGATGGGTGTGGCTCTATGTCTGATGAATGTCTTCATGATTGGGGTGTTTATATGATGAATGTCTCTGCAGAGTTGGTGTGTATAATTGTGTTTATGTGATGTGTATGATTTTAGTGTGTCTGATAAAAATGTTTGCCCTACAAGTTAAAACATGAAAACTCTTACCAGCACACATACGTTTATCAATGGCTGTCAAGAGAAGAGTTCTAAAATCCTGTGCAAGATCTTTTCTGCATCCTCCCCTCTCTTTGCAGTTAATGCCAGTAGCAGATTGGGGCTCAATGCTTTTGCTTGATGTGGCATTTTCACCTGTACTTTTGCCAATACTGGCTCACTTATGATATTTGGAAGGAGATATTATCTGATAAATACCTTTACCTATTCTTTAGCCAGTACCTACTAATGGAACTAGTGTTGTGAGTTTTAGAGAGTTTCTTTTAAAACATCAAGTAGGTCATAACTTGTGTCAAATATTGTCCACACTTTTACTATAAACTTCAAAGGAGGCCACTAGTGATATATTTGGTAACAGCCAATTTATACCATCTGTCACCAGTTGTAACTATAAGATTACTCATGCAACTAGTAGTTAGCGCATGCTAAGGTTTATGTATACCGTCTCAGTTATTCAGTGAAACTTCCACAAGCTTTTCAGGTAGGGTTTAAAACTTGCAACACACAGCATTTTAACATGTACTACAGCCAATATTATTCAACACCCTCTTTAGCTAGGGTTTCTAACTTTCTACATATGTACTATTGTCATCCCTTTTCAGTAGCATTGACAACTTGCATGGTTTCTCTTATGTAAACATGGCAAGATCTGAAGTTATATAGATGGAAATGGATGATACGTGTTAAATCTCTAGTAAGGATATTTGCTACATATGGGAAATCAAACAAATCTTCATGGTAAAGCACTCTATAGTACAGGTGAACAATGAGCTAAAGCAGCAAAAGAATGTTAATACCAATATTATGAGTCCCACATTTTAATTAACTGACTTCAACATTGTTGGGTAGGGGAATATATATTTTTACTAGACAATAACCCAGTAAATCACTCCCCGGTAGGGAATATGATTTGTGATATCTAATATTGTGTAAGAAAATATGCCTCCTGGAAATAATTCATAAATATGAAAATATTCCCCTAGCATTTATATTTCCCACCTCGATTCTTTTAGGTGATTTGATGGCAAAAAGAAAACACACTGTTGTAGGTAAACCAAATACATATATTATTCACACATGGGACACAACAAGGATAACATTAAACGTCAAATTAAGGCATTGCATAACATCAAACAATAATACATCACACTACCATAGCACACCCCATATACCTCACCACAATCATCTGGTATACATTACCAAGGGTCTGGCTATCCCCGAGAATGGCTGGAAGTTTCTTTGCCCTCTGACTGTTCTTGGCTCTCTTAGTGGACTGTCCTTACTCTCCTGTTGGTCTCCCCCCTGAACTGGCTAGCCCTTTTCTCTTATACCCCAAATCTCTTTGAAGTTTTTATATCTAAAGATTTTATTTACGTAAGTATGTGAAACTCGACATTTGGATTTTCCCAGGATTTGCAAACAAGGTTTCCTGTCTTACTGGATCATAAACAATGAGTTGTGAACTCCATGCATAAAAAAAAAAAAA
>CM070033.1:87178605-87189148 GCA_036250615.1 Ptychadena robeensis
TGACACCATCTTCTGCCATTAAAGTCTCTGCCTTTGTCTTTCTTACACTATCTTTTAACGGGTTTCGCTCTTGTAATAATAATTCCTTATACTGTTCGGCCATAAAAAATGCAGCAAAAATTAAAGCATTTGCAGCTTCCTTTTTACTAAACTCTTTTCCACCCAATTTGTGCTTTACTAAGTTTTGTGCTTGTGTCCATGGGTCGCTAGAATCCTGTATAAGTTTTTCAATAGCATATTTCTCCTTAAGTTTCTCAAACTTAATTAGGAGACACTCCATTTTGCTATTCAAAAACAAATCACACACAGGCACACACGACAACAATTTCAACCACCTTGCACAACAATAGCTCAGCTCCGCACTCAATGCCTATTCACTCAGACTTTAGAATTTCACCAGTGACTCAGCCAAGATTGAAGATATACTAACTATCAGTGTTCTGTTGGTTGTATACTCATCCACCAGACCTATTGTCTGATGTTTATGTGTTAACTTTTGCTATTCCCCTAATATACAAATTTCAGGCTCATGTCGTAAGGCCCTGAACTTATGTGCATTTAACTATCTTAGTTGGAAAAACTATGATATCTAATCCAAGCTCATGAATCTCTTGGATTTATAAAATGCTTTAACTATCAAAGGGGTTGGGCAAAATTATTATCTCGATCTTGGCAGAGTTCACACAGCAAAATCCCACGTCTACCAAAACATGTCAAACTAAAACAATATTTACCAACAATAATGCATTTCTTTGCCACCAAAATACACCTCCTACCTGCGCAAGCCAATTATATTATTGCTCAGGCACAGCTCCTACCTGGCTCGCCAATTTTGTAAGAAAATATGCCTCCTGGAAATAATTCATAAATATGAAAATATTTCCCTAGCATTTATATTTCCCACCTCGATTCTTTTAGGTGATTTGATGGCAAAAAGAAAACACACCGTTGTAGGTAAACCAAATACATATATTATTCACACATGGGACACAACAAGGATAACATTAAACGTCAAATTAAGGCATTACATAACATCAAACAATAATACATCACACTACCATAGCACACCCCATATACCGCACCACAATCATCTGGTATACATTACAAAGGGTCTGGCTATCCCCGAGAATGGCTGGAAGTTTCTTTGCCCTCTGACTGTTCTTGGCTCTCTTAGTGGACTGGTTGCTCTGTCTGGACTGTCCTTACTGTCCTTCCTCTCCTGCTGGTCTCCCCCCTGAACTGGCTAGCCCTTCTCTCTTATACCCCAAATCTCTTTGAAGTTTTTATATCTAAAGATTTTATTTACGCAAGTATGTGAAACTCCTACATTTGGATTTTCCCAGGTTTTGCAAACGAGGTTTCCTGTCTTACTGGATCATAAACAATGAGTTGTGAACTCCATGCATATTAAGAGGGGATCTCCTTTGTTCAAAGTACAATTAAGTAGATCTCAGGTATATGCTAAATACATTCCACAGGATATGGTACATGACAAAAGACACAACACCTGGTCATGACAGACTAGTTTTACAACCCCACAAACAAAGCCATTGAATTATCCATCCATATGATCCTATATTAATCTACCAATACAAGGTTTCTGCCATACCTATATTTTGTCCATAACCATAAATCAACAACTGTACTTGAGCCAATACCTCTTTATGTGGACAGTTGTGGCACTTTACTAACAATTATGGATGGCCCATGCCCACCAAGATAGTTCCTTGTACCCCCAACCCCCCAGGTATGAAAGGTAGCAATTTACACTTGCAGGTAGGGTTTTAATACATTGAAACTTTATAATTGTTTAAATTTGGAGTTAGAATAACTGCATCATGACAATGTAAATGTTCAATTATGCACTTTGCTGCCATTTACATAGGCAAATTCTGTGCTCAATAGAACTTGATCCTCCTGGGTGTTTTTACAAAGCACGCCACAGGAAATGGCAGATCACAATAAAATCTGTTGCAATTTCCTGCCCTCCAGGAGGTCTCAAACATACCCAGCATCACTGGAGGGGTGCTAAAAAAAAAAAAAAGCAAGCCTAGATTAAAATTGAGGTCAACAGCACCACTTATCCTGCCCCTCTGGCATGTTATCAGACATCGGGGCAGACATGGATGAATCGGCAGGGATTCTAGCAAACGGGAGTTTTTGTAGTTGACTCAGGATGAGTTATTAGCTTAGAAACGTAATTTTCCTTTTGGAGAACGCCCAGGAGGTTAAAGTGCAGAGCACCATTTGGCTTGTTTAAGTCCTTTTTCCCTGTTTTAGGGCAGTCACATTAGTCACGCTGTGCTTAAAAATTTTCAATGTGCTGCGCTTCCCATACAAGTGTATGGGAGACACTTTTGCTATACCTGCAAAAATGCGCGACAGGGCATTTTCAGTAACATTGCGCGTTACCTGAAACAAACAGTGCTAGTGTGAAAGGTGCATAGGTTTCCTATTGAAAGCGGAATGGCAGCTTACAGCACAAGCTAGTGTGAACGAGCCCTTATAGCTTCCTGTATTGCCTTCCAGCAACTACTACAATAGATTAAATATTAGAATGAAGAATCCATATTTTAAAAACTTGTTACACTGATCTAACGAATTACTGTCACTATTACTTAAAAAAAAACAAAACAGAATGCAATTAAGCAATATTACTTTATATAAAGCATTTAAAAAGTTAAATTTTTATTAAGTTACAAACAGGAAAACTGTACATACAAAAATAGACTTTGAAGCTATACCATTAATTTGGAAGTCAGATGAGTAATCACATTTCAGTCTAAATTATGACTGCCATTGCATCACAAACCTAAGAGAAAAAAATACATAATATAAAATGCTGTTAAAAGTGTTGCTGTAAGTAAACAAACTGTTGGGCTGGTACCAACACAGAGGACACAGATCACTTCTATCCACAAATATAGCAGTTTTAATAAACTCAGGTTTGCTTGATATTGGTCACTTTCAAAGGTTTCTCACCCTTAACTGCCATTACAAATGGGCCAATAAGCCCATATGTACAATAGAGTTTGTGTACTGTGGTCTTAATGAAGTGTCTTCTGCTAGAGCAGTAAAAGCTGGTTTTGTTTTAAGAATACGTATGGTACACATCCATGGCAATTTAAAACCACAAAAAAAGCCAAAGCTACAGGAAACAGATAAGTTCTAACATCCCCCATTATCCTTCATGATAGTGCAAATTAAACAAAATGAGTGCTGGACCACTACCTGAAGCAATTGCATCAAACCCAGAAGTCAGGCACCTTTACTTCAGATTTGCATTCTGCAGTGAAGCTCTTATCCCAAAACAGACTTTACTTAAAGCTGCCAACATAAGATCAGCTCCTGAATGCCACCTACAAATCTGAAGCTAGGAGGTGTAAACTTTCCTTAACCCCCGGGCGTTACGAGCAATTGCGTCAGAGTACACTGTACTCCACTGTGATTGCCGGCTCTCCCCGGCCCTCTACACGCCACTGGTGTCCATTAGACAGCGGGGATATGTGGGGAGAAAAGGAGACACCACCGATGACACCAAAGACACAGGGCCAGAAAGGCTCTGTGTGCATGCAGCTCTAGAAATGCTGCAGGCACACAGAGCTAGCGGTTGTGCATAACACCAAGGTAAATCAAAACAACCCTCCAAGCCAAGTACCAGGCTAGATCCCTAAAAAAACAAGATGGTTCCCACTACCATTACCTAAAGTTGTTTTTACAGAAACCCTATTCTCTTAACTTGAGGATGTATTTGCATTTTACACATGTACGCCAAAGAACATAGGGGCAGAAGGGATAAAATCTTGGGGACGTGGGAGCAAAGAGGAACCAATGCATATAACACTGAAAATGTGAGGCAAGCAGGTTTGAAATTCTTCTACAACATAAAACAAATAAGACTGACAGCATTTAACCCTTTGACAGTGCCTTCGCTCTGAGAGCACAAGTCTTTCCCCCTTTTTGCATTTCTATAGGTCTTAAAGACAAACATTTGCTTGCCCTTAAAAAACATTTGTGCTAAGGGCCTCCAATGATGTAACAGAAACCATTAGTGGATAAGACATCAGTTGAATGAATAAACTTAATAAATCCTTCACTAAAATGAGTAAGCAAAATACACACAAGGTTCCCCTCTTTTACTGAACTAAAGCAACATATTTTATGTTATAATTATACATGTTATAACAATACTTTCTTACACAGACCAGAACAAGGATATATACTTACAGTGCAACTCATGAACAAGTTGGATGCTCCTTCAGCATCTTTGACAACTGAAAACACTGGACACGCCAAACAGTGGTTAGCATGTGTGGACAGGTTAAATTCAAGTAAGGATTGTAACTTTTCATTGTTCATGCCCTGAGACTGAAACACAAATAGACTAAATGTAGTCAAGCACAGTTAAATATATGGACAGTGCACTGATCCTAAATTAGATATCTACCTGTCTGACCGTGGCCATAAATGCAATTTAATGTGCAAATTGAATAAGTAATTAATTCCACTGTCCTCCATGGGCCTTGGGATAAGGACACACAGTGTATTTACAGACAGCTCTAAAACTGTCTGAATGTTTTCCCTATACAGCCGAGGGTTGATGCAGCCATAATTAACCAAGGTGTGAATTCAAAGTGAAATGAATGCAAGTGGCTAGATATTCGCTATGGACCTCAGAACAACCTGAACTTGATCATTTCTAGCAGGAGTTGTCAAATGGCATTACTGTGCACTTGCAACAAGTTTCACAATAACAGTGCTGAACATAGCACAATGACCATCCTCAACAACTGAAGCTACAACTGTTAAAAAGTGTCCTGACACACAAACTTCTATGACTTAAAGAGTAAAGTTACATGAAAACCTTCTAGGTAGGGATGAACTTACCTTACAATTGATATAAACACCACACTGGCATAAGACAAAGCAACTTGTTACGGTTAGGTAATTCCTGGAAGACATCAGTGCATATTTTTACAATCTTAAGTATTTAAAAAAAAAACGACAATACTAATAAAATATTCAAAAACACATACCGATTACAGACAGGGCATACTATGAGGTTGTCTGCATTCATTCCTACCACAGAATCCAGGCAGTCCTCTTCAAACCGAAGAACGCTTTCAATTTCTGCAACCATTGCTTGTTCTAGAAGAGCAGAATCCAACCTTTAATTATGAAACTTTTGTATCAACACAAACCGCAAAATGTGAAACTATACCTTCTAAAAGGAGTTCCTGTCGGATTTCTTCAAGTGTTACCAACTCATCAGGGCCCTGTAAAACTCCCAGGGCCTGAGTGCATAGAAAATAAAAAGTTTAATTTTTGCAAACTATTATATGCCTGTCTATTCAGGGATGACTGACTAAGATAAACACACATCCTTTTTTAGTCACAACAGAGCTTCCATGTGGTTATCCTGCCCTGCAAACTTTTTATTTATTTTTTATTTTTTATTTTTTTTTAGACATGACCAACTAATGTATTGAGATAGAAGAACACATACTCCACAATTGAAAAGGTTTGTTATAAACATGTTCAATGAAAATAAGATGTCTGCCTGTTTTCCCCCCATACAGTGTACCCTTGAGTACAACCAGCTTGATTTAGAACCAGAAGTTTTGTTTAGACGTCTTCCTAGAATTATGCCAAGACGTGACTAACCACAGCTGAGGGTGGTCGGTCACACATTTGGACCATAAGAAGCAGGCACTCCTACCCCTAACATAAGGAAATTGCATCTTAGGCCAAAAAAAACTGTAAGTTCGTAAGTCAAGGGTCCGCTATATTAAAATATCATTAAAACAAAGAGGCAATAAAGTTGATATTTTTTTTCTTCCATAAGATTATCTTCATTAACATATTACAGATCAAAGAACAACTGCATTGCATATCAATGAAAAAAACCAAAAAACAAACATTGCCAAAAAGGTGCACAGTTTACATCAGAGGAGCACAGATTATTTTGTTGCCTGCTCCAGTCGTCCTGGTTTTGTATCCCAATACCAGAGGTTCTCATTACTCATTTCATGATGTAGAGTCATCAACTTTACATTATGGGGCAAGGACATCACTGCCTCAATGCAGCTCTGAAGCTTCAAGAAAGTATTTTCAAAGTGCTGGTACAGGCAAGTAAATCGTTCCAATATCTGAGCAATTAACTCAGAGTGGGGCAAGGGACTGAATCCCAGAATCCACCTTTGAATTTATATAGCAGTATCAAAATGCAGAGATAACTAGTATATGGATCAGTTCAGGCACCCCATGTATTTTATCCACTTTATCCTCCTTGTGTCCAATACAAGCTAGACTACTACTTCACCTGTGAAAGGTTTTCCTTTCTCCATAAAGAGGGAAGACTTCCCCCAGAAGACTGCATGACTTTCCATTCTTCTTCCATCACCTCCTGCACCAGGAACGACCCCCCAATTCCTCCATTCACCCTTTCTCCCACTTGCCGAAACTTATCCAGAAGTCTAGAGCGATTGCCTTTTAACCGTTCAACACACCGCTGCAGAGGAATGAAAGATGGTTAGAACGAAATGGCGCTTCATAGCATGTAATAAAGCAAGAACAACCCTATACAAGTAGCTAGTAGTGACGTCCATACTATATACAACCTTTCTGTATGTCTCCTTCCATGGTGGGGTAGTCCCCTTGTACAAGGCACGATGTCTCATCTCAGGCTCCATCATAACCTGCGTCTATTCCGCGCGTACACAGGTCACTGCTATTTAAATGCCCGCCCCACGTGACCACAGGCGCGCCTCCCCCAGCGCGATGCATGGCGGTACATGTAGTTCTGTTCCCTAGAGTCTGTGCCATAAATACAGATAGCACTGCTGGATTGTAATCCACAAATAGCTACATAAAATATACCAGATAAAAAGTAATAAATAAAGTCTTAATGTGCCTCTGCAAACTCTTAAATCACAAATGAATAATTTATTCATATGAATGACTGCACTGCACGTATTGTTTGAGAGTCCTCATTCATTTGCATGGAATGAATGACTATTTGGATTTATCATATTGCACACTACTGTGCACTGCAATACACAAAGGTAACACACAACAATGCACATTACTTGCAGCTGTGTTGTCATAAAACAAAGCAAGGCTTCTTGTTTTAATAGGATGTGCTACATTCAAAGCAAAGACAAAATGCAGTTTTCAACATGCTGGATATTCCATATAATGTCAGTGGTGTGTCTTTCATCATTAATAGGATATACAGTGTTTTCTTTTACCAATAAAAAAACATTACAGTCCAGTGCATACTAATCACAATCCACCATTACCAGCCTCAATGATGGAGGACTACCGAGGCCTTGAAATGCATTGCTGAGTACATTTGACTTTTAGAATATATATGTTACTGGACTTTTCTAGAATACTAGAATTTCTAGTATTTCTAGTTCTTTCACAGACCTACTTTCTTAATTCACAGTTTAAGAACTCTCGGGCATTGGAGCTACCTGCTTGAAGATTAAGGTTTACGTTATAACACTAGGACCAGATCTGGGGTATCACTTTCTTTGTGCAATCACATAAAGTTGACTTTTGCTCGATTGCTCGCCTTGTGCAATTTAAACATTGATCAATCGTACTACCACACAGTGTAATAGATTTGTTAATGATCGATTTATGAGTGTACTATGGAGCCCATGCATATTACGATTGTTCGTATAAGAATGTATTATGCATGTAGTCCATAGTACGATTGTAAATCGATCAAAATACCTAGAAAACCCATCAGATATTTGTACGATCAACTAAAATTTACCAACATGCCTAAATGCTTTTCTACCAATTTTTCAATTGATTTAGATTGTTTTAAGTCGAAATAGCAAATAGTGTATGGTCACCTTTTATCTCCAAATCCTTATACCACAGGAAAACAACACCTATTTTTAGTAACTATGCATAGATATAAGGTCACACCAATTTCATTCTACTGCTGTCAGACTTACGCCTGGGCATGTATGATACCCCTGTGCACTGTGGTTCTATTCAACTCCAGAGGCAGCAGGGATATAATGGCCAGTGGACGGAGCAATAGTGAGCAGTGACACAGTTCTGAAAGTCTTTTGTTTTAGAAAATTCTGCAGGAAAGTGAAGATCCTATGAGTAAGAAGCAATACACATAGTTAGATGCATGACACCACTGATGTGTTTACGAGACGTATGTAGGAGTCATATTGTTAGAGAGAAGACCCGGTGCCCTTTAGCTTCTCTCTACCAGTATGGTAAACAACTTTACAGTACATGGAGAGACTGAGAACCAGGTTTTTTTATTCTTTAACTACGCTGTTTTATGTAGCAATTGTAAGATATTAAAATTTTTCACATAAATATCAGTGGCATTTGGGAAAATTTTACACAATTGCTTGTTTGTTCACCTTTTGTACAATTTCCACTTGTTGAGCTATACTGCAAGTACAAGTTAGCCCATTGTATTACTATCATTGTTTTGGGCCGAATTCCCTTATCTTCCTATCTTGGTGACCAAACTCAAAGTGAGGAAATTTTTCCAAAGGCTATAGAATCAGCAGTACTACTTTGTTCACCTTTAAAGTATATCTCTAGGGAAGTTTTTGTTTCATAGGATATAGAAGGGTAACAGCCTCTGTCACTGCAGTCTGTGTGCCCATTGTTGGTATTCCCGTGCTATTTGTACCAGTCACCTTTGTCATCCAATAGAGAGGCAACCTATTGCCTCCAGAGCAAAAGATAAGGGAAAACATCCAAATAGGTACACTTGTTCTGGGGACACCAAATACATTGTGATGTGGAATCTACAGCTTTTGCATCTCATTTTGTATTAATTATTTTCTAACGCATTTCACACAATAAAGGTAGCCATGGACGAAACAATTCTCCCTCGATAGATGAGGGATCTACTGCAGTGCAATGACGTCATAACGCTGCAGTCGGCCCCTCAGTTGATCACCAGGCACCCTTTGTGTGCCGTCACCCTCCAAAGTAATGGGATCGGCCAGGGATTTACTAACATGTCAGATCACCGTCGGAGATTCCTGATGGGCCCACCCGACTTGTGGCCGAGCAACCGCCGGACAACCGGCTGAAAAATCATATAAAAATCGACTTGTGTATGGCTACCTTAACTCCCTTCATTGTTACACATGAATTCTGCCAGGCATGTGTGAGCAACGCATTTACCAGCATATAGAAAGGAGAACCACAGCGCACGGCAAAGCATGTGCACTGCCAGATCCACAGAGCACAAACCATACTGACAAGATGTAAGGGCTCTTTCACACTTCTACGCTTTGTGTTATGTTTTCTGTAACTCACACATTGTGTGATTCCATAGGGAACCTGTGTTCGCAATCACACTAATGTGCTGTGTTGTGCCATATGTAACAAACCACAGTATACATCATATACAAGAAAATTCCCCTCACTTAGCAGAACTCTTTCTGCCGGGTTTCTGGAACAGGAAGCGAAGGGAAATTTCTTCTGATACAAGAGTTTTGAGAACTTTCGTGAAGCTGTTATATGCTATAGTTTACATTCTGATACTGAAATTTTAACACTTCTAGTTAGAAGACATTTCAATGCGTGCCTAATTATGTTTCCACTAACTAGAAGTGTAGGACTTTCAATTCATTCACACTGCAATGAAAATCCCCAGAACAAGGACAGACAGCATCCACCCGATATACTGTCATTAGATGACTGAGGAAGGGACGCTAACACCACACAACGTATGAAGAAGTATGAGGGGGGACTGGGGACCCTGAGAGTGTTACACGGCATTCTCTGATGACACCGCACCGTGACTGTAATGACAGGTGACGTCATAAGTCCGCCATCCCTCTGTGTAACGCGGCGCGGCCTGAGGACGTCACAGGACTTGGCGGGGAGGCCGCGGGCTGGAGGAACATGGCTGCACTTGGGAAGGCTGGTGAGAAGTGGCAGAGCGTTCTGGGCGACCATAGAGTGTTCTCTGAGCTCCGACATAAAGACAAACACGGGGAGGCGAGTCGGCATAATACGGGCCAACTGAAGAACCTCATCTGCAGCCTGGACGGGGATCTATTAGTGTGGAGCCCAGAGCAGAAATGTCTCCATGTTATAAGACTGAACAGTGTGGGCGCCGACACTCCTCCCGAGAGCGAGCAGGTGAGATCCCGAGCGCTGCGGCGGGTGTCCGGGAGCACATACACGCACAGGCTTTCTGGGGTGCCGCTGGCCTTCCATTAGGGGCCCTTTATACTCTCATGTGCACAGTTTTGTCATACATCTCCCATACGTACAGAGCTTCGTCATACACCCCCCCAGAGTATGAGGGGCATGTACATATCACCGTGGTGTACCATGAGAGTAACGGGGTGGGTGTGCGGATGATGATGACACAACTGTGTACAAGAAAGTCTTAAGGGAGGTAAATAAGAGGGGGGGGGGTTGTATGGCAGAATGACTAACATATGTATGATGGACCCAACTGTGTACAAGCAATAGGGGGGTGGTAGGGGGGTCCATGTGCCCCGACACTGTGTCCAAAAGAAGTAAGGGG
>CM070033.1:87197939-87214556 GCA_036250615.1 Ptychadena robeensis
GGGACTAAAATCTGCCGGGCGGCCCGCCCGGCCAATCTGCCCTGGGGAGAACACTGGATGAGGAGTTCCTCAACTAGCAAATCACAGATTGGCTGGGTTTGACATTTCTATTAAATTATTGAAGATTATGTATAAGGAAAATGTAAAACTAAATAAACTTAAATAGTTTTGAATGTATAATGTCCCTATAGCTTTTTTTAAAAAGTGTGTCACATGCACAATGCCCAATGACATAAATGTTTTTTACATTAATTGACTTTTTTTTCTATGTTATTTTCAGAACTACTATCTGTCAAGCTGCTCCACAGCTTCTGTGCTCTCCAGCTGACCAAAGCGATTCAGAAGCGTTACCACGAGTCCTGGCTAATGTAAAAGGATCATTTGAAAGCCATATCAGAGGGATCCTGAGCCGGAATTCTGCAAACCCCTTGTTATTAAAGTAGGTCCACATTACTACTTTTTACAGAATTTACTTGTACATCTAAAACGGTTGTAATGGGTTTCTTATCCACTACAATAGTGTACATATACCACAAAGGAGGCACAAGGTGTCAGACAAAGAAGTTTGAGAGGAGCCTTCTGTATTATTGTACGGATAATATGCCACCTCTTTCGTTTTTTAAATACTGTGTATATATAAAAGGTAAATCCAGACTTTTTAAAATTGTTCTTGGGTGCCTCTTTTCCACAGAAAGGATCACTTTCTGTTTTTCAGCTTTACAAAGAATCAATAGGTTCTCTTTTGCCCATAAATTTATTTTATAAAAGCTGTGCAAAGGTTTTTATTATCTGCGCTCAATCAGTAGGTGTCATCTGAGCAGGAAAAGTTGTTTTTAGTCCAAATATCCAGAATCCACTTTGGTGCTTATCGATTCCAGTTTGATTGACCCGCGATCAATTACAGCCTGGTGACGTGATCGATTGCATGGGAATCTACGTGTGTATGCCCAGCTGAAGTTGCCTATTCGCAACATCAACATTTTTCAGGCTTGTTGTATTTTATGTCAGAACCTTTTACTGATATCTATGTTAAAACTGCAGCAGAGAGGTCCTCAGCCTTAAATACATTCTCAATTGCCCACACAGGTGTTTGAATAAAAATATCAGTAATTTGCTTCCGACTTTTAATGTGGTAGTGAAGCTTTAACAAAAGGTTGAAAATATTCTGAAGACACCTTTAGCTGATGTGCCCAAATCTACACCTCATCTGTCTGCTTTATCATTTGTCTAAAGGCCTAATCTTTTTCTGGCGGTTGACATTCCTTGAGGAGGGCAAAACAAATCCTGAATAGTTATTGAGTACTTGTGAACTGATTTATGTATTTGGAATTTAATTGGTTTCCTTTAGTGCATCAAATAAAGATTTATCTCCCCCACCTGAAGAATGCCTTCAGCTGCTAAGTAGAGCAATCCAAGTGTTTCGAGAGGAGTATGCCCTCAAAGAAGACCTTGCACGGGAAGAGATCCAGAGACGGTAATTCTTATTTTTAGATTTTGTTCTTTTTCTCCACATGCTGTTTGTAACCTTTATTTATTGTGTTATAGTGTGAAGTTACTGGAGGTCCAAAAAAAGAAGCAGATTGAAGAGCTACATCACTGTAGACAAGAAAGGTATGAATTTTTCAACTTTTATTTTCTGCACTTAAATATTTAGTGTATTGGTAATCGCAGGATCACAAACTGTAAGCGCGAAAGTATGTGAAGACCAGTAAATACTGTAAATCAGACATGTCCACACTTCATGTAACCATTAAATGTATTCCAGTATGTTTTGTAATCATGTCTCGCTGTCCCCCAGGACAGATCACATAAGAGATGGCTTCTCCCAACCTGCAGGTAACACAAGAAGTGTAAAAGGCCCATGTGAGCCAGAGACCTCCGTTCTTGTGTTTCCTCCTGCCTTCATAACATGCGCTGTTTGTGTTGATTGTTGCCCAGTGGGGTTTGCCCCTTCTCGACAGCCCCTGTACATGAGCAGAACATGTTTATCTGTGGTTCTGAGGTGGGGATGCAAAAAGTGTTTGACAGGATCCCCTTGGTTACATCCATTCTTCACTGTAGGGGCATCATCATTGTGAATCTGTTATAATTTTTGCCTATATCAAGATCACGCCTTTGGCACACCCCTATTACATTTTAAACCACATTGTGCATGTGTCCCATTGTGGAGCCCCTGCCATATTTCATTCTATACATCCATGTAGGATGTGAATGGTAGCAGAAGTGAAAATTGTTATGCAAAGTGTTTATAGTGCCTCTAATTTTTCCTTCCCAGACTTTGGTTTTTCAAGAGAGCACTAGCTGATAAGCAAACTATTTTGTTAAATTTGTTTTAGAGTAAGTCTTAAAGAAACAGCTGAACGTCTTGCCGAGAAATACGAAGAGGCCAAAGACAAACAAGAAGCTCTGATCAACAGGTTGGTTTATACAATACAAGTCGTACAAGTTCCTGCTTCTTACATATTTTACACATTATGGAACATTTAGAGTGTTCACAAACACTATGTGCACAGCCTTTAGCAACCAATGAAGCTTGACAATAGATTGAATTACTGTTTTTCCTAAATAAAGCTGAACCCTTTGCCACTCTATGCAGTGTAAAGAAATGGATTTCACTCTTAAAGTTCTCTCTGTGTTTCCTGCACCTTGGGTAACCAATTTTAATCTTATGTGCTTATTAGGATGAAGGGAGTGCTACGCAACTTCTATACACAGCTCTGCGTTTTATCAGACAGTGAAAAAGACATGAAAAAAGAACTACATATGACATCGGAACAGTTGAATCACTTGGGAAATGCAATAAAACAGGTGGAAGTATTATCGTGCAGCTTGAATTGTTTTGCATCTTTACTCTATTATGCTTATTTATATTTTCTTGTCTTTAATGCAGATCAAAATGAAAACTGCTTATCAAGAGAAGCAGATAGAAAAAGAAAAAAGTCCAAATGTATCTAACCTTGCCCTTAATAACAATCAGAAGAAGACCATCCAGAATGTATTAAAAGAAGAGTAAGTATCTATACAGATTAAATCAAACACCACTAGCTTGATTACTTACTGTAAACATTTTTATGGATCTAATTTGTGCAAGTAGTTTAAAAGAATATTTACCTTATTTTGCAGTTCCTATATACAGCTGTACTCAGATGTGTGTATTTATTAGAGATGCTCTGATCAGCATTTTTGGGGCCGATCACCCCGATCACCAATATTATGACTGGGCTCTGCCGATTGCGCTGTCACTGCCGATCCACAAAAATGGCAGGGGAATGCACTGTATATATGGGGGAGGCAGAGGTGTGCTGTATATATGGGGCGCAGAGGTGCGCTGTGTATATATGGGGGGCAGAGGTGCAACTGATATATGGGGCGCAGAGGGCACTGTTAGTTATGGGGCGCAGAGGTGCCTGTATATGGGGCGCAGAGGTGCGCTGATATATGGGAGCGCAGGGTGCGCGTGCGTATTATGGGGCGCAGAGGGCGCTGTATATATGGGGGGCAGAAGGTGCGACGCTGTATTATTGGGGGCAGAGGTGCGGCTGTATAAGGGGGGGAGAGCAGATTGCGCTGTATATATGGGGGGAATAGGGGCCAGAGGTGCGCCTGTCGCGATATGGGGGAGGAGGGCAGAAGAAGGGAGAGGTGCGTCTGCATATATGGGCGAGGGCGCAGAGGTGCGCTGTATATATGGGGGGAGGCAGAGGTGCGCGTGTATATAATGGGGGAGGCAGAGGTGCGCTGTTATATATGGGGGAGGCAGAGGTGCACTGGATATATGGGGGAGGCAGAGGGGCGCTCTGTATATAGGGGGGGCAGAGGTGCGGCTGTATAAATGGGGGGCAGAGGTGCGCTGTATATATGGGGGGGAGAGGTGCGAGGGGTGCCGGCCTGATATGGGGGAGGCAGAGGGTGGCTGTATATAGGGGCGCAGAGGTGTGCTTGTATATATGGGGGGGGGCAGCGGTTGCGCTGTATATATGGGGGGGCAGAGGTGCACTGATATATATGGGGGGGAGGAGGCCAGAGGTGCGCTGTCTGTATATATATGGGGGGGCAGAGGTGCGCTGTATATATGGGGGGGGGGCAGAGGTGCGCTGTGTATATATGGGGGAGGCAGAGGTGCGCTGTATATATGGGGGGCCGAGGTGCGCTGTATATTATGGGGGGCGAGGTGAGATGTATATATGGGGGGGCAGAGTGCGCTGTTATATTGGGGGGCCGAGGTGCGCTTGTATATATGGGGGCGAGGTGTGCTGTATATATGGGGGGGATGGTGGGAGGGCAGAGAGGTACACGGTATTATACACTGCATATTACACTTAGAAAGTACATGCAAAATGGAACATAGCGCCGTGTATGCCCTAGCTTTAGAAAGAGAGATGACCTACCTCCTGTAGGACACTGATCTATAGGGAGCTGCTCTGGCTGGAGTGGCAGGAGTCCCTATAGGGAGATGGAGTCATTTGTAGTGTCCAGTCCTCAGAGTCAGAACAGATACTACCATGATGAAGCTTGGATCTCTGTATCTGTGGCCAGTTTATATGGCAGAGAAACTGAAACTTGTGGAAAAGTCTACATTAAACTTCATTCTTTTAACTCGTTGCTGGTTCAGTTCTCATCTATAGACACGGAGAGTCAGTGGGCGGGGCTGAGCTCACTCTAGAGTCAGATTACACAGCTCCCTGCCAGGGAGACAGCTGCAAGTGCAGAAGGAAATTAACCGAAGATCCGAGTCATGTAAAAGATCCGAACTTCCCATCACTACTCCCTCACAGATCGATCACGTGGGACAGTTCGTAGGTCAGACTACAACTCCCAGCATACATTGCGGCGGCGCCATGTTTCCATGCAATTCAAGCTGGAAGCTGATTGGCTAGCTACGGGTGCCAGTGGAGGGCAGGCTTCTATGCAGTTCGGCGTACAGGCCACAGCCCCCCGTGATCGGCGTTTTTTGCGCCGATCGCCGACACGATCAAGGTTTTTAAGCCAATATCGGCCGATCGTGATCGGCGGCCGATCAATCGGAGCATCACTAGTATTTATATGTGCGAGCAAGGAAGCGGTCATAGGCTGATACAAACCCTCTGCTGTGTGTGCTGTAGGCTGAGCTGACATGCTGTGTGTGTCAGCTGGGCAGCCTCTGAAAGCTTCTCCACCTCCTACAACATGGCCACCTTATTAGGAGCACTTAAGCACTGCTTTGCTAGAGGAGTCCATAAGACAGACATACAAATGTTCAAATATGTTCAGTTTTTTGTTTCAGTTTTTGATGTGACTTCATGGTGAAATTGCTAGGTACCATATATACTTGTGTATTAGCTGAGTTTTTCAGCCTCCAGAAAATGGGCTGAAAAAGCTCCCCTCTGCTTTTACTCGAATCAGGGGGTCAGGGTTAGGGTCCAATCACCTGTTGGGTCCCAGGTAGCTGAATTTCAGGCAGCGCAGAGCTTCCACTTCAGCCTCTGTGAGCTCTGTTTCCCAACAACAGCTGATCTAATGTAAACAAATGGCTCCACATGGTGCCATCTGGTGGCCGGTTACTGTACCTAGTTCAAATAGTCTCCACAACCTATAAACCTATTAAAAAATGAAAATCTGTTTCCACTCCATGTATTTGTCCCAATAATAATAAATACTATTTAAATGGAAATTTATTTTCATGTTTCAATCTTAAATGCCTTAAAAATCCATCCTGTAATAACAATAAACTTGTGTTCTCTTAGGTGAATCTAAGTGCCACAGCTTCAATAAAGCTATTGGATTCATTCCTATGGGCAATGGTGCTTTCTCTATATTTCTTATTTAGAAACCTCCACTATCTGACATAGCATTTACCACCCTAGGTTTTTTCCAGATTTTGTTGATTAAAATAAGGTACCTTGGCTTATACTTGAGTATATATGGTATGTGGAAATTATTGTAAGATTAATAAACATTCTAGTAAGGGGTACTTCTAATGCTTGAGATATATCTAGATACTATTTCTTTAGGCATCCACATCCTCAAATTTGTATATAGACAGATATATCTTGATGAAGCGGACTAGAGACAAAATTGGTCTGATGATATGTGCTCTGAAGGTCTGATGAGCGAGTCTTTTGTAACTTTTGTTTGATAAATAATTACATGGTCATGGATTTAGTTGTGGATAAAACCAGATGATTGTAGGGTTTCTGGGGATGTGACTTTTAGGTAGCAAGGCTGGAAGATCTTGATGGTGGTACTGGTTCTACTATCAGTTGAAGAACCTGCCTCAAGCATTTATAAATATGCATGACTGTATGTCCCATATCAGCCAGTTGACTGTAGCTTAGGAGCATTCCCCTTTAGACTAGGGATCTGATTGGCCATTGGGCTTAGCAGCAGCTAGT
Organism: Ptychadena robeensis; assembly: GCA_036250615.1. NCBI lineage: Eukaryota > Metazoa > Chordata > Amphibia > Anura > Ptychadenidae > Ptychadena > Ptychadena robeensis. The sequence goes on from CM070033.1 coordinate 87,204,311, forward strand.
ACCAAATTGCCTTTCCTTCTAAAGGGTTAGTGTTTCTGCGTATTTTGTAAAATCCTATTTAAATCGGGGGGGGGCGGGAGCATCTGTGTTTATAGTATCGCTGGTGTCCTTTGGGAAATCTATACCATTTGCGGTGCACAACACAGATGGTATAGAGTGAAAACTGCCTTATATCCTCTTCTGAATTAGAGTTCACTATCAAACTTGGGTACAAAATCAAAATTTAGCTTCCCAGGGGAGGGTTTGGTACGGTTTTTTTGGGGGGGTAAAGCTGCTTGCTTGTGGGGTGTGGTACCTATTTCATGTGCGTTGTGTTGTTTTTTTTTTTCTTCAGGGGTGAACATATTCAAGAAATGGTGAAACAGATCAACAGTATCAGAAGCCATGTGAACTTTTAACTGCTGAAATGATGTATAACTTTCTATTTAATGTCATTTGCTTCAGATCATCACCTGTGCCCTTTGGACAAGCGTCTCGAGCTCTCTGGAGACTTGCAGAGTGCACTTTCTTCAATGGATGTTTTCATTTTTTTTATTGGGATTGTATAGAATGCATTTTGGTAACATAAAAACATAAAAAACTAAATACATATCTTTAATATGAGTAAATTTTGGTTTCTCTGTACGAATCCTATACACACAAATGGAGTCTTGGTAATATTATCCAAACAACCACAGCTACTTTGGTAACACTGTGATGTGTTGGCTGGAAAGGCGAATAGTATTACATGATGGTCGAGAAATAGAACATTTTCTGAAATAGAAAACTTTTTGGCTTATATTGGATCCTCGCATGGCAGATCCTCCACCAGTGTAGATGGTCGCAAATAAAGACGCACACAGTTTTTAGAGCAGGAAATTGGAAAAATAAAATATTTCATGTGTTACAATGAATTAGGGAAATTATCTCATGCAGTACCCAAATTCAGCCACAAAAATGGTGTCGCTAGAGAGCACATTTCAGGCATCTCCTCTTCCTCATACACAGGGAGGGGGAGGGCACAGGGGAATCTGGGGAAGAAAGGGAGACCAGAGTGCAACTTTCCCCACACAGACTCTGCATTGGTTAGATCTGCAAATCTAGCCAATACAGTCCAGATGGGAGATCCAGCTGTGTACAGATCTCACATCTGCCGGGGCGCCAGGTTGCCATTTGGGCCGCAGGTGGTCCCCTTCAGAGCATAAGACACATCCACTTTTCCCCCCTGATTTTGGAGAGAAAAGTGCATCTTTTTGTCCAAAAAAATGCACTTTGTCTAAGGGAAATATACCAAGCCATGCTGAAGAGTCTCATGAAAACACAAACTTGAGCTGACCTTATCTGATAAAATAACAAACTAATTTTAAGACCAAGCCACATGCTAGGCAGTTTTTTTTTTTTATGCAGTCAACCGTACTAGCCTCTTGTTGCAGATAATTTAGTTTTAATTATTGTTGGGATGTTTTAACTCTTCTCTTGGCATTGGGACACGGATGTTCAACTTGAGCTAAACCAAGTTCCAACTAATGAAGATAATGAACACTCACTACGGGGGGTAGAAAGGCATTTGACTTCCTTATATACTAAAGTGCATAGTTTAGAGTTGATATTGAAGAGGTGCCTGGTATTTCATGTAAATCTGTATTTTGTTTAGAACAGTTACAGGTTAAACATTGACTCGTTTTGTGGCAACTCATTCCACTTCCTCAGGACAATGTATATTAAAAGTCTGGCAGCAGTAATAATCTTGGGTAACTACCCCACAATCCATAAGGTTAGTATGTTCTTTTATGGATACCAAGATTAATCCAACGGACACTGCACACTTCTGAGTTCCACGGATGCAGATCAAGTAGGAGGAGAAGCCTTCAGTGACGCACAGATGGAGGTAGACCTAAATTTTTTTTTATTTGGTAAAGGCTGTATTTCAATGTACTCCGTCTGGTTGGATTATGGTTGTGGTTCTCATGGACCTACCCTATCATGTTATGAATTTGGGGCACTAGTTCAAATGTGGGTTTTGTAACTTGTGTTTGTTCTCGTGAAGACCACTATATCCACATGTGGTACCTCTGCTCTTTCCTAAAGAGGCCAATAAGGCAGAATCGATTTGATTGAAATGACCTGTGGATTATCTATCCCCTCTTAACCTCCCTAGCGGTTGAGACGAACCCTGTTCGTTCGCCGATCAGGGTCCTCTCAACCGCAGGGGAAGCCGGCAGTGGGGAGATGTGCCTCGTATGCCTCCCCGGAAAGATGCAGCGATTGTCTTCATGTTAATGGAGGAGTGCCGGCTTTCCCTCTCGCGCAGCTGGTGTCAGTAATGACACCAGCTGTGTGAAGAGCTCTGGAGAGATAACGGAAATGACAGGCAGTGTACTGTGTACACTGCCTCGATTGCCAACAGCGCGATACGGGCAGTGCACTAGGAAGGTTAATTTTCATGATTTTATTATTTTTATCTTATACTTTATGGTTAACCACGCCTAAGCTGATGTTTTAGCCTTGACTTTTATGGCCTCTTCCTGGACCCTGAGTCATTCTAAATCCAGCCTTCACCTAAATAAAAATGTTGGTCTACCCCCATCTGTGTGTACCTGTTCTTACTTGTTGCCATGTTAAAATTCTTTCTTGAGAACTTCCACAACAATCTCCTAAAATGTCTGTGTAGTGACAACCCGTTCCCCTATTTGATTAGTCTTGAGGGGGCATATTGGCTCCTGCCCTAGTGTATATAAGGGCTGATTGGGTGCATATCGAGCTGACTGTATAATAGGTGAGGGATCTCTTTTCCTTTTAGTTTTTTGTGTGTTAGAGAAATTTAAAGGTGTATGGGGACCCTGTCAGATTTCCTTTTAGATCTCCTTTTTGTTTTACCAAAACCATGTAATATGAAGGACTTTCTAAACCATCAAGTCTACCTGTGTTCAATCACAGAGGACCCGGCACTATATAGTTGTTGGTAGATCTAAAGGTGTATGGCCAGCTTTAGACCTATTTACTTAACCTCCCTAGCACACTGCCTGTAGGTACAGGCAATAGAGGATTTGTACAAAGTACACTGCCTCTCACTTCCTCCCGCCGCTGCTCCTCATGCAGCCGGTGTCATTATTGACATGGAGGTCTATGGCGCTGCCCCCTTCTGTGTCACCGTGATGTGATCGGGGTGGTGCCGAAACCCCGGAAATGCAGCGATGAAGACAATTGCTGCAGCTTTCAAGGGAGGCATCGGGTCTATGGTTGAGGCGAGCCTAAACTCAACCGCTTAGGGAGGTTAATCTAGGATTAGTTTTTAATAAATTGCCGTCTAGTTGCCCAAACAGACCAGTCTGCTGTAGTGAGAGAAGAGTACATAGCATTTTTTGGTTTCAGCTAAAAGAGCTTTCTGGTATTTGTTTCACAACAAAGTCAATTGAAGTCAAGGTGCACCAAAAGATCTCAACACTGTTCTGGAAATAAAAAATCTGGTTCTTGTTCACAGCTGACCATCATTTACCTGATAAAACCAGATACTGGGTATGTGGTGCTGTGGCTATTCCTTGGAAGCTGGCCTGATCCTTAATAATGGCTAAGGACAATCAATTCACCATGTACTTTACAACCACCAGGATCTTTACTGTACTGCTTCTGCATCTCCTTTATCACCATTAATATTTCCTGGTCCATTTAAACTCACAGACTCAGATTGCTCCAGGCTCCCTACCGGATCAGGTTGGATATTTGTATGATGCACAGAGTAAGGCTATAAGCTCCACTTGTGCTAAAATCCCTGCGTTGAACATGAATTCTAGCCCAGTGCACACGCCAGGCGGGAAGATTGATGCTATTTGTGTCCATTGACAGTCCACAGATGCATCATAATGGTGTATGGCTAACGTGCCTGTGTAGCGCAGCCCGTTGATTTACAGGGGTTGTGTTATGGGATGCGCTGATGTCACGTGCACGGCGGCCAATCCGCCGAAACATCACGCAGGAATACATTCCCCATGTATTGCTAGCCTAAGAGTTGCATTATCCCTTATGGAACCATTTATTTGAGCAGCGAAGGGGGCCAGTTGGTAAGTTGGCACACTCTACATGTCTTTCAAGGAGGCTAGTCCAACATTTCCAAAAAACCTAAACGGGTCTTATCATCCTGTATTTTTATAGCACCAACATGTTTCCCAGAGTATATATGGTCATATCACTGTGTCTCCGAGGAACTCAAAATCTAATTGCCAAGGATGTTGATCATAAGACATGATTCTTCTGCTCTTCATGTCACCTAAAGCGAAAGAGTGCACAGATCTCCTCCTCAGCCAAACAGGCTAGCATCTGTGATAAGATAGGACAAACTTCCAATCTGAACCGTGGTAACAAACATTTCTAGAAAGAAAAAAAATGCTACTATGCCCATGGTGACAGAATATTAAGTTGTAGTTTGGGAGTCAAATTGCTTTAAAAACTGCAAATTGATCAGGAGGGATCTGCTCTATAACAGCAGGTGACTTCTTGTGCTTTAATAGGAGTTTAAAGTGTGACACTTTTTCCCAGCGGAATGAACACCTTGGCTTATACATTTTAGATACTAATTCTAAAGTTTCAGGATCTCTGTGAATTATCTAAATATTGAGAATGTCCAAAAGAGATCATGCCAACCTGTTGCACCTTGAACCCAATGTTGAAGCCAAACTGGTACTTTATTAGATTATAGACACAAAACCTGGTATTATCATTTTTTTTCTATAGCACCAACATATTATGCAGCGCTGTACAATACATTAGAGTGGAGATACAACACAGGATAGAACATACAGGAACAGGTTATGACTCAGGAGTAGAGTACCCAGCCTGGACGGGCTTACAATCTAATAAATTGTAAGCCCGTCCAGGCAGGGTACTCTACTTCTCCTGTGTCATAACCTATTAAACTGTAATAGATTGTAAGCCCGTCCAACCTGATAGGTTGGAAAACCAATGTCAGACCATGTCAAGAGTCCCATTTCAAAGCTGGAAATTACCAGAGTGGCCATCCATCACATAATGTTAAGTATTAGGTAGTTTATAGTATCTGTCAGTTTTGTCATCTCTATGAAGAAGAATTTGGCAAAAGCGAGTTTTACATGACCCAAGGCTGGAAAAAGAACTAGTATTAACAAAAGGCTTTAGCCTGGTACATGCCACCTCAAGAACAAAAAAGTCTTTAAAATGGAAGTAGAAGAGTGCAACTTCTCAGGCTCATCCTCACTAGACAAGGACTAAGGTATCCCGGTATACATGTCTCATCGGCCAAATACTGAGAATCTGCCAAAGGCAAATCAAATGTATTCCACAGAAAATAAGTTTCAGAAATTGTAATCGACTGGCAGATGCCTAATGTTGCGTCTGTCGGTCAGTTACGTGTATGGATCGTTTACCCGGTCGGTTGAAAACTGGCAGTGTAAAAGAGCCCTAAGGCTGAAACAATTGCAAGAGGTTGTGTTCAGCACCTGGTGGTTTAACCTGATAGGACCTCCATGGGGTTCTAATCTAGACAACCTGCTAACGCCTGAACTATTTTGCAGCCGCTCGCAGGCAGTCGTCTCCTGTGCGGCTGCAGGAGTGCACTGTTGTCTCCCACGCTGCTGTGGGCTGAAAGAACAGAGCCAGAAAAATTATGTATTGTGTGTCAATATGGAACCTTTTTTACATTTCAGATAACTAAGCAACATAAGTTCCCGTTTTCTTGTTGCAAATATCACTGAACCTGAGCGTATGCAGTGACTCCACCGAAACAAGAGACATGACAAAAATGAAGAGACACTTAAGCAGCTTTTAATCAACAATTTACTTTGAAGGACAAATATGCATTATGTTACACGGGGTTATAAAGATCTTGATTTATCAGCAGAACCCTGCCAGGGACACAGTAGTTGCTTTGCATCATCACAAAAGGCCTGCAAACTTCATTACACACCTACCAGGCAAAGTGAATTAAATGTTCTGATACATTTTCTATAATGTTAAGCTACTTTTGAATCGTTTAAAAAATGCATTTTCAAATCCATTTTTGGGCAATAGGAAATAATAATCAAAATAGGTTTTGTGGGGTAAAGTTCACCTAAAGTCAGAAACCAAAATAAAATTTTTAGTAACCTCTGAACCATCGTGACAGCTCAAAGTCCCTCCAAAATCCTGAAAAACTATATACTCAACTGTGACAGTTGCCATGTTTGGGCCTGTAGATCAAACCAGTTAACGGGGGGTTAATTAATTGCAGTAATGTATACAGCCAGAAAAATTTAGATTTATACGCTTGTAAAGGAGATGAGATGATGTTACTGCATTCTACATCACATCTGTCTAGGAGAGGAAAGACGCGGACATGATTTTTCCATAGGGATATTTCCAAGGGATATTCATTTTAGCCTTTTTTTTTAGGGGGGAGGGGGGGGGTTGCCATTGAGGAACATTAAGTATACGAGGTGAGTTTAGGTAAGCTTTGATCCTGTTGAAATTAAACTCCGTAATTATTCCTGCTAAAAATCTAATTTTTGTTTATCATGCTTAATATTGTACATAAATAGTGGACATCAAATACTAGTATATCCCAAGGCACACTTTCTCTTTGTTCAAAATCTAATCATATAGTGTATGTCTAGAATTAAGCTGCTGCACTCTTGCAACTCAGCTACCTGGACACTTGCAATGCTTCATGGATTTCCAAACAAGCTGAAAAATAGGATAATCTATCCTTCTAGTGGTCAGGACTGCTTCTTGCTGCCTCTACCTGCAAAATGTGGTCCTTGCCAAAATGGCACAAGAATCAATATTCGACCACCATTCTGTTAATGTGAAAATGATTTAAGTAATGGTAGTATGATTTCAGTATGATGACAAAGAAAAACACAAAAAATTTAAAGGTATGATTTAAAAAAAAAAGTACAAGAAAATGAAATGTAGTGATCCACAGATGGATCGATTTTCCGCTAGATCAACTACCGATGGATTGCCGAATGGAATCGAACTAAAAGACCCTTTCTTCGTAAATCCCAGTCGATCGCCCTTACTTTGGATGAAGACCAGGGTCACCATCTAAAGTATGGAATGGTAATCAATGTGCAAAGTGGTGCACATCGATTAGTCGTTGGATCAACGAAGGGTGGTGATGTCATAATGACATCATGGGCCAATCGATCAGTGTATGCCCAGCTTAAGAAAACAATGGATTTCTGCTTGATTGTGTGTGAGTATTCAGAATGATCATTACTTCATCTTATTCATTAACATTCAATTTGTAAAGAAACCATTGATATTGCTAAGCCTCTACTTAGCCCCCATTACATAATTGACTGCGGACTTAACTCTAACTATATTAAGCCCTCTGGGCAGTAAAGACATTATCTGTAATCAGAACTGGCTAAAGTGTGCTATCCATCCCAAAGTGAGACCCTTATTTCCATCTACAGATTCTGTATAAAGGAATGCAACATAAACACACTGTATCAATGGGACCAAATAGAATAAAAGGACAAATTGAAGTTTCATCATGGTTTGGATATTTTGAGGCATTTGAATCCTTGTGTTATTCAACTACTAAAACCAAATAGTGCATGATGTAAACAGAATTCAAAAGAATATTTAAATGCCTGGAAATGTGGAACACAACTACCAAATGATCATTTAGCAAATTAGCCTGGCTGAAATCCAAAAGATTTAGAAAATAGCACGTTTGGTCCATGACTTGCTGCATGTCAAGCCGCAGCAGGCCCTCTGCAATATATGAAATGTCAGTAAATGGACCATGCAGACCAAAGCTAGATAATGTCCGATGAGGGTTTTCTACAAAAACAAACATGACATGCTTCTGATAGAATCACTGCAGTCTATACATGCTGAAATTTACAGAACAACTCAACAGATGACATCGCTACTCAATTTCTTTTGTTCTTTTACACCCAGTGTATGGCAAAGGGTATTGCTAATATTCTGTGCCAAAGAATAAGTATAGTGAATGCATTGCATTTAATTGTAAAGTTGCCACACTGGGACTTGAGCACCCCCGAGGCCTACAGACTATTCACGTGTACTCATATTTATCGATATGTTGGTCTGTTTGCTCTGGACGCATAATATATTGTTGTAGGTTAAAACTGGATCTAGAAGTAAGTCATTTGAATAATTGCAGAGGATTATTGCACTGAAAGAGAGTTCTATCATTCACCGCAGAGTTAATTGTAAACATAATAATCGGCCTTGCCAAAGACACAGCAGGTTGTCACTATACTTGCAAAATAAACCACCAAAAAACAGGTTGGTAGCCAAACACTTGGTGACTGGACGGGTTAAAAACAAGGCTGTAGCCAGCAGCTATCATGCTGTTGCATATGCTTAGTATACTTACAAAGCATTTTATTTTGTTTTCCCAAAAAGAAGATGAGAGACAAAACAACAGACTTTTATTAATGGAGAGACAGCTCTGTTTAGTCAGACAAAGCAACTTGTTTCATTAGTGTTCCCATTGGAAAGGTTCCTCGCCTCCTTGCTCTCAAGACTCCAACCTGCTCGATTTATTCCCTTATACAGTGCTCTTATTCACATACAGCCACATCCCCTTATCTGGGATAAGAGTTAAATAATAATTAATGTTACTAGAAAGATGAGTTTTAAAAATAAAAACTCAGTTGCAGCCTTAGATCTTTGTGATATAGAGAGGTCATGTTTCAGGAAGCTGATTAATGTCTGTCAGTTTTGTGTCATTCAGGATTGCTCGGATGGCTTCCAAGGACTCGGTCTGCCGAATGCGCTCCAGCTGCACCTAACAGGAGATACCAATCCAAAGAAAAGGTTACTTGTGACTGCACACAGGAAAGTATGGATATGGAGATTAGGCACAAATAAGACAATGAGAAATAACAGTCTGTCCTAGGTGCTGTGTGGTGAATGTGCTAGGTCTTCTTATGGGACCCTTAGGTCATCATGGTTGCCTTTCAGCCCCTCTCCTCCCTTGTGTCCAAAGGAACCATTGATCTATTAGGTGACCTCAATAACATTAAGGCTTATGTTGCATTTTGGCAGGTTTGTCCATTAAATCAGTTTGAGATGTTTCATTCAACCCACAGTACAGCAGAATTTATACAACATATTTCAAGTTTTGTTTGTTCTCTCAAACATTACGCTTTTTGACACTAATATTTATATTCTCGAGTATAAGCCGACCTGAATATAAGCCAAGGCACCCAATTTTACAAAAAAAAAAATGGGATAAACTGTAGGACTGGAATATAAACCTAGGGTAGAAAATGCAGCAGTTATAGCAGAAAAACAAAAGGAAAACTGAATTTGTAAGTTAAGTGCCCCCGAACATTGTATCATCACCAACATTCCTGAAGATGTAGATAAAGGCTGTGGGAAGATTCCAAAGAAAGTATGTTTCGAACATGCAGTTTTTGCATAAGTTAAGTCAAGTCGAAATGGGTTGAATTTTAAGTTTGAACCTAATTTATGCAAAAATAGGTCAGGCTCTCAACAAATTTCAATCTGTTATTACTTTTAGTTCAGCATCAAAAGTAAAAACACACTTTATTGTAGATATATTTCATTCACCTGCAAGGTTTGGGACAACTTTACAAAATCTCTCTGGACCTGCTCACTGACATCCAACTCTGTCTGAAGCCTCTGTGCCTTGTTCTTTTCTTCAAATAAATGTTGTTCCAGGCTGGTCTAAATAAAAAAAGAAAAAATAGAAATCCAGCTTTAGGTTAAGTGCTTACAAGCACATCTATAATTACAACCACTACAAATACAAAAGGTACACAATTTAAAAAATTCGAAGAAGAGCAAAAACAACCCCAAGACTGGGGCATTCGAAGGAAGCAGTAATTAAAAAGAGGATCTTTACTCAATGCCCAACGCCCTTCACAGGATAGGACCTATACTGCACAACTGTACTTTGGCAGTTTGCTATTAATAGTTTTTTTTTGTACTTTTAGGGACCTCTCACACTGCAGCCATCTTGGCTGTGATTTCTGAGCAGTAACGCTACTGTGGCTGCTAAACGCGTCTGTTACACCGCTTCACGCACCTGTTACCCAGGAAAACCCCCACAGTTTGCAATGTGATGCACTGGTACCTCCCCTACAAGTGCAAAGGAGATGCTTGCGCTGTGTCTGAAAAAAATGCATGCAGAAGAGCATTTTCGATACCATGCGGCATTGCAAATGACTGAAAACACAAGTATGAGGCCAGCATGAAAGGTACCGTATTTTTCGGACCATAAGACGCACTTTTTCACCCCCAAAATTGGGGG
>CM070033.1:87214656-87236185 GCA_036250615.1 Ptychadena robeensis
ACTGTGTGCGTCTTATGGTCCGGTGCGTCTTATAGTCCGAAAAATACGGTACTTCCAATGGAAACCTGTGTACCTTGCGCTACTGCTAGCAGCGCTGCATTGCAGTACTTGTAGCGCAGCTAGTGTGACAGAGCCCTAAAAAGGTACCTAAATAAAGAGGCTGCAATAGATAAGTTTATAAATAGGAATCAATATCTCCATGTTTGGTGCATAGATATATTTTTCAGATTCCTATGCTAAAAACTAAAATATATAAAAAGTTGTCTTAATTGCCAACCATCTAAAAAAAACACTCTGGCTCATCCAGTACTGGACATCTCCCAATTCAGGCTTGAGATCATACAATGACCCAAGGTTGTGAATATCATTTTTGGGATCACACAACGTCATTAGATATGGGCTATTCGATGTGCTACACATACCTTGCTGGATGTCTCTTTTCTTAGTTGGTCCTCAAATGAATTTCTTAGTTCTTGAATATCCTGAAGTTCTTTAGTCCTCTCCTGTAGCGTAGATTCTAGCTACATTACAAAAAAAACAAGGTTTTCCCTTGATAATAAAGTCCATGAACACCTTTTTCATTCTAAACATCATTTTACAAAACCATTTATGACTAAGCTTATACATGAAACTAAACATTTAGACTTTATCACAACTGAGCAAATATACTTACTGTTCCCCTTTAACCTCCTGAGCGCAAACTCACTCCTTGCCTCACAAACTAACCTGGAGCTACGTTTGGGGATACTGGTCTAGACCTGACAAGCCAGGGGCGATCAGCAGACCTGCCTATCTTTTTTCGGCACAGTGCGGGGGGAGCAAAGACTGCTTTTTAATAAAGCATGCCACGGCTGAAATGCTCAAAGGGTTAAAGAACAACTTTGGCTAGAATTACATATACAACAACCCATACCCTTTTAAAGCAGAAGTCTAGGTTCAGCACAAAACTTTAATGAAGTGGGGCTAGCTACATTGCAAGGTTTAAATGCTCACTGGGGTGCCTATATAGTCATTTTAATTATTTCCTCCTTCCAGCCATCTCCTATATGCATCTGGCCTGAGCATACATCACAGTCAATAATCCTGCACACAGGTCGATATCTGTTCAATCGATCACCCGCTCGAACACAGCATGGTGACGTGTCAAGTGTTCATTAACTTTGTGCAATAGATTACCGTTCGATAAGACCCTCGGTCCCCATCAAAAGCAATGGAGACCAAACAGGGATTCACCAACATGTTGGTTTCCTGTTAGATCAAGCCGACTTCAAGAGGGATCGATTGACCATGCTTGACAGGGAGGGCGCAATTGATGACCGCAAACGCGCATGGCGTGAAGTCAACGATTGCGCAGGTCATTCATTAAACACATATCAACCTGTGTAACCCAGGACCCTAAGAGTGAACACCTAGTACTCGAACACAACCTGGATCAAAGAAGATAGTGTTTTAACTACCTTAGCTGGCACTATTTACATTCCTTTAGTGAAGTGACCCCCCAAACTTTTCTTACAGGGCCCCCCTTTTCTATTTAGGAACATAATTGAGCCCCCCCTCCCTATTTAAACACAGGTTATGAATGAGGGCCCGAACCCCCCTAGAATACCTTCGCACCCCCCCCCCCCCCCCCCCCCCCCAGTTTGGGAACCACTGCTCTAATGAATAAGCCAACAAACCTTGTGACTTTACACAATATGAAGGCTAAACAGAAGTATAACTAGGTAGTCGAACTGGCTCAGCAAGTCTAATCTTTAGTTATTCAGCAGCTACAGTCTACATGCAATTTTGCAATTTGCATTCTTGTGTCAAATTATTTGCTTCTCACTCATCTCCTGTTTTTATGTATTTTTTGACAAATTTTATTAATTTTGTTTTGGAATGCAAAGTAAAGGAAATCCATCCATACCTGTTCGTGTTCTGCTTTTATTCTGTCCAGTTCAACTTTTAAACTTGATATTGATGCTAATAAAAAAAAATATCAGATCATCAGTTAAGTAAATAAAAAAGATTGCGCATTTCAGTAATCAAAGGACAGTTGAATCTGCTTACATAGTGAATGAATCTTTACAATGTAAAACACCACCAAACAAAAACTGCGCAACATTCTTGTGTTAGCTAAAACCCAGAAAATAAATGTAGCAAGTGTACTGCAAGGGCTCAGGATTTCTTTTCCCACCCTTGGAATTATATGCAGAGTATATATGTTCTAGCTCACAGAAACTCAAAAGTTAAAGCTAAACACATACTGATATTTGAACTGACTAATGATATTTGAACTGACAAAGTGGTCTTAAATGAGTACTTATTTGATCTTTGATCAAGGACTTTAATATAAAATTTTTTTTATACATGTTCAGTAACAAACATAACCTCAACTGCTCAAAAATGTTGACCCCTATACATTTTTTTCAAGTCATCATATACAATCGTGTTTGTCTGCTGATCTTGAAGAACAATGCTTAAGTGGGAAATTATTTAAGATGTTACCCTCCAATAACTTTTTCCCTGTTCTGTATGGTAAACAAATGTATAAAATAAACTGTAGGACAATTACCGTATTTTTCTGACCATAAGACGCACTTTTTAACCCCCAAAATTGGGGGCAAAAAGTGCCTGCGTCTTATGGTGCGACCACCCGCGGCCACTCGGCTTCTTTCCCTCTCTTCATCCATGGAAACTGCAATCACTCCCACGGACACAGTAACAGCCAGCTGGAGAGGAGACACTCTGCAGATATCTGCCCCCCCCCCCCTCCCTCCTCCTCCAGATCAGTGTGGAGAATGACGCTGAGTGCGGAGAGTGTACTGCTGCTAGTCACACCTACTGGCTGAATTGAATATTGCATTGATTGAATTCATTGCATTAACCCAATTGATGTGAAAACTTATTAAATCTTTTTTTTTTCTGGTTTCTGTCCTAAAAACTGGGAGCGTCTTATCCGAAAAACGAAAAATACGGTATAACCAGGAACTGACAAGGTAACATAAAACCTACTAAATGACGTTAAAACACAAAAGTAAATCCTACCTTCTAAGATGTCTGCAAAAGATGAGAGACAGGAGGAGAAGGAAAAAAAGAAAGAGCATAAAATATCAAGGAAAGGAAGGGGGAGAGAGTAAAAAGGCACTCATTCATCATTAGTGGCCATCTCTACAAGCTTTTCTTAAGATATATGCAAAAGAGAAAAAGCAAATAGGAGAGCATATAGACTGATAAACTGCTTTGATTGGATTGCCGACTATGCTTTTGTGTTCGTTATTCCCAAAAGAAATTTATAGCAGATATAGTTAGACAGATAGACACTGCTCAAAAAAATAAAGGCAACACTTAACAACACAATGTAACTCCAAGTCAATCTCACTTCTGTGAAATCAAACTGTCTACTTAGGTAGCAACACTGCCAGAGCCCTGCAAAATGACCTCAAGTGGGCCACAAATGTGAATGTGTCTGCTCAAATGGTCAGTAACAGACTCCGTGAGGGTGGTATGAGGGCATGGCGTACACAGGTGGGGGTTGTGCTTACAGTCCAACAGGTGTGGGAGAAGATCCCTCAGATCATCCACCGCCTCATCAGGAGCATGCCCAGGTATTGAAGGGAGGTCATACGGAGGCCACACACTACTAAGCCTCATTTAACATGTTTTATGCACATAACATCAGAGATGGATGGCCTGTAGTGTTTTTTTTCCACTTTTAGTTTGAGCGTAACCACAAATCCAGACCTCCATGGGTTGATAAATGTGATTCCCATTGATTATTTTTGTGTCATTCGGTTGCCAGCACATTCAACTTTGTAAGGAATAAAGTATTTAATAAGAATATTTCATTAATTCAGATCTAGGATGGCTTATTTTGTGTTTTGAGCAGTGTGTGTAATATATATATATATATATATATATATATATATATATATATATATATATATATATATATATATTTTCACATACTTGCTATGGAGGGTTGACCCCCAGCTTTGTTGACCGCATCAGCATGCATTCATGGAAACGAACATACTGTAGCTACTATAAGTGTGAAAGGTGTCATCTTATGAATGGCACTGTAGCTCTAGCCATTTGCTACTGATCATCTTTTTTTGCTCTCAGTCCTCTGTGTCCAAGTCCCTGCCTCAACTGTTCGACCCAATCATGAAGCCAGTATGAATAATTTTTGGTTGGCTGGTGTACCAATTGGTATGTCGAATTACAATAAATGAGATGCCATAATCTCAATGCCATTTCTTTCCCTTTTAAAAGTTTTCCCCCTTAAATACATATAAGTACATGTTCTTTATGCGAGGTAAGTGCTGCTTTAATCCCAATAAAAAAATTTCAAGAAGCTTCAAGTTTATAGTACCTGTTGAGAAGTTTTTTTTGTGGTCAGCCTGTCAAAATCCATTTCTAGTAATCAACAAAGGCTGTACTTGTCGAAATACTACAGCGCTATTTCATTTAACTCAGTGCTACAATAAGAATCTTTCTAAACATGATATGCTTTAATAACAAAAGTATATTTTTAAAACAATCCCCTTTATAGAACTATACATGTACAAACTATGCACAATCCCGTTTTCCTCTAAAACGAACAAGGCATACCTGCAGATATTCCGACATTACAACCACTAATAATTATAGGTGTGCGCTAAAGAATTTTCTGTTAAGCAATACTGAACAAGAGTGACTGATGAAAAATAGTACTGAGAGAAGTCCCCCAAAACAAATGGTTTCTGTTTGTTTATTAGATTCTTACCTATTTCCTCTTTACAATTTTCTATTTCAGTCTGAAGCGTTTCCTCTATGTTTTCTTTCTGGCATTGCTCTGCTTGAATTTGCTCCTTTAGGAATAAAATTTCTGCTTTTAGTTTTTCTTCAAGGTGGTCTGATGCAGTCCGGACACTTATAATATCGTCCCGATATTTCAGTACCAATTCATGTAGCTCCTAGGGATAAATAGGAGCATCCACAATAGTCAAGGCCATAAGGAGAAAACAGTGTTAAGGAATACATTCATAATACACCATCAATAGGATTTACACAGCTTTTTCTCATTGTATAAAAATTTGATCTAAAGCAGCAATTATGCATGGGCTATTTGCATAAAGGCTTCTAGACAACTCGAAGAATGCAGCAAGCAACATCGTTTTATTGGGTCTAGGCAACTTTTAGTCTGGGGAAACATAACTTTACATAAAAAAGTAAAGTCTTCCATTGTTCTGCATGCTATAATGCCATTCAGGATTACAATAGAAACAAAAATGTCCTCGCAGGTAAATATTTTGAGTGGTGCACACAAAACTCAAGAACTGAAACACAAATATGCATAATGGTGTAGAATGATTTGTCTGATGGTCATCAGAGTTAAGTTACCTCAACAGTTTCTGGAAGAATGAAATTTTCTGCTTGCTGTAGTGATACATGCAAGCCATGTTTTCCTTGAAGACTCTCATTATCCTTCTGCAATCGGTTCAACTCTTCAGAAACTTGCTCCCGTGACTGTGTCAAGACAGCCTGAAAGTGACAGAGAAGAAACGTTTTGAAATACTTGTGTACAAAGGAACATGGTAGATTTCATTAATTAAAAAGTAACACAAATTACATTTTCTAACAACTAATGGTACATTATGTACCGAGGCTACCTGACAAAAGAATGCACAGGCCTATACAAACTTCCTAATAGGGGTTTATTCAGTAGAAGAGTATATATATATAATGAAAATATGGCTTAGTAGGCTAATGATTCTTTAATCATTTATGGAATACAGGGAAGGTGGGAATGCTGAAGTTGGAAAATCATGATAGGAGAAAAGTAGATATTCTGTATTATGGCTTCCTTCATTTTGTGCATTGCTTGGTGTAAAAGCCTTTAAGAAATCGAAGATTTTCGGATTTTATTTATGGTTTGGCAGCAGTGGAGACAGTTTAACTGTAAAGGCAGGGCTCCATAGGAATTGCACATTGAAAGGAGCTTTGATGGAATAATTTTATGAAACATGGGCACAATGGATCCATTTTGACTCCACTGCCCAGACCTTCTCTATTCCTAGCCAGCCTGAAGTGACAACTCTCCATCAGGGCATGAAGGCTACTGATACATATGGCACATACATTGTAACCATATATTGCAATCCTGGATCACAAAGAAGGCACTCTGTTTACATTGTTATTTTGTTTAGTTTTTGTGTTCATTTCTTTATGCAGTGGCTTATTTCATGGCCAATATCTGCTACATACTATATTGCTAGAGTCCTTAATATTGTTTGGGCGCAGATGATCTGTTTTTGATCTTTTAAAGTTGTATTGTATATTTCTTCTTGTTAGGTCTGTACTGTTTGCACAAAACCAAAACAGAAATCACAAAAAAGTAGCTTTTTATGGACAGTGAAACATTATGGATAAAAAAAATTTAAAATAACCAAATCTCAATCACAGCAATGTTCTGCAGCGGTACAATTGACCAATTCTAGTATCTTCACATCAATTCATGAAATGATTAACCTGCAAATCTCAAACCATACACGCTTCCATTGTGCACAAACATGAAATAATAATATCATTCAAAACATTGCATTGTATGTTGGCACAGATAAGTTCTGGAAAGTCCTAGAACACATTATAAAAAATGTGCAAAGTGGTTTCTAATGTAATTTTGCTTGCTTGTTCAATGTGCTTCCCATTCATATTTTCTTTATTCTTCCTATAGAGGCTTCAGTGGTTGTAGAAAAGAACTGTGCTGTGAGAACCTTTTCTGAAGTAATTTACCATAACAGGTTGTAAAGAGACCGCTTTGTGTTTTTACAAACATTAAACTCATTAAAAATGTCTTTATATAAAGGATTATAAACCCACGTTCACCGCATTATGAATGTTTTATATACATACATATGCCATATAATGCAACACATGGCAATCAGCAGGTAGATTACAGAGGCTGACAAAAGGCTATAGTGGAAAACATCTATACGTCAAAGACTAATGCAATCAAGTAGTTTTCATAACATGGTAGAACAAATAGTAACCCACCTACCCATATACCCATCTTTACATCCTAGCTCAAAGAGTAGCAAAGTAACACAGAGGATAAGCTATGACAGGAGCCAATATTAAAGCGACTTTCTCCTAATGAAAAAACATGTCTAAATCTAATGAGAAGGGACAGAGATTGTAATATTGGAGTCTACTCTTGGATGAATGAATAAATAGAAGGACATAATTACCATCTGTTCTTGAATGCTTCTCTTTGCTAGAGAGAACGTCTGTTGAATGTCAGCAAGCAATGTTTCTGAATCCTGAGCTCGAAGTGTTAGGGCAGTTATCTACCAACAAAAAGAAAACATATGAAAACAAAATTTATTTGGTGGAACACAGATCATACTTTTTATTTGCTCGGTCACATTGTACATCAGTCAAGGGATATTTCAAGGCAGCCTTCACTGAGACAATTATTCTAGATGATTAATTGCTGATCTCTACTTCAAATAATGTAAGAAACCTGGTGGCTAAGTGGGATCAATTACTGGATAACACTTTTTGAGTCACTAACTTAAAAACTAGTATTGTGAATCTAATCTTAGCAGGTTTCTTCTGGTTCTGTGAAAGGCAACTGTCACTTTTAGGAGGAGGTCAGCAATACAGCCCAAATGCATCTCTCAATTACATGTTTCCATTAAAACATTTAATCAATGAGACAGGAAGTGAAAGTAACAGCTTCAAAAACACAGAAAAAAAGTAAAAATTAATTTTTTGTCAGTTACATAGGGAAACATGAAAAACATGTGGTTATTTTACTCCAATTCCTGTCTGGTGAAAAGCCTAAAATGACCATTTAATGTCAACAAAGTTAAAGCGGACCTACCACCAGAAATCTATGTTTTCATGAATGGCACTAGAAGTGCCAATAATAGGGAGGGATGCAGTGGAAAAAAAAAAACAAAAACAAACTTACCTGTAATGACCAATTTAATAAGATAATCCCACAGCTCTTCTCACTTCCTGGTTCGTTTTAGGCAGAAATAGGCAGCACATCACAGGAAGCTTTAAATTCTCAGTAATCTTCTTTGAAAATTCCCATAGAAGATCACTGAACACCCCCAGTGGCCACCCACGATATTGCACCCCATGTGTTTCATGTGTTGCCTTCAACAAACCAGGAAGTGAGGGTTATCTTCTTAAAATGGTCATTACCGGTACATTTTTGAGTTTTTTTTACTGCATTCCTCCCTATTATTGGCACTTCTAGTGCCATTCATAAAAACATAGATTTCTGGTGGTAGGTCCACTTTAAGTTTAATGGTACAGAAGCAAAAGGCAAGCTAAATAAAGTTTAGTGTGTCCTATGTAAGCACAGCGACTTTGTTAACCCTAAAATAACAATCCCCAGCCATAGAAACTCTAGAGCAAGTGAATTATAACCTACTATAGATACTACTAGTCTTGCCACTATACAAGTTCATACCTGCTTAACCGTTTCTTCTGAATTCTGCTTTAAATAATTCTCTAGTTCTTGTTTCTCTTTCAAGCCTCTTTCAAATTGGTCATTTGCTTGTCTCAGCATTACCTGCAGCTTTTTTACCTGCAAGACATAAAAACATATCATCGTTAACACAGCTTGTGTTTTGGCATGTAGAATAGTTGCCAGAACACAATACTTGTTATCAGATGGGACTTTTAACTACATTGTGTCCCAACGTTTAACACCAAACATTTGCGATTCTCACAACATCCCAGAAGAAAGTAAGAATCCAGCCTGTGCTGAAAGACACCAACGCCTGCCAATATTCCACCCTGGACAGATGCCCCTAAAATAGAAATTAACGCTTAATTACAGATATATACGTGTTCAGGACTCACTTGATCTCTTGTCTCTGCCTCTTGTGTCTGAATCCCCTGCAATTGTTTTTCATAATTTGAGCACATATCACAACGCCGCCCCAACTTATTACCAGCTGTGTGCACCTGAAAAACAAAAGTGAGGAACAAAACTAGAACAGTGAACAGCACATGAATCCTCCACAAAAGACACATTTTCAACCCAGTCATGTAGTGACAAAATAATCACCAGCCTGCAAATAAAAATAACTGATTCACATATAATTCACATATTTCTTGTTGCTAATTTATTTGTGTTCCAGTTTTTCTTCCATGTAGAGAAAGTAAATATATAATGCATGTTTTTTTTTTAAGTTTTTCAAAAGTGATTTATATGCTTTCTTGGTAAAAGGTTTCAGTTCCCTATATTTTACAGTTTAAGCACTGTATTGTTATTAATGTTTAATGGTGCTTGCCCCTTTTGTATCTCAACAAAGAATGTACATATAAAAGGCAGCTTGCTAATCACTATATCAAATGGACAACAAAATAGAGAACTGAGCAATTCAGAACCCCACACCCTTACATTAGGTTTTGGGCTGTCAGCTATGTTTAAATACATTATAGCCATTTTATTTAGAACTTATAGACACAATTAAGTATTCATTTGTGAGGAAAGGTTTGGTATGTATAGCCAAAACTCTTTTAGTGGTTTATAAAAGGGAGGTAAGAAAACATACCTCTTTCTGCAATAAATTCCACTCTGTCTCGCTCACCAAACGGTAACCAGAAGGAGGAACATATGCACATTCCATAACCTGTGTAACACTTGAAAGCAGTGAGGCGGTCTCCTCTTGCTCAGGAGTCATGGCTTTGATTGCTTTCTCCTGATCTTTGGTTAACATGAATCCACTAGGCATATGCAATGATCCAAGGGAAGAAGTGTCAAAATTCTCTGAAACAGAATCTGCTCCTACAAGAGGGCCAAAGTCAGACTCGTCAAGGTTGCCAGCAGATTTGGCTTTGTTGTTATAACCCAAGGTTTTTGCCTGCAGTGGCCCTGATGTGCCCAGACTATCTGTTGACTGTGCTCTTCGGAGTCCATCTTTAAATAAGTCCTCCTGCTTGCCAAAACAGTCTCCTTCATGCAATGTTATGTCTGCATCTAAGGAATGGATTGAGCCATGAGAGCTGTTAAGAAGAACCTGGAAAATAATAAAGAGGTTCTCACCCATTGTAGCAATTTTCTTGTGAGATTATACATACAGAAAAAAATACAGCTCCATCTTTATGTTTTTTTCTAACAGTTTACAGCAAGATGTATTTTTAAAGTATGTCATTTCCTTTAAAATTTCAATCAAAAAAATGTTCCGGTAACGAAGGATATCAAGGTTATTTGCAAATTAATCAGGGCATCATCTATTATTCAATATTTTGCATAAATAAAAATAACTAAAATAAATATCAATGGTAAAAAAGACACACACACACCATCATCTTTAAACTGAAATGGCCCAAATAGTAATAAAATTAGAGTAATCCAGGTTGTCTGTGGAATGTGGAAAAATCATCAAAAGTCTTAAGAATATTCATAAGACACATATTACATGCTCCACACCATGGGCTTTAATCTAAGAAAATTTAGATTAGAATAAGCTCATTTAAGAATTCTGGACATGAAAACTAATGACCTCTTGACTTTGAAGATTTGGGAAAGACTCGTCATGAGTAAGCGTTCGTTTTGGTTCCTCCTCTTCTCCTTTCCGTTTCCCCTCTGGTTTGCTTCGACTTCTTTGCTCATCTTCTTCCTAGGGAAAAAAAATAAGATATAAAAGAGTACAGAAAAGGGAACACAATGATGATGTCAAAAGAACTTAGATATATTCTAGGAATGTTTCATAACATCCCTGCAAGCTTTCTTTGAAATCCTTGGACCATGATTTAAAATGTCATCCATAATGTGAGTAAATAAATTAATAGGAAAAGTGTTTCTTTAGAAATAAATGCCAAATTTTTGTTTACAGATTACAGACTCTGTGAATGATAGTCTTATGCACCGTCAGCAATATATACCTGGCCTTTCTTTTTCTTTTCCTCTACTTGTCGCAGCTGCTCTGTGGTCAACACAGACTCCATACGCTTCATGTCTTGCATCATCAAACGCTGAGACTCTAGGAACTGATCGTTGGCCTTCTGCCATGTATGTTTCAGCTGATTATGCTGTTGTCTCTCTTGCTCTAGCAGGTGACAAACTATCCAAGAGAAAGTACAATGAACAGTTACTAACAAATAAAAAACTAATTAGGATAAGCTTTATAGATAGGCCTACCATATGTCATATTTTGGCAAAATAGGTTTACCCTACTACTAGATTAAACCAAATATGTCAATAGATTAAAGGAAACATTGACAGTCCCAGAGTTACATACGAGATAGGTAGGTTGTTATTATTATCATATTTAATGCAGTAGCTGTGACCCCAGTCATCAGGGGATCCTGGCCTACAACATGCAGTACATTTAGGTCCCCACTAAAAATGAATGAGGTGCAGCTCCCACTGTTCATTAACCGAAGCCTCCAAAGGTATACTGCCTCCGTCCAGCCACCGCTTGCAGAGCCCCCAGGTTGAAGATGATGGAGCTGCAGTTACTGAGAGCTCTACGCAGAAAATGAAGAAATTAAACAAGTTTGAATTTATATTTCACCTTCATGTAGTTCTTTCCTCAGCTTCTCTGCATCTTCCTGAAGGACAGACTTTTGAGTATTCAGAACAGCTACATACATCTCTAAGTCTGTCCGGCAGGACTTTTCAGCTTCCAGGTAATGATTTATTTCCATCACCTAGCAAAATATAAAAATGGGAACTTATTTCAAATCGAACAGTCACATTGTTCAGATAGAATTCAAAACTACTAGACTACTGTCAAGCCTCTACTTCTTATCGAATACATGGGAGAGATTTCCCTTACCTCCTGCCATTAGGACAAAAATGCAAAAATTAAGGAGAACAATGTCATGGACAACAATAACAGGAAACCATACAGCAAATGCTGACTTCTCATTTTATAAATGCTTGTTTCCTGACTCTCCAGCTGATGTTCTGGCTTAAAAACTTTGGCCCATTGACCTGTAACAGTTATTCAGAGTTTACTCTGATTTGCAAAGGCAAGGGAATTAATATCTTCAGACTGAATCCCTAAAGCTCCACTATCCGTTAAAACCCCTGCATTAAAAGCAAGTGTTATAATGTAGTGTACGAGCTGGCCATTAACAGCAATAGGGCTATGAGAGGACTGGCTCCACAGCCCATCAGAGCCCCAGATCTGCTGGCCCGCCTCCGTCAGGCTAATGTCGACACAGCCCATCTGCATCCACAGTAACGTGATGGAGGCTTGCGTGGGCATCAGCCGGTTCCGAGACAGGTAATGTGGATCAGCTCCGTCAGGTCCCCCTGCGCTTACAGCATTCCTTGGGGGGGATTCGACAGAGCCCATAATGCAGTGGAGACATAGCCTTACTCTCCCGGCAATAAGCTTAGCCAGGAGGATTCCCCTCCTCCGTAACTCTATTTTTCAGCCATTGGACACGTTCGATAACACAGAGCATCTTAGGAGACATAAATAAGGTAATTCCTTTTTTTTATTAGCATTTCAGTTTCTTCAGTTCAGTTTAATATTCTTAAGTGTAGGCAAACATTAACTGGAGTCATATGTTTCTTTTTAGTTTTCACTACACAGAGCAATATTAAATATGGCTGGAATTGGTAAGGCAAAGTCCTAAACATATACTACAATACAAATATTCAGGTTTGTAAACCTTTGATGCTTCAAGCTCCTTAATCTTCTCCTCAGCCTCTGCTAACTTTTCCTTTAAAGCACCGATCTCTTTTTCCATGGGCATCACTACTGAGCGCAGCTTTTCTGCATCCTCTTGGGCCTGTGATAAAAACAAATCCATTATAAAGTCTAACAAGATGTTTGAAAACATGAATACATTTCTTAAATGCAAAGCACCTAATATTTTTACATTTTCTCTTTTTGGGAACCTTTAGGGGTTTTCTATTAACCTCCCTATCGCACTGCTGAGGTCCAGATTTCTGTACCAAAAGTGCACCATAGACTTCAATGGTAATTTTTTCTTCATGTTGTAGGCTTGTCACTCCCAAAATATGTCCGTACAAGGGTCTAATAGACATCCTGAATATAATAATGTTTAAAACAAACAATTATGTAAAATAAAAAAGTTTTTTAAAATAAAGTTAATGAGAAAACACAAAAATCAGGGCACAAAGCTATGCTGCTATGTACTAAATCTCGCCCAAATAAAGTCTCTGGTGCCTCATATGTGCCCATTTGCAGTTAACCCTCTCTAACCTGGTGTGATGGATGTGATAAAATCACACCAGGGAAGAGAGGGTTACTGCAAATGGGCACATCTGGGGCACCAGTGACATTATTTGGGCGAGATTTAGTACATAGCAGCATATCACATCGGGAACATCGCAAAACTAAGTATGCACTGCCGGTGCCCCGATGTGTAATGGACGGCATCTCGTCCAGTGCTATAGTAGCAGTAGCAGCGCTGGACAATGCTGCCATGCTGACCGTTAGGGCAGTTAAATTACAAAGAGTAACTTGCTAGATGGCAATGCTGGCCTTTCATACGTTAATTTGTTGCAAACTTTTGCAATACTAATTTTACAAAGACTAAACACCAGGCTTAGTATCCTTATTTTAAAACAGAAATATTATTTTTCCACCTTATATCAATGCAAAGTTACAGTCCCGCTCTGGAAGAGGGCGTTTCCCTCAAAACAATGTATGTAGTTTACATTGCTCAACAGCAAAGCATAACTCCCAATGAAACGGATTATAAGTGAATCGTATTTTACAGAACTGAAAGTGTATGTTGCAATATTCAAAAATAAGGGAAAATGTTAAATCTCAGCTAATGCTGAAGATGGTAAAACCCATATTAAGTATGAGTATTGTTTGCCGAGTATTGTTTGCCTTAAAGAGTAACATTAAGGGGGGGCTGCTCACGTGTTCACTAACAGACAGACAGCAGTCATGAAAAAGACACACATCAGACTAGAAAAAGTGTTTTTGAGAATAGAGTATTGATCACTTAAGCATACCAACTACTTTTGGGGTGCTTTCCATAATAACTCTGGGTGGTAGGTGCCCTTACAATTTATCTTAAATAGGGGGCCATACTATGTGCCTGACCACCTAAGAAAATCTCTTGTTCACCTTTTTCATGTCATTTTCCAAATTCTCCTCTTGTTGGCCTTCAGAAAGCCTTCTTCTAAGCTCTGTAATCTCTCTTTCCACAGACTCTCTGTACTGCCCCCACTGCGCACGCTCTTGCTCCAATCTGCGATGAAACTGAAGTTCATATTCACGCAATGTGTCTACAATCAATAAAAAAATTTCATTCAGTGAAAAAAATTTAATAAGACAATGTGAACATTACAGATGGATCATACAATCCCAGAACAAGCAAAATATCAAGTAGTGCATACAGCATTGAGACAAAATATTAAACCCCCTCCCAAAAAATATGTAGATGCCCTTGTGCCACTAAAACAGCTATGAACCATTGACAGTTAACAAACTTCGATAACAAGATGAAAGATATATGAACAAAGGTTGATTATATTATAGGTTATTGTATGGGCCTCTTTCAATGCAGCATAATTTTGGCTAAGCCCTATAGGTTTACGTTTTTTCAGTCTGTTAACCCAACACCACTGTGTTTATGATGGTGACAGACCTCCTTGTTTTTTTTTTATACCAAACAATCTTTAGTTTTCAAGTAATCAAATTGATTTGATTACTTGAAAACTAAACACTTAGGACACAATGGTTACAAAAACGTGAAACAGGTTCTTAACAGACAGTTTTGAATTTGTTGCCATTTACTCCACTCTTATGCATACCCCATATATTATGAAACAAAAATGTGCTTCCAGCACAGTATAGGAAACCAACATCCCATAATAAATCAAATATAGAAAGTTGCTCAGTTGTAGAGGAGAACCCCCCACCCCTGAGCGAAAATATCCTCTGGTTTAACAGAGGCTAGGGGACTTTCACGGTTTCAATGTAGATGAGTCACAGTAGGACATAGTAATAACATGAATCAGTCATAAAAAATATTGGTAGTTTAATGTCCAATAAAAACAATGATAAAATTCCAATCATAGTACAATGGTATTGATAATTAGGGCCTAATGGATCACCAGGTATTATCCTCAAAATCCTGGCCAGAAAGATGGTGAGATTGGTGGCGATGGATGTCGCAGATAAACGTCAAGCCACCCAAATGTACGTTTCGTCAATTTAGACTTCATCAGGGGGTAACATATGAAGAATGTTTATTAAGTAAGGTACCATAGTGGAATAGAAGGAAGCAGGCGCCGCCGAGGGGGGAGGCCAGAGAACAGGGAGCCTTCAGGTCAGACGACCTGTAAAAACTCCTGGAGGACGACCATAAGTGTAAGGCGTAAATGGGTAGATACCAGTAATTAGAAGTAGTCCAAGGTTAGTTATGTAGTAGTATACAATGTAACTGTGTGGAGCTAGCCAAAAAGAGCTCCCCCGTGAGTGCCTCTTTTTTCGCTCAGGGGTGGGGGGTTCTCCTCTACAACTGAGCAACTTTCTATATTTGATACCCCATATATTACTTTGTTCTACTTTGTCACACATTTTATATTGGGTTCCATTGATTTGATATCAGTAAGTAAGGCTGTTATGGATTAACATGTTTACATGGATTCATTCCGGCCCAAGCCTTTGGCGTCATCGGTGATGTAAAAGGAGCGGCACCATAGACCTACATGTCAATGGAGGCATCGCCGCTTTTCCCAGGCTTAGGGGAGCAAGGGGGGGCGTATGGCTGCTTTTCGCATCACAAAAAATGGAGCAAAAAGTCCATAACGCCAGGAAGGTTAATAAACAAACCATTTGAAAAGGGATGGACAAACAGAGCCTGGTTTACAATTATACAATGAACTCCACACTGTAATGCATAGACACATCAACAGTGAGAAAACCAGGAGGAGCATGTCAGAGATTAGGCTCTGGACTGTACACACAGTGATCCCACTCACAGGCTACCCAAAAGTATAGAAAACAAATCCTCCGGTGACAGTAGGCTTATGCTGGCAAATTCTGGTGCATTACCTGGGAAATAATATAGGTAATTACTTTATTTTCACATAAGGTTAACCTTGGGGGTGCATTTAGAAGAAGGGAGTGTCGGGGAGTGGCCTGCGCATGGAGGAGTGCGCAGCCCCCATCCTCCCCTGCTCCCATCAGCTCCCCGGCATCCACAGTGGGCAGCGACGGGCTGATGGCCAGCCTGCTCCCATCTCCATCTCCCCACTCACCCCCGGGGGGCCAGAGGGCTACATCAGAGGACGTTCCCTCAGCAGAACTTTGCCACATTATTAGGGAGCTGCCCGCAAAGCTTTCCAGGGACCTGGAGGCCATGTTTGCAAAACTAGAACAAAACCTCAGACGTGACTTATCTGTGGTGCAACAAGACACCATTCACCTGGGCCACAGGGTGGACACTTTAGAGACTGCCCAAGACACCAGCGCGGTGGCGTTAGCCGCGGTTAATCTCCGTGTGGATCAACTGACCAGGAGCCTGGAAACCATGAGGTACCAATTGGATGACTACGAAAACCGTAATCGACGCCCGAATATTCGCATACGGGGTCTTCCTGAGTCAATCACCCCTGCCTGTAGTGCTGGCTAAAATCTTTAATAACGTCCTAGGTCGGGACCCTGCTACGCATATTGAGTTTGACCGTGCCCATAGGAGCCTGCGCCCCTTGGATGTGGATACAGAGAACCCCAAATGATGACAAATAATAATAATAATAATGACAAAACTCCCTGACCATGATGGGGTGGTCTTTAACGGCCACAAATTATCCTTCTTTCCGGATTTGTCCCGTGCCACTTTAACCAACCGCAGGATCCTACGCCCGGTACTGGAGGCGCTCCGTGGGGCAGGCATCCGATACCGATGGGGTTTCCCTTTCGCCCTGATTGTTCAACATGAGGGTAAAGCTGTGTCCCTACCGTCGCGCCACGATTTTCCACGTTTTTTGGAGGCCCTTAAACTCCCCCAGATCTCCGTTCCTGAATGGGGTCTACCGGTGACCGCTATGCTCCCTCCCCAATTCCCACCTTGGCAGGAGGCCAGGAATCGCCGTCGTCGCCCCCGGCGCCAAGCTCAACCCACGGATGCTCTGGAAGTCCCGGTCATGACTGACCCTGCTTGAGCTTGAAATGTCCGGAGTCGTAAGCTTACTTTAATGTGCCTTGGGTGTGCTAGATTATATGCTTAATTTGCAATGTTTGGTGTGTGTTATTACGTTTGGGTATGGAGCCCACTGGTAGCTCAGTGGTCCTTACGCTGCTTTTTGGGGACCGGGGCGGGGGTCTCCCTCTGCCCTCTTGCTTCCATGAGTATTCACGTTTCCCCAGTAGTCCAGACCCCCGGTAGGGTTCGTTTCCTCAGGGAACTGGTTTCGGGGGGCCTCTTTCCACCACTGCGTGGTGGGGATTGGCCTGTCCCGATGCCTGCAGTGGTTGGCTGCCCCTCTCCTTCTGGGCCCACGGTGGGTGGGAGGGAGGGGAAAGTCGCTGTTGTTATGTTTGGTATATATGTTGTTTGTGTTTTTGTATATAGAATTCTGTGTTGCTTTCTTGGTACGGACTGCCACAATACTCGCCATTCTAGTGTGGGAAGGAGGGGTGGAGGACCCCCGGGTTACTCTCTGCAATGTCTTTAAAAATAGTAACTTATAACGTGAGGGGCC
The DNA here is from genome assembly GCA_036250615.1 of Ptychadena robeensis. Lineage (NCBI taxonomy): Eukaryota > Metazoa > Chordata > Amphibia > Anura > Ptychadenidae > Ptychadena > Ptychadena robeensis. The sequence continues at coordinate 87,232,298 of CM070033.1, forward strand.
TCAACTCCCCCCACAAACGGAACCGCCTCTGGCAGGACCTCAAAAGACACCATCCGGATGTGCTCTTCCTACAGGAGACGCACTTCCGTCAGGGATCTGTCCCTAAGCTACCTAGACATTTGTATAACCAATGGTTCTTGGGTAATTCGCCCATTGATAAATCCAAGGGAGTAGCGATTGCTTTTTCAAAGAAATGTCCCTTTGTATGTACTGGACAAGTGGTTGACCCGGCGGGTCGGTATGTGTTTGTTAAGGGCCGGCTTTACAATGACTCCTACACCTTTTGCCTGCCTTTATGCCCCTAACTCGGGCCAGATTTCATTCTTGGAATCGGTCCTAGCCCAAATGTCGCAATTTAAATCTGGGGTCTTGGTGGTGGGCGGAGATTTTAATATTCACCCAGACTCTCTCTTGGACACCTCCTCCGGTCGCTCCTCCTTCCCAGCCTCCATGTTGAAGCGCTTTCGCAAAACCATGCAAGCCCATCGGCTGGTGGATTGCTGGTGGGTTCTCCATGCCTCCCAAAAGGACTTCTCATGTTACTCCGCTGTGCATTCTCGGTATTCCAGGATTGATCTGGTCTATTTGGATCAGTTTTATTTGGACAGGTTGGGGGGGCCTCCATTGCTTCCGGTACCATCTCGGACCATGCAGCGGTCAGTGTGACGCTCTGTCTTCGAGATGCCCCTAGACGTCCCTCCTCTTGGAGATTGAATGATAACATTCTGGATGATGTAGAGGCTTCCCTCAAGATTAAGTCCACTTTGGATTCATATTTTTCCATTAACCAGCCGGGGGAGGTGTCCATGCCATATGTCTGGGAGGGTCACAAAGCGGTAGTCCGGGGCGAACTTATCTCCCAAGGCTCTAGACTGAAGAAGGCCCGGGCAGCCGAAATGGATGCCCTACTGGCTGACATAGCTGCTCTGGAACACGCTAATAAGCGCGCCCACTCGCCAGACTCCGAGGCACGGCTGGCGGAGTACCGCCGACAGCTCTGGTTGCTACTGGACCGTCGCCTCCAACAGCGCTACCGATTCTGGGCTCATAAGTTTTACGAGCAAGGGGATAAATGTGGTAGGATGTTGGCCAGGTTGGTTAGGGTTCGACAGGCGTGTTCAGGGATTATTATCAAAGTCTCTACAATATCAAGGGAGCCCCAGCTGTGCCGGAGGTGGAGCGCCGTAAGGCGCTCATCAGACGGTATTTGGAGGAGGTGAAATACCCGGTTCTTGCGCCAGAGGTGGCCTCAGTTTTAGAATGCCCCATTTCGGAATTGGAGGTGGCGGCAGCCATTAAGACACTCCCTAATGGGAAAAGTCCAGGCCCTGACGGCTTCACCAAAGCCTATTACAAGAAGTACCAAACCCAACTCGTGCCCCATATGTGTGCTTATTTTAATTCTATAATGGAGGGTTCGCCCTTGCCCAGAGATGCTTTACGTGCGCACATAGCGGTCCTCCCTAAACCTGGTAAGGACGCGTCGCTGGTGCAGAATTTTCGGCCCATTTCACTCCTGAATTTTGAAATTAAGTTGTTTGCAAAAATTGTAGCTCTCTGCTTATATCCCCATGTCCCTTCGGTAGTCCATCCGGATCAGACAGGGTTTATCCCCGGTAGGGAGGCGCGGGACAACTCCCTGCGTGCCCTCCACATCATTCACGCAGTGTCCGGTCGAGACCCCCCGACCCCTTGCCTTCTCCTGTCTACGGACGCGGAGAAGGCTTTTGATAGGGTAGATTGGACGTTTCTGGAACAGACTTTGTCCGTGCTGGGTATCGGTCAGAAATTGCTGCAGGGGATCATGGCTCTCTATTCTTGCCCCACGGCTATGGTTAAGGTTGATGGACTCCTTTCTGAAAGTGATATACACAATGGCACGCGGCAGGGGTGTCCATTTTCCCCCTTGCTCTTCGCCTTGGTCCTTGAGGCTTTTTTACGCAAGTTCAGGGCGAACCAGGATGTTTCTGGGGTGACGGTGGGCTCTTCTGAGCACAAGTTCTCGGCGTATGCCGATGACATTTTATTTTATGTTTCTAACCCCACCATATCCCTACCTAACTTACTGGCGGAGTTTGACAGGTTCGGGGCCTTATCAGGTTATAAAATCAATTTGAGCAAGTCGGAGGCTCTCCCCATTACGTTGCCTGCTCCCATGATGACTTCTCTGAAGGGGGTATTCCCGTTCGTGGGCCACCGACTCTATCCGATACCTGGGGCTTCAGCTGCCGAGTACTATAGATTCCCCGTTTACACTGAACTATTTGCCACTCTTGCGGAAAATACGGACTGATTTACTGGGTTGGAACAAGTGGACTGTGACATGGCTGGGTAGGATTAACCTTTTGAAAATGACTATTTTGCCTAGGGTGCTTTTTCTGCTCCAGGTGGCGCCCATACGGCTTCCCAAGACGTTCTTTGCCCAACTTAGGTCATATTTCTTGTCCTTTGTTTGGCGTAGTAAACTGGCTAGGATCGCGTACCGCATCCTCGTACGCCCCAAAGCAAGGGGGGGGGTTGGGACTCCCGGACGTGCAGACGTACTACAGAGCGGTGATGCTGGGCCGCATTCTGGACTGGCACCACCATGACAAAACCAAGCTATGGGTTCCGCTGGAGAAATACTTAGCGGGCCGCGATCTTGCGCATGCTCCCTTAGTGCCCACTCCACAGAGAGGCCTGATGGAATATGCTTCTCCCCTGACGAGAGCCACCTTGGGGGTCTGGGATGCACTTAACAGTCGCTTCCAATTGGCTCCCCACCCCTTCTACCGCTGGGCGGCTTCCCTTGGTTTATACCCGGGGAGGATCTTCGGCTTTTCCGCAGATGGCTTCGGACGTTGGACATCAGATGTTTCTGCTTCATGCAGGGATCGCGGCTGTGCCCCTTGGGTGACATCCGGGACGTTGCGGGCTCGCACCCTTCGGATAGTTGGTGCTATGCGCAGCTGTCTCACTTTCTTGAAACACAACTCCGGGGCATGCGAGGCACGAACGCTCTGACTCCTTGGGAGATGCTGTGTTCTGCGACCGAAGCCCAACCTCATGCTATATTGCTCCTCTACCGGTTACTCCAATCGGGAGAGGTAGGTTCATAGCGGAATGGGAGGGAGAGATGGGTGTAAGCCTTACGGAAGACCAAGTGTCGGTTATGATGCAGTTACAACATACCTCCTCCATTAGCTCCAGAACACAAGAGATGTGTTATAAACTCTTTGCGAGGTGGTATTGGGTGCCGGTGAAGATGGCTAGATGACTTCCCTCCGCTTCCCCTGATTGTTGGCGGGGGTGCGGCGGCCGGGGCACTTTTCTGCACTTGTGGTGGGACTGCCCTCGTATTTCCCCCTTCTGGACTCAAATAAAGGCCCTACTACCGGAATTTACGGCTTATCCCATACCTGAGGACCCGGCGTTTTTCCTCCTGCACTGCACGACCATTCCTGTGGCTAAAGACAAAAAGCACGTCCTGCCCCGTCTCCTCAATGCGGCGAAAGCCCTGATCCCTCTTCATTGGGGGTCTCCAATTACTCCTACTGTGCAGGAATGAAAGGGTCTCGGAGATTATGGCAGCGGAAGAATGGGTGGCCCTCCATAACGATAGACACAAACAATTTATGAAGACCTGGGCCTTTTGGATCTACTTTGCAGCCAGGCCATGACGGGCGACACGTAATGGCGGAGAGGTGGCGTAGGAAACAGGGTCCCCTCTTCCAGCTCGGTCTGTGGGCCTTTAGGCTAGATTGGGTTCTTTCTCTCCTTGGTTAAAATGGCTGATGTATGTTTAATAGTTGACTTAACTGTGGTATGGTCGGTACCTATCTGTTGTTGTGGATTCTATTTGTTATTCTTTTTGTTTGGTGTCTTGTGTGTCTTATGTTTGTGTCCCCT
>CM070033.1:87236195-87248405 GCA_036250615.1 Ptychadena robeensis
CGTTTTTATTTTTTGTTAATTCTTCCCATTTGTTGTGGGTTTGTGTGTTTCCCCTGGTTTGTTTTGTGCTATTTTTGTGGATTTATGTTATATTGCTGTTTTTTTGTGGGGATGGAGCTTAGTTGCCACCTCTAGGGGGGCGGTTTGATGTTGGCACCTATCTTGCAGAATGGGTGGGTAGTGATGGTTACCTCTGTACTTTCGCTGCCTAGCCTATCATGCTTATTTTATCGCTACCTTGATGTGCCATATTATGTCTTTTATGCTCCCCCAATGTTTTATATATTGTATTGTTTAAAAATTCAATAAAACTTTTATTATACAAAAAAAAAAAAAAAGAAGGGAGTGTCATTTACATACCTTTCATAATAGCTTGTAGAGATGCCACCTCTTCTTGCCATTGTTTCTTTACTTCGTCTATGGCTTCCTGCTTAGTGTTCTCTGACACTGTGGCAACAGCTTTAATATTTTCCATCTCTGCACGTTCTTGGGACAACTGAAGGTTCAGGTGGGCTATCTCATCTTGTGCAGCCTGTACAGCAGCATGCTGGCGCTTTAAATCCTCTAAAGTTTTGAAGCAGGTAAGAAAAAGTAAGCATACAGCTTATTATTAAAAAAAAATGTTTTCAACAAAACCACATCATGTGTTCTCAACATTTCAGCTGTTCCAATGTATACATAAGAAGCAGCAAATTATGAAGACCTATGTTTAATGTAACTCTTGCTGAATTTCCGGAGTACGTAGAAGACAAAATAATGGAGCTATTTAACTTTTTTTTAAGGTACCAGCCCATAAGAAATGCATACAGATGATATGTCACTATTTTAGGGGTTTATGATGAATTGTGCTTCACAAATAGTACCAAGGTCAAAATAAAATCAAGCAAAAGGCAAATGTATGAAAAACCAAATTTTTGAAAATGACACGAGAAAAAAACAAAAACGTAATTGTTTGCTACATGCTAAGCTTACACCTAAAAAATAAAGAGGTGCCAACATAGAAAGCATTAGATGTGGCCATGCTGTCTGCATCCATAGGCATTAGAAGACATAAGAAGCCTATGAATTCTGTGTGGCCACATCTAGTGCTGGAACAATGGTGAGGACTTTCTGGTGTCACCACATAATACAGGAAAGGTTGAAGGTCAAGAAGAAACATGCCTGAAGATTTTCAATGGTGAAACCGAGCAGGTTAGTACATTTTTATTACTGCAGTTTAATAACCCTTTGAGAAATAAATGGCACAGATTTGTATTTTATTTGATGTCACATATGTTATAGTATTATACTTTATTCTAGGATCAATGTTTAATCAAAACAAAACATTTCCTTAACTGTAGACAGTTTATCAAATATCAAGGTTGACCCATGGCTTCCTTGAAGTTTTTAAATTTAGCCCACTGTGTGTTTAAAGTTTCACATCCCTAGTCTAAAGCTAGGCACACGGTAGATTCCCATGCAAACGATCCCCGGTCAATCACAGCACGGTGACGTCACCACGCTGTGATTGATTAGGGATCAATTGAACGTAAATCAATGTGCACCACATGGGCACATCGATTCCTGTTCAATGGGGACCTGTTCTCCTCCAGCTTGTAGCAAATGTGAATCAACATGCTTCAAGCTGGGGAGGAGCAGCCTGCCTCACTCACACCACTTCAGGAGTGAGGAGTGCTGGCTCCGCCCCCCTTCACACTGGCAGCGGACGGTTGTGCAGGAAGGAGGCAGGAGCCGGTGACATCCAATACTTTGCATGAAGATTCTTGTCTCAATACAAAGTAATGGAGATTGAACAGGGTTTTCCAACATGTTGGAACCCCATTCAATCGAGTTTCTTTAAGCGGGATAGTTTTGAAAACAGATTTGAGTACAATCAATCACTGTGAGTGTGCACATTGATTGATTGTACTTGAATCTTTTTGCAGACCTACCCGAGTGTGCCTAGCTTAAAACATACTGTGATCTACCCACCAAGACAAATATCCAGTCAAACACAATCTCTTAATCAGTACAATTAGGAGTACCTTCCTTGGCCAGATATAACTCTTTGAATTTAGCTCTCTTCTGATTAAATTCTTGCTCCAGTTGCTGCTTGGTCCTAAGGAATTCTGCATTTCTTTTCTCCAGTTCTTCCACTCTTTTCTGAAGAGCAGCTGTTAGGAAGAAAAAAGTTTAGATCTGTTACAACAAACAATTCCCCATCACTTTAAAGTGACAGCACATATGCATTACTAAACCAGAATATTTCTGGCCTAGTTGGAGGGAATGTCAGATCAAATGTTACAGGTAGAGGAACACCAAATAAGCAAAGCAGAAAGCCTGGCCTGACTCTAATCCCTTTATAAAGGCGTTAAAGACTAAATATAATGGCTTGTAAGGAACTTTATAAGGAATTATACAGCTTATACATTTTTAGTTTTCTTAAATATTTTGCATGTTTTCCATTGAATTTGTTCACCGCTATTTGACTTTATTGTTTCTAAAGCAGGGAACACTCGGCTTGATACTATTATTATTACCATTTTTTTTATATAGCGCCAACATATTATGCAGCGCTGTACAATACATTAGAGTGGAGATACAACACAATATAGTACACACAGGAACAGGTTATGACACAGAAGGAGTGAAGGACCCTGCCCGGACAGGCTTACAATCTAATAGGTATTGGAGCCGTTCCAGGTTCCCCGGACAATATCAGAGACTGACACTTTGCATGGAGACCCCGCAGTACCCATGCAAAGCAATGGACATCGACTGTGGTTTACAGTCATGTCCGATATCCCTGTTTTCGAGCGGGATTGATTGGTCCCGTTCGAAAACAGGGATGGCCGCATTAGAAATGGGCCAAATAGATGGCCAATATCTATACATGGGTTCCCAGCTTTAGAGTCACACACCTACTGCTAGAACATAGAATGAAAGCTGTTTTAGTTTATTGTTTTTATTTTTATCGGGTTTGGTTTGTGTTTTGGGGGGGATGTCTCAGATTCTCTACATAGCAGGGGTTGAGGTGGCAGGCTCACTGACCTCCAACCACCCGCACGAGTGACCGGGCAATGGCCGCATTACACCAAGCACTCCGCATTCTAGGTTTTCATGGACCCATTCTGGTCTACGGTCGTATAACTTGGTCCTGGCCACAAGGAGTATTTGTCAAACATCTGATTGCCTTGTAATATGTACATGCGGAGACGCTCCGGTGTTTTATTGTTTAACTGTTTTATTGTATTGTTGTAATAGTGTGATAATTGAAAATCAATAAAAAAGAAAAAAAGAATGAAAGCTGTACTGGTTCCATGCCATTTTGGAATAGTGTCTATTAGAGGCCGGCTCATAACATTTAAAACCAATACTTTCAATCTGCTCATTGTACATGCTATTCTGCTGTACTAAACTGGTTACTGGTTAGTACATAGTGAGCTTCTCAAATAAAAACAGTTCGTACTTTCTGCACCAATAAGGTTTTCTCTCTCCATCCTTACTGTCCCTGGCTGGTATTTCACGTCTTTTTTTTTATTATTATTTTTTTACCTGCCTGCATTGACTCAATTAGCTCAGAGACTCACTTATGACATCACTGGGTCTAAATTAGGGTATGTAGAACAAAAAGGTTTTATTCAAAAAATGAAATTAGCATCATGATGGTAGTGGTGGGAAGGGGGTGGGACTGGCATCTTGCAGGATGGCTGTGTCCTTTTCTTACAAGGGCTGGCAGTGCAGGATCTAGAATACACTGAATGCTACATGTATGTCTAGCATACAGCCATTAGTAAAGTAAAAAGACCTCATACAGTCCTGGAATAGGCGGCCGTTTTTCTTATAACACTTTAAGCTTTTTAGCTAGGCTTAAACAGAAATGATAAAAGCTGGTACTACTAAGTATATTCTAAAGAATGCCCATTGCCTAGATACAAAGGTGCTCCTTTGGCTTCAGTAGTTTCAGTTCTACGTAAACAAGCATGAGTTACAGGATGCAGTAATTTAACACCTAAGGCTATGTCTCCACTGTGTTGTGTGAGCCGTCAGAACCCCCTACGTTAAGCGCAGGGGTCCCTACGGATCCGCTGTTCACATGGCGTTGAGCCGATCCGCCGATGAAGGGGTTAACGTAGTGAAGTACATTAACCCCTGCATTGGCAGATGTGTGAACAGAGAATCTGCCAGGTAATGTGCATGTACACAATGCAGTGGAGACATAGCCTGAGCTGCAAGCTTATTTTGGGACCTGGCTGAAACATTAAAAGGCAAAGCATCTGAACTCTCATCTGGGAAAGTTTTCTGTTGGACTAGATCAGCAGGGCAATCTTCCAAAATCTTTGTCTAAATCCCCCCCATAAAAGGATCGATCACAACATGGTGGCGTGAAAGCTGCTGACAGGCAGAGCTGAGGGAAAGGATGGCTGCAGGGAGGGGGGATCCCCCCCCCACACTTCGCACAGCAGCCCATGCTCGACTCCGCCCCCTTTCCTGTGTCCCTGAGCTGTGTCAGACAGAGCTGGCTCTGATGGGGCTTTGTGGTCCCCATCCACAAATCGACCAGTCCTTTCCCGTTGATCAACATTTTTCGAGCAGGAACATTATTTTTTGGTTAGATTTTCCATTTGAATAACTGCTGCGATGATTGATCATTCATCTATCAGACTGTGTATGGCCATCTTAAGTCTAGATCTACACAACCTTTTTTTTTTTTTTTTTTTTTGGGCGTGATGGTCAACTTTCAACATTGGCCACTATTTGCACACATTTATGGCAGATTAGCACCCCCTATTATTAACACAGCGATAACGTGTCCTATTGACTGGGCAAAATGTGGCCAAAAATATTGGGCACATATATCTGGTGAGAAGGAAAAACAATTCTAGACATTTTCTCAATAAATATCAAGATTGGCCCATGACCTTCTTTGAAGATTTAATTTGCCTAAAAGGAAGAGAACTTTTTAGTTACTAATGCATCAAGTTTATCTTATACCAGCACACCCTTTAAAAGAGGACATTATGTAATAAGCTATTTCACTGTTCCTAAAGATCTCGAAGCCCAACCTTAAAATACGCTTGAAAACGCAAAGCATAGATCAAATATATCTGCTTAGGCTAGTACTCTGCAAATATTACCGTATTATTCGGACCATAAGACGCTTTGGCTTCCCGCCAGCTCTCCCGGCAAGGAGATTAGCCTGGGAGCTGTCAAGATAAGAGATGTCGGTGTTCAGATCTCCCATCTGTACTGTATAATTGTTTATGCCAACAGAGTCCAGAGCCCTGCTGACATAAGCAATAATGGTCTTATACTTTAGATGGGGGACAAGTGTCCCTGTCTTAAGTATGGGTATGTCTCCTCAGCTCCGACGAACCCGTGAGGGCTAAGAATACAGCTTGTCTGCCTGCTTTCTCCCTCAGAGGGGGGAAGGGGGGGGGCAGCTCCTTCCTCTCCCTTTGTGCTAGGCTGCCAGCTGACTCACAGTCTGATCTTGCAGACTGCAGTTCTCACGGTCAAGTCCCTAGATCCTAGATGCCCAACCTGCGGCCCTTTGGGTGTTCGGCGGCCCACCTTGGTCCTCCACATGCAGTCCCTAAAACCTAACTGTTAATGCATAGGGCAAAGCAACTCACGCTGACCCAGCTTTCCTAATCAACTTTGGCGCTCCTACATCAGTAAAATTGGCAATGTTTATCGGGGAAACCAGGTCTACATATGAGCGCTGCACACAGGGGCAGGTGGGGGGTGGATGCTGTCGGGTTTTGACGTCCGTCAGGATCTAGTCCACCGCCTGCTGAAATATGTCGAGGGGGGGAGGATCTGAATCAATGTTATGTGCGGCCCTTTAGTGATGCCAAGGGCCACTCAATTCAGTTGCCCACCACTGCCCTACTGTCTGGTGTTTCTCACTAACTGGTGCTAGGGAAACCCGAAACGGACAGCGCTGGCACAAAAAAGGTGCCCGGCTGATTGTAGCCCAATGTTTCGACGATCGTCCGTATGATCGACCAAAACATCTAAGCGTGTATTGGGGGCTTTAGGGTCCCCATACACTGCTTGGTACACGCTCCATCGATTGATGAATGATCAACGGGACGTGGTGATGTCATCCTACGCTCAAGAGTTCGTCGATCGAACTGTGATCAATGAGCACCACTTTGTGCAATCAATTCCCATACAATACTCTGGCTAGGGACCTCTGTCCCCATCCAAAGTAATTGCAATCGAACAACATATTGGTTGCCTGTTCGATCGACCTTTTGAAAGGGTAGTTGGGTTAGATTCCAGAAGGTTCGCCGCAATGTAATATATGAGATTACAACAACTAGTACTACCCCTAGATTTCGAGGCAAGCTTTCTATTTATAGCTATTTAAGCTTTCTTCTTATTCCAAAAAGCAGTTCCCTAGGGAATGACATTAGAATCACACAGCCATAAGATCAGATAAAGGCCGGGGGGGGGGGGCCATGTTGTAAGAGAAAAGAAACAGCAGCACTAGTAACGTTCAGATTTGAGTGAACACATATTGCTGAATGTTTATGATGAGAAGTTCAAGCCTATCTTCCTGATCTAACTTCAGAAGTCTTAAGCTAGGCATACACGGTACGATTTTAGCACGTTCGATTTTTGTTTGGATTTTACATCTTAATATTCATCGAACACCGATCATAAGTGAAACCAAAGTAGTACCACATGGAAAGTACAACCGTAATACGACCAAAATCAACGATTTTGTTTCAATCAAAAAGCACAGGAAAGAGTCATATACAAATGTGTTCATCGACCAACAAACACAATGCTACGGTTTTCGTTTGATCAATTGAAAATTTTCCAACATGTCCGATCACTTTTCATTTGATGTGTTTGATTCCGAAAGAACACACCAGACAGGTCAGGGATAAAGTTATTGAGAAATGTAAAGCAGGCTTAGGCTACAAAACTATTTCCAAAGCATTGAACATCCTAAGGAGCACTGTTCAAGCGATCATTCAGAAATGGAAGGAGTATGGCACAACTGTAATCCTACCAAGACAAGGCCGCCCACCTAAACTCACAGGCTGAACAAGGAGAGCGCTGATCAGAAATGCAGTCACCAGGCCCATGGGGACTCTGGACGAGCTGCAGAGATCTACAGCTCAGGTGGGGGAATCTGTCCATAGGACAACTATTAGTCGTGCACTGCACAAAGTTGGCCTTTATAGAAGAGTGGCAAGATGAAAGCCATTGTTAACAGAAAAGCATAAGTCCCGTTAGTCACAAGCCATGTGGGGGACACAGCAAACATGTGGAAGAAGGTGCTCTGCTCAGATGAGACAAAAATTTAACTTTTTGGCCAAAAAGCAAAACGCTATGTGTGGCGGAAAACTAACACTGCACATCACTCTGAACACACCATGCCCACTGTCACATATGGTGGTGGCATCATGGTCTGGGGGTGCTTCTCTTCAGCAGGGACAGGGAAGCTGGTCAGAGTTGATGGGAAGATGGATGGAGCCAAATACAGGGCAATCTTGTAAGTGGAGTCTCTTGGAGTCTGCAAAAGACTTGAGACTGGGGCGGAGGTTCACCTTCCAGCAGGACAACAACCCTAAACATAAAGCCAGGGCAACAATGGAATGGTTTAAAACAAAACATATCCATATGTTAGAATGGCCCAGTCAAAGTCCAGATCTAAATCCAATTGAGAATCTGTGACAAGATGAAAACTGCTGTTCACAAACGCTGTCCATCTAATCTAACTGAGCTGGAGCTGTTTTGCAAAGAAGAATGGGCAAGGATTCCAGTCTCTAGATGTGCAAAGCTGGTAGAGACATACCCTAAAAGACTGACAGCTGGAATTGCAGCAAAAGGTGCTTCTACAAAGTATTGACTCAGGGGGCTGAATAATTACGCACAACCCACTTTGCAGTTATTTATTTGTAAAAAAATGTTTGGAATCATGTATGATTTCCGTTCCACTTCTCACGTGTACACCACTTTGTATTGGTCTTTCACATGGAATTCCAATAAAATGGATTCATGTTTGTGGCTGTAATGTGACAAGATGTGGAAAAGTTCAAGGGGGCTGAATACTTTTGCAAGCCACTGTATTACTATCAGCACAGATTCCATAACATGAAAAGCAGATAATCATTGGTTTCTATATTGTATCATCATGAGCATTGCCGTCACGAAGATTCGCATCTCAGGCGGTTCTTAGCTGCGCCCATTCACCTCTATGGACTCGGTGCAGAACGCGGTCAAAAACTTGTTCAACCAAGTTTTTAGGTGGCGGCCGCCTCCTGACCGTGTTGGCAGACTAGCCCATTAAACAACATGGGCGCAGTTATATACGCAGCGTAGGCAACCGCGGGCTCCCGCATTAGTGGAAACGAGCCCTAACTTCGGGTATCTGCAATACTGCAAATAAATCTTCAGAATACATACATACATACTGTGAGGGATAAGCTATAGAGCGGCAAGGTACAGGACCCCCTGGATGGGTCCACAGCAGGCAAGGAGGCACAGCAACAAGATTTTCAGGTGAAACACACGGGTGATTTATTGTGCAAAGTCCTATATACAATATGTACAAGTAAGGCAATAACAGCCAAAGGAAACAGAAGTCCACAGAAGATGGGTTTTGTAGCCCAACACAGAGAGTCCACACAGGTACACGCTGCTCCCCAGTTATACACAGTACTGGTTCCAGGGTGGGGCCTCTGAGCAGGTGAGGAGATTATATAGAGCTGTAACAAGCTCTAATGAGAAAACAGCACACAGCTGTAACTACCCTGAACCAGTCCCAGAAACTCCAGCTCCCTCTGCTGGTCATATAGTAAAGTACTCGGCATATTGTCGGTATCTGGGACACACATATCTCCCATACTGGATGCAACCAGAGAATTAACAGGCTTCCTGACACATAACTTACATCAACAACTTTGGCAAAGCGTTGTTTGAACTTCCAATATAGAGCAAGAATGCTTTGTGCCTATAAAGCACACCCTTATGTATGTTATTTATCACACTATACAGTGCTACAATGTAATAATAGTAATCACAGTGACGCCCAAACACCTCAAACTGCTGCACATCCAACCAGTGTATAAGAAGTAAACATAGCCTGCAATATAGTCATATTTACACCTTCGTTTTGTCATCATTTCAAAAAATGCTGGCTTACAGTAATGCAGACAGGTTTAGCCAGTCCGAGATTACTACATATCTCACACCTAAACATATTATCAGTGACTTCATAAATTATACCCGTCTCACAGCGCATGCCAAAAACATGTCACCGAACTCCTGAACTTCCAGGGAATTTTAGTTGTCTGTTAATTCACATGTCACAATTATATCTCACGTGTATTAACAGCAGGTCCTCATATTACATGGATTTGGTAGAACAAAAGTTGTTTGTTGATTGTACAGAAATTGTATGGTAAGATTTTAAGGTATATGGGGGGCTTCATACATATCCTTTTTATTAAGCAGAAAAGTGATTACTGCAGCCTTTTAAATATTGAACCACCACTTAAGCCCCCATACACGTTCCAATTATTCTCCCGACCGATTTTTCGTCAGATCATGTCACCCGATTTTCACCTAAAATGTTACGGTCGGTCGGTTGGCTGGCACGAAAAATCGGAATTCGAATTATCGCAGATTGATCAGCCTGACACTATATATTAACAGCAGATCAACCAAAATTTACGGATTACAGATCAACCAAAATTAATCTCCCGATCGATTAATCTCCCAACCACGTTGGTCGGTCAGGCAAAATTCGTACGAAAAATCAGAACGTGTATGGGGGGCTTTAAGCAGGGGACAGACGGCTCGATATTTGAGCCGTCCTCTCAGATATCGGAGCAGCCAATGCTTTGCATGGAGAACTGCAGTTTCCTTGCAAAGCAACAGACATTGACCATGATTTAGTCATTTTGATTGATTGGTCCCACCCGAAAACTGGGATGGGCCCATATCTATGTGTGTACCCTGCTTTAAGCCCCCCATACACGTTCCGATTATTCTCCCGACCTATGTTTCGTCCGATTGTGTCACCCGATTTTCCCCTAAAATGTTATGGTCGGTCGGTCGGCTGTCACGAAAAATCAGAATTACAGTTATCACCAATCGATCAGCCCGACCCTATTTATTAACAGCAGATCAACCAAAATTTACGGAGAGGTGAATCTGGATCGGTCAGGTACATAATTCCGTATCCGATTAATCTCCCGACCACGTTGGTCGGTCGGGTAAAATTCGTACGAAAAATCGGAACACGTATGGGGGGCGTTAGACTATGTTCCGATCGAAAAATCGCATCTATTCATTCTCTATGCACACATTTTTTTTATTATAATGGGGACAACTTTTGTTTTTTAAAATCGCGAGCGTGAGGCAATTAATCGCCTATGTGGGAACATAGCTTTAGGGCTTGTATCCACTGCTTATTTTTCTCCACAGTGGACACACGTCCGCCGCAGGGAAGAGGACACTTACCATTCTCATGAACGGGACAGGGTCTACTCTGTGATGTAAGCGGCGCACCCGCTAACACGCCCATTGAAGATCAAAAAGCAGTCGACACGTGGCTTAACACAATTTAAAAAAAACGTTACCTGTAATTTAGTTTTGTTATACTGTCACTGGAAACAATTATTAGAGATTAAAGCTGGCCATACACGGGAAAATTTTTGCACGATCAACCTTCAATTCGATTGGCTTGTGCGATTTTAATATTGAGCGTCAGTCGAACATTGATTGATTGTACCGCCACATAGTGTACAGCCACAGTTCATGCTGGTTAATGCTCTCCAGGCGCCCCCTGTGGCTGGAAGCGTTTTTTACACGTTTAGTAAGTGTCTAGCACTGCTCCATACCCTGTTTCTCCGAAAATAAGGCACCCTTACATTTTTGCCTCACGCTTAAATATAAGGCATCCCTCCGAAAATAAGGCACCCCGAAGATACAATACTGTAACTCCGAATAGGGGGGGATCAGAGGGGACAATCCAAATGACACAGGAGGATCAAAAAAGGTTACTAAAATGGTAATCCCCCCTTTGACCCTCTTGTGCCACTTTGATTCCTGCCTCTGATCCCCCTGTGTCATTTTAAATGACCCCCCCCACCGCCCTGATACCCCAGTGCAGTATTCTTCTTCATGGAAAAATAAGACATCCCCAAAAATAAAACGTAGGGCACCTTTGGGATCAAAAATTTATATAAGACACGGCCTTATTTTCGGGGAAACGCGGTAGTACCATTATTATCATCATCATCATTTATTTATTTATATAGTCAACACAAGATAACACACAGGTATAGGTTATAACATAGGAGGAGAAGAGGACCCTCCCTGATCGGGCTAACAATCTAATAATAATAGTTACAAATCAATCAAAATACCAAAACATCAGATACTTATATGATCAACTTAAATTTACCAACACGTCCGATCACTGCTCATTCAATTTTATGATCACTTTTGGTTGATTGTACCAGGTGTGCAGAAATCGATTGGAGCATGATCGACTTAAAAATGTATTGTTACAAGTGGACCGAACTGAAATATCGAACTGTGTATGGGAAAGCTGTACGGATGTGACCTTTGTGACTTTATTCTAGTGACAGTAAACAGATTTACATTTTAAAAAGTCTATTTACTCTTACTTGTCACATGCAAGTGACATCAATTTTAAATTCCAATTAAACAAACACGGCCAGGTTTTTATTGCCGTGTCCCTGCTGAGCATTGGATCATGTCTCTGTGCCAGATATCACTGTCCAAGGAAAGTCACATATCCAAAATTCTCATCCGACACCGCCATTTATGCTCAAGGTGAAGAATTGACTCAGTGTGCACTATTTGCTCAGACTGTTTGGTATTTGCACTCAAGTTGAAGAATTTGCTCACAGTGTGCGCCATTTGCACTCATTGTAGAGCATGGGCAGCGGTTCTTTACAGAACAATGGTCACCTTACAACCTTCAAGGTGGGATCAGAGAACAACGGTCACCATAGAACATGGAGGGATAAAAGAACAGTTGTCATCTTGGAACCATAGAACCTTCCAGAAGAGATCAGAGGTCCCCTTAGAACCTTCCAGGAGTGATCAGAGAACAGTGGTCACCTTAAAACCTTGCAGGTGGGATCAGAGCACAGCGATTACCATAGAACCTACCAGGTGGGATACGAGTGCAGCGATCACCTTAGAACCTTCCAGGAGAGATCAGAGAAC
>CM070033.1:87289901-87300887 GCA_036250615.1 Ptychadena robeensis
GTAATATGTCCATGTAATGTATGTGGGGGATTTTTGTTTGAGTTTACAACCGCTTTAAGTGCATTAAGAAAATGGGGGAGGGGTAGTTACAATGGAGTATGGAAAGTGTCAATTTACAGAATGCCAATTGAGGAAAATGTTGGCAACTGCAAGGGTACACAATATAATTTGTTACCTCTTAGGATGTCCAGTAACTGCTCCTCTGATGACAATGATCTTGCTTGGAAACATACTGTTTTGAACTAGGCCACCAGGGATATTTGCATTGTATGGGACTGTCTGAAATAAAAAAAAAGGCAATTTAACCAACCATTGAAATGGAAAATAAAAGCATCAGTATTATTGCATAGTATGTGAATCATATATAATATACCAGTTTACATTTACATGAAATGTTATCTGTAACGCTCTATGGCATAGGCAGAAGTAGTTATTGACAGCTAGACTTGTTCTGTAATATTGAATATTGAGTTTTTTTCCCCACGTCATGGATGTCAGGTGATTTTTTGATGTTAGTTGTGATTGTGTAAGAACATGACAGGCAGTGTGAAACCCTTTTTTGTATTTTCATATTCCAATCACTGTGGTAGAATAAAAATCTGGGGCAGGAGATAACTGACCAAAATTAAATGACCAAATGTAAATCACACCAGAACAGTTTTTTATGGAAAAAACTGTTCTGTGTGTGATTCTCCAGATGTGCTATTTGCAGTTGACCCTTTCTCCCCTGGTGTCAAAGGGAATTGTACTGCACACATTGATAACTGTATGCAATACAATTGAAAGTAAAAAGAACACATTTCTAATTGAATAAAAATGTTATTATGAACCAAACATAAATATGAATACATACTGTTTTAAAATCTATCATACAAATACGTATTTTAGACATTTTATCATTCAAATGATACCTTTTATTTATTTTTAATGTAATTTTTTGTTTGTTTCCAACATTTGTATATTCAGGGTGTCTATTTGACCCTTGTATGTACATATTTTGAGAAGTTACAGACCTACAAAATTCAAAAAAAATTCAATTTAAGTCTATGGTGCGCTTTTGGTACAGAAATCTGGACCTTGCAAGAGTGCTAGGGAGGTTAAGAAAATATTTTGTTTTAAGAGATGTTAATTGATGAAAATAGAAGTAAATACCTAACACAACACAATCACAAGAAACTGACCCCTGGAGTTTGTTTGAAAGCCAACACATGCTACATGCAGCTTTTATTTTTTCCTCCCTCTTACTTCTTATTATTCAAAAGTGGCATGGACAGAAGGGGGAAACAGGGGAGAAGGCAATTGTCACTTCTGGTTTATTTATGGTTTCGCTAAATATTTCAAGGATCCACTCTAAAGACTGGAGTGGTGCAGAATGCATTTCCTGACCTGTTCAAGGGCCCTTCACACTGCAGCCGATACCGCACACGGCTAGTGTGAAAGGGCCCTTAGCAGTTGTAAAAGAAAAAGATTTTTGCAACATGACGTGAAGCTGTTATTTTGTTGAGATTTGTGAATTCCTTACTAGACTGGGTAACATATATCAGAAGTACTTTGCTTGAGTTTGATCTTTTGGATGTTTGGAAGTTTCTCTCAGGATCTTGCTGTACTAATTGAAATCCTATGCTGGAGATACATAGCTGCTTATCATTTTTTTTAGGTACTTGCACAACAGAGTAAAGGTGCCCACACACGGTTCGATGTTTCTGTTCGATTAACGTTAAACTATCTGATGGGGTTTCTAAGTTTTTCGATCGATTTATGATCGTACTATGTAGCGCATGCATAACACGTTCATATTATGACCGTAAAACGCATGCGCTCCATAGGACGATTGTAAACAAATCCATTACACAGTGATAGTATGATCGTCCAACATTTGAATTTCACAAGGCGATCGATCAAGCAAAAGTTGACCCATGTATGGCTAGCTTTAGAATCTGCACAGTTAACAAATAATTAGGATCAGTTTTGCATGAAAGGAACTGTAAGCTATATTATAAAAGCTACTTACAAGATATGCTGCTTGCCCAGCAGCCATTGTCTGAAAAACAAACAACCACAACATTTCAGTAAACTTTTTTTTTTTTTTAGTAACACAAATAGTGTGAAAAGGAAGACACATGCAATGTCTACAGAAAGTATACTATACATGTAGATTAAAAAAATGGTGGCATTGGTAGATCTAAATTAATATTCCTTTGTTATGGTTACGGTAATGTTTTTCCAACACCATTAGGCTAGGCACATTCCCGTAAAATCAACCCACAATCAATGGCAGCATGGTGGCAACACCAGTTTGCACACCGATTTCCATTCGATGGGGGGCCTGGAACAGTGTACACTGGGTGTTTTCCTATGGGAAAGATGTCAAAACACTGGCTGAGAGAGGCACACAGGATGGCTGTAGAGGAGGGAGGCACCCCCCCCCCCTCACACTCTGCCTGTAGTATACACAGCCTGGCTCTTCCCCCTGTCCTTTGTCCCCACTCTCAGATGACAGAGTCTAGAGCCGGAGCCGAGGCTGTGCAGGGGGGGGTTGGAGACCCCTCTGCACTGCTTGTCAGATGACCGGAATTTACAGACATGTCCCAGTTTGACTGACCTTTTTCAAGCGGGATCGATTGATCCCTTGAAGAAAGTCATCCACGGCTTGATTTAGTGCAATCAAGCAACTTGAATGTGCAGGTGCTCGATTGTGCAATAAAAAAAAAAAAAATCGAGCCGTGTACGCCTAGCTTTAGTAAAATTACCTCCACAGTTGCAGAATCTTACCGGCCTGAAAAAGCATCTGGCATGTTTTGCATTGTCTATAAATGTAGTGCGGACACCAATGGATCCACAACACCTGGCCAGGCATCATTTTCCAAAGGGGAAAGTGGGGGACATCCGCACTGCATGGTTTGCTCCGCTGTGAATGTGGGGAAACTTTTTTATTGTAGCCCAGCCTAACTATTCATTCTTTTCCAGGAAAATGTCTGCAAGTCCAGTTACTTTGACTTACCACTACAGATACCCTTCCACAATTTTCTTAGTATAACCTCTTTTTGCCTATAATTGCTAAGAAGACCTATAACAACCATTATGTGATGATTTTTCTAGTAACTGTTAATACATATAAACTCTTACATTGTACCCAGGAAACTGCTGAGGGGGAAATCCTGGCTGTGTGGGAAATCCTGGCTGTGTGGGAAATCCTGGCTGTGCTGGAAATGCTGGCTGAAATGAAAAAAGTACACAAATATTACTTAAATTAACTAAACTACATTTGTCAATATGTAAGTATATTATATGTTGTATAATTAATACTATGTTGGTGTTTTAGTGTTAGCCATCAATATTATTGAGCTTAAAAAGACCCTACAAAAACCTCATTGACACAATGCAAATTATGTCACTGGTTGCAATGTGTTGTACTATCAAAAATTCAGATTCACTAGTTTGTGCTGTACTGACAAGAGAGATGTAATTAATAATATCACATAACAGAAATTCTTGCATGCGTCTTATATTTCGAATGTGTGACCACCAGAGTCCACAACTTGGCTCCCCACCAGCTCTCCCGGCAGATGGGAGATCTGCACATAGCCGGATCTCCCATCTGAACTGTTTTGGCTATATTTGCAGAACCCCACAGATATAACCAATGCAGAGTGTGTGGGGAGAGCTGCACTCACACTGGCAGTTTCCTCACACACACAGCGTAGAGGGGAGACATGAGTGCAGATTCCCTGGCAGCCCCCCTCTCTTTCCCGTGTATAAGGAAGATGAGATGCCGTGAAATGTACTCTCTAGTGCCTAGGTGCCCAACCTGAGGCCCCCCTTGGTCCTTCACAAGCAGACCCCAAAACCAAACTGTAAATGGGATAGCAGCTGACCCAACTTTCCTAATCAACTTTGGTGGTCCTACTTCAATAAAATTGGCAATGTTGATCAGGGAAACCAGGTCTACATTAGCGCTGCACCCAGGGGCAGGAGGGGGGGGGTAGGTGCTGTTGGGTTTTGACTGCCTGTCAGGATCTGGTCCACCGCCTGCTGATATGTCTACAGAGGGAGGGTTTGGATCAATGTTTTGGGCGGCCCTTAAGTGATGCAGAGGGCCGCATTTGTGGCCCTACATATCAACTCAGTTGCCCACCACTGCTCTAGTGACACAATTTTTGTGGCTGAACTTGGGTATTGGAGGGGATTTTCCCCCTAATTCATTTGAACACATGAAATATTTTTTTTTCTGGTTTCCTGCTCTGGGTGGGTCTTATAGTCTGAAAAATACGGTATAATGTTTTGTAAATAAAATCTACCCTGAGCCACTGCTGGGGGGGGGGGATTGGGTAAAGTATAAATTATTAAAGCATTTAACTACCACTTAAGCCTATTTCTTAGGCTAAAGAGCCTAAATATTTTAAATACGCTTAAGCCTAAATATTTTCTAGTATGCTTACATTGCACATTTCTCCACCAGGAAACTGCTGAGGAGGGAATCCACACTAAAACATATAAAATATCAACAAGTAAGAACTGGAAATTCCTATAGAAATATACAAGAAGATCAAGCAGATAATAATGATTATATGTAAAAGAAAAAAAAACCAAACACTTACCGCTGGGGCCTGAATATCTACACTAGACAAACTAACACAGCCATTTACTGTTAAATTCTTCACTTTTTTGATGGGAATCCTGTGATGATACTCCAAAAATTGATTTCTGTTCACAGAAACCTGGAATAAAAAATTTGCACTCTTTAAAGTGTGTATCAGGGTAAAAAACAACATTATAAATGCATACTGTGTTGTGCTCAATACTGTGCAAGTACAGAAAATACCTGCTGGTCCAAGGTGGTGGCAGTGGGAGGAACTACAGTTAGGACTGCATCTAATTTAGGCAAAAGCATCTGAACTTTTAAGCATCTAATGTCTTACTGCTAACTGCACAAATGTTATAAGATTTCTACAATGTACGATTATCTCCTATAACACATAATAGGACAGGTGTGGGGAGCTTAAAAGGATGGAGCCCCCCCAAAAAGGGGAAAAAACACAATAAAGAGTTAGGCCCACCATACACCTTTCAATCAATCTGTACAATTTCCTACCTTTTCTACCAACAACCATGTAGTATAGTGTCCTCCCTGATAGAAAACATAGTGATTGGACGATTTAGACAGGTCCTCATATTACAAGGTTTTGGTAGAACAAAAGATGATTGTAAAGTTATTGTATGATAAAATTGTAAGGTGTATGGGGGCCTGTAGAACTGACAAGGGGCGGTTAGAAATAGTGAAATTGGAGATGTTTTAATTGTTGGCAGATATGCACAAGTAAAGGTATCCATACATGGGCAGATTGCCGCCTGATCTTTGGGCCGATCGACCGCTGTGCGTGTTCCCCCAATCATCCGACGGTCACTCAACCGGGTGCACCCACCTAGTCAGATCGACCAGGATCCTCCCGCATGGCCCCACATGAGCGATCACCCACGATTCTAATTGCAGGGCGGTGATCGCTAGCGATTTCTATTGTAAGAGATCAGGAGTGATTCTGATCGCCCCGATCGCGCCCATAGGGAATGAATGGAGACGGTATGCGCTCATTGATGTCTATCGGCGAGTTTGAGATCACAGGCAGAATCACGGCTGTGGGGAAAAGTCCATTGAAATGCATGGGTGCTATGCCCGCGATGCGATTAAAATCACTGGTGATCCCGGACGATCGACAAAGTGGGAACAAGCCCTAACTGTCATCCAAAGCCCTAACAGTTTTAATAGCAGAAGCTTCCTATACATAGATCATGTGTTCTATAGTCACTTACTTCCTCTTTCAGTTGATCATATTGTGGCTTTGCTTATCATGTTCACCATTTATCTATTCACCATGTTAAAGTGTTATATTTATGTGTTGTCTGTCTAATTATAGTAAAGAATTGCTGGCATTATTAGGTTTGTGCTGTCTTCTGCTACAAGGCCTTTGTTCATGTTATATACATGTATATAGACTGGTCCTATAACTGTATCTAAGCTAAGCAAGGAACAAACAAACACATACTATTACACAACACACATTTAGAAGCAGTAAAGGGTATACATACCTTGTAGTCATGGTGTGTAACCAGGATGCGGATTTCAAAGGGCTGTCCTCTGTGAAAAGGCAGCTCCCGTTTGTGTTCTTCCTTTCCCCAGTTATGATCCTTGGTATTGCACACAACAAGACCACCATCAAAACGAGGGTTGAAATGGAAGGCAATGTGTTCATCTTTGCACTCAAAATTTATAGCAAACCTGTATAATGATAAAAGAGAGCTGAATGTTATCTTCAATTAGTCATCATGTAAGGAAAATATATATATTAGCTGCATTGTGTTAACGTTACCACATCGTAGAGAGTTAGGCTGCGTCTACACCACAGAAAACTGCACGGTTTCCCCACGCATAAACCCCTGGAATACGGCGCAGTGCAGCCACCCCCTGTAATCCCCTATGGGGAATGACATGCCAGCCTATACTGGCACGTCGTGCCTGCGGTGGGAGGTGGCGCGGCAGTGGGAGCCGATTTACAATGAACACTCGAGCTTTGGGGATCCAGGGGGGTCACATGGCCACAACGGGGACACGTGCCGCACCCATTGGTAAATAATGGGCGCGGTGTGTGACGTGTGCAAACCCGTGGGCGCGGTTTGACAATAGATATGTTTAGAATGCGGTATTGCCGGCATGGCAATATCGCACCCTAAACAACGCTGAAACAGCGGCCGTGCGCTATGGAAATGCACACGCCGATCTGTGGAAAAAGTGCAAAAGTACACTATATTCAGTGCTTTGTTCATTCTCTTGCTATGGCCGGCTTTCGTCAGATGTTTCTCCTGGTCACATCTTATGCCTCATGTGTGCCATTCATTTATTTACACATAAATATATAAGACACATTTAGTCATTTGTCCTAAGTAGAATAGACAGTGGAGTCTTAAGCCGGCCATAGATGTGCTGATTCCCGGTTATAGTTGCAGGCGATTAACCAGTGTGTGCGCTCCCGTTGAACAAATAATGGTCAGTCGCCCGCAACTACACGGGTGCCCATCTTGAGGTTTCGACCCAAAAAGTCGGCAGGTCGGATTGCGCAGCGATCTGTCCAGCTGGTTCTCTTTGTAGACGATCCTGTTGTTGGCAGTTAATGTGGATGGGGAGTCTCCTCCCCCTCTAAGTTAATTGGCTACAATATGCCGGGAATCGCCTGTGTATACACGGTTTGGTTTTAGCATTCGATTGACCTAAAACTATTAAAATTTAGATTGATCAGATTTAAATGATATACTACACACATTGTTCAATTGGCGAAAAACAGTTCGATACCAAAACATCAATCGGAAAATGATCGGACATGTTGTAAAATTTTTGGCGATTCTACAGCGATCAAACTAAAATCGTAGCATTTTGTTTATTGGTCGAGTCAATTGTATTTGATGAACATTTTTATATATGACTCCTGTGTTTTTAGATTGAAACTAAAATCTGTGATTTTGGTCATATTACGATTGTATTACGATCAAACTTTCCATGTGGTGCTACTTTGGATTCGCTTACCATTGGTGTCCGATTAAAAGATCAAGAAATCGATTGTACTAAAATCTAACCGTGTATGCCTAGCTTTAGTGGAGCACACAGGATTCCTGTGAGTTCTGTAGCCGACTCCTCACAGCGTCTGTCTGCTACAAGCTGGCTATGGATCGAGACGTCTATGGCCGGAGGTTACCACCACAGTGGTCATCACCCCTGATTAACAATGAGAAACTCTGGAATAGGTTAGAGTACAGAGAGACCACTGTACTCTTTCAAAAAAGTGGGGGGTAGTAATCCAGGGGTCCCCTTGCTAAATCCTCAATGAACCCCCACCTGCAGAACCCTACAACACTGCATTCAGGGAAGAGGAACTCTACCTTAATTACAAGAAAAACAAATGGGTGAATGGAGCCATACAGTGTGAGGGTTCTTACAATAAGCCTAAATATTTACCCAAACAAACATTTTACTTTTTTTATCTATTTTTATCTGTGGAAAGCCCCATAAGCAGTGAAACTAAACGAATGATAAACTCATATTTCCGCAGTCACATACTTTACAGAACATATCTGTTTTCCTTCCTCTTTTACAACTGATAAGAAATCACACTTCTCAGCCCAGCTAAATCCCCACTCTAGCTAACAGTCATTATCAGCATTTGGCAAACTTCACAACACATAATGAAATGTCAGCAAATGAATGTTTGAATGACAGCTTACTTCCTAAAAGCAGCATGTTAGGTTTAATCTGCACCCATTTTCTCTTCTATTGTGCTTTGTAAATGATGGACAAGTTACCGTATATTTTTTGGACTATAAGATGCACCCAATTTGTAACGCAGGAAATCCAGGCAGGTTTTTAAAGCAGGTTTAAAAAAAATATTTGATATATAAAAGTGTTCACACTAATTGGGTTAATGCAATTGATTAAATGAATGCAATGTCACTTCTTCACTGATTTGGAGGATGGGGGCGAAGGCTGCCCAGTCCTCTGCTCTCCCTCTCCCGATCTTGCTGTGCCTGTGTCCATGGAAGCTGCAGTGATTGCAGTTTACATGGACACAGTGAGAGGAATAGATGGCAGTTCATCTCTCTCTCTCTTCATTGCTTATACCAGCAGGACTCTGGGCTCTGTTGGCATAAGCAATTATACAGTTCAGATGTGAGATTCAGCCGAGGGCGGATCCCCGGCTAATCTCCTTGCCGAGTAGCTGTGGGGGTCTTGCATTCGGACCATAAGACGCAGGCACCCCCCCCCCGACTTGGGGGGGTGAAAAAGTGCATCTTATATTCTGAAAAATTTCATGATTATATTACTTGTAAAACTACAATTGTTAAACCCTTTCTAAAGAGCGGATTACTTAGGTGCAGTTTCATTTTACAGAAGATGTAACAGGAATCCCTGCTGGCCAACACATGTAGCATGTCCAAAAAGTTCACATTATATCCAATGGGTCTGTTGAAAAACATTTATGTTAACACACATAAAGTGGATAGGTGTGAACCAGGGCTTAACACTGCCAAGTGCCATCCCCAGTGATAGTCCACTATATTGCATGATACACACCTTTCTGTGTTAACATGCTTTACGTAAAGTAAAAAGTGTTAACATATGTAAATGAGTAAGTAAGTAGTGTAGTAAATGAGTAGTAAGCAATTTTGTATAATTCAGATAGTTAAGTTAGTGACATTTAATATTTGATTCAGTTGCACCATATATTTATGATGGGTACAAGAATTGTATGTCCAGGCCTTAATCAAGCAGTTATACAGCATGTTTTGTTAGAATGACTTACATACCTGTCACCAGAAGGTAGGACGCAGCCACTGATCGCCACTACAGTCCCATCCTGTAGGCCATTGTGAAAGTGAGTGTTGAATGGAACAGGCTAAAAAACAAAATGATATTTTGTATTACATGTATCTGGAGGATAATCACTTCATGTAGTAGAATGCAGTCAAGGAACCCTTTTTATAACTCCAAAACTGTAAAGCTGTCTAATAGCTGAAGGGATTTCCCTTACAAAATAATAGGAGTGACATGGGATGAGGGTTAGGAAACAGTGAATAATGTCCCCCGAGGGACTGAATTACTAGAAAGGTACCTGACTGTGTACTTGTGTGTAGCTGTCATAAAGGAAAGAGATTTATAGGTATGGGTCTCTCTGAAGCCACATATACACTGTTGTACCGAGTAAGATAAATAAAAGTTACTATTATTACTAAAGCTGGGCATAGACAGTTAGATTTGCAGCAGATCGACTGCCGTGCACGATTGACAGACATGTCCGTAATTTTTTGTCCGATCTCATTACTTTGAATAGGGACCACCATCCCCATCCAAAGTAAATGCTGGCACACAAAGGGTGCGTGGCCGATTCTCTGTACGGTTGGTCTATTTGCCAAAAAACTAAACGTCTATGCCCAGCTTTACTTTTATTTATACAGTGCCAACATATTATGCATCTCACTGAAAGTTGAGATGCAACACAAGATAACACACAGCAGGTACAGGTTATGATGACACAGGAGGGGTTAAGGACCCTGCCCGATCTGGCTCATATCACCATGAATTATTTTCAATGGTCCACAGACTTTTACCTATAAGCAGTATATATGTATATGAAAGAAAGAGCCCATTTGCTTACACATTATCTCAGAGGGGAAAGATCCTTCTACCTCCTTGGTAGTTTGTTTTTTTAAGGGATCGCGCACACACGCCAGTCCTCTGCGAGCCTGCAGCGATTCTGCATTGCTGCAGGCCCGCTGATCATCTCATTCTCATAGAACACCAATATTACCTTCCACACTGCATGAGTTGCGTTTTTACAAACAGTGCTAGCGCATTCCTTTTTTAGAACGCTCTGCTCCTCGCATTTTTGATGCATTTTTAATCCCTTTGTTCAAAAACGCAAGCGCAAAGGAAGATGTGTAATGTGAAAAACGCATGCTTTTTTGTATATGCGTTAACACAAACCTTTAAAAAACGCATATAGTGTGAAAGGGCCCTAATACATAACCCCTATGTATTACATTATACCTAGACATCATAGATGCATCTCTCTAAAAAAAATTGTGCAGTATCATTGTAAAAACGAGTTTTTTTTAGATAATTTTCAAGTACAGTGTAAATCTCATATCATTGCAACCTCACCCCAATGAGAGATTTATACCATGTCTTAATAGTAGATTTTTTTTTTTTTTTAAATAGTGAAAACTTACTGTGTCACCAGGTCAAGATGTAAAAAAAGGCCATTCACATGGGGGACAGAGGCAGCAATGAAGTTAACACTTTACCTAAGCCTAAACTCAATAGAGGTAGTTTTGTTTTTAAAACAGATAGAGGTAGCCTGGGTCAGTAGTTTAAGAGTTTGGCACATGTTGAGATTAGGTTGAAGGTTTATTTGCAGTTAGATTGCGAGGCTAGATTTAGCAAAT
>CM070033.1:87306927-87337327 GCA_036250615.1 Ptychadena robeensis
TGCATATAATATGGGATGTGGGCAGAATCACTCAGTCGGACCATTGCCCAATATTATCTACCCTAATCACCACATTGCCTACATGATCCCTCCCACACCTATCTAGGTTTTCCTTTTGTTCCTTCCTTTCCCCACTTTCCCTTCCTCCGTCTTCCTCCAACTTTTTCCTTTTCACTTTCACTACATTACACAAGGGTTCTCTTCTCATCCTCACTACATAGCATATGAGTTTCGGATTTTGGTACATATTTTTTCTTTCCTTTTCTACACTTATATATGTACAAGTCGACAACTTTTTTGAGTGTATGTTTTGTCACTATTTTTTTCTTTCTTTTTTTTGTCTCTCTCTTTCTTTTGAGGTAAATTCATTCTCTCCCCTTTTTTCTGTTGTCTTGAAGCTCTGGCCTTAGGCCAACCCGGAATAGGTACTATATCAATACTTGGTATAAGGACTAGACGTGCTCACCATTGTCTTGCTCCCTGTTCCCCATGGGAGACTGACCGTCTGAACCTCCAGGACCCGGCACCACCCGGACTCCCGTTATTGGTTGGGGCTACCCCCAGTGACCATTTTATATGATTTGAGGTATCATACCTGTTATCTCCTTCATTATTACACATTTCCAACGTGTCTTGTACAATATCCTTAGCTGTACCTCTTGTATCTTTCAATCTAGTGTACGTTTCCTATGTCACTCCTGAAGAAGTGGTTAAGTCCACGAAACGTGGCGAGATTCAACATAGGATCAATTGCTACGTCCTTTTTATTTTGTGGTTGCACTGTACAAGTTAAAAATTGCCTGAATAAATGGAGGGGGATATACCCTCTTTTTATGCAAATTGTTATTTTGGTTGTATCTCTATATTGATCTATACCATATATGTTAATTTTAGACCTAAATTGCCAGTTATAGTCCCGCTAATGGTTATTGGGGCGCCTGTAGAGAAAGGAGTCCGATAACTGGGTGCATAATCTTTGTGGTATTTGACTACAACAGGATCAGCCACAAAAAGAACCAGCAGGACGGATCACCGTGCGATTTTGGGTCAAAACCGCAAGGTGGGCACCCCTGTTGTTGCAGGCGACAGACCACCATGTGTTTGCCGTGAGCACGCACGCCGGTCGATCGCCTGCAACTACTGCAGGGATTCGCCACACCTATAGCTGGCTTTACAGATAGATTCTCCTGCTTGCGGGCCAACTTCTGGTACAGGCCTACAGCCTGAATTGTTTTGGTCTCTAAAAAAACATTTGGCAGACAAGAAACTTAAGCTGGCCATACACCTTTAGATCTACCAACAACTATGTAGTGCCGATTGAACACAGGTAGACTTGATAGTTTAGATGGTCCCTCTTATTACATGGGTTTAGTAAAAAAAAAAAAGGAGATCTAAAGGAAATCTGACAGAGAAATATATAAGGCTTAGTGTAATTTCTACCTTTCAACAGCAATTCCTTAACCAGTAAGCAAATCTTGCATCCCCTTCCTTTTTCTTTTCAATTTTTTTTTTTACTATATACCGTATTTTTTGGACCATAAGACGCACTTTTTCACCCCCAAAATTGGGGGGAGAAAGTGCCTGCGTCTTATGGTCCTAATGTGCGACCACCCGCCATCCGGCCGCCGGTGATCGCAACTTTGCTCCCCGACAGCTCTCCCGGCAGATAGATCAGCTGTGTGCAGGGGGAGAGATCAGCTCTGTGATCTCAATCAGCACACCTGCTGTGTGCCGAGAGATCACACAGCTGATGGGCTATGTCAGCTGTGTGATCTGCATCTGCCAGTAGAGCTGTGGGGAGCTGAACTGTATTGGCTATATTTGCAGAGCCTCGCAAATATAGCCAATGCAGAGTGTGTGGACGCAGCAGAGAAGTGACAGGCAGACCGGAGTGCAGATCCCCCCTTCCTCCCCCTCCCTTCCCTCTGTGAGCTCTGTGTAAGAAGAGACGCTGAAGTCTGCTCTCTAGTGACACCATTTTAGTGGCTGAATAGGGGTACTGCATGAGATTTTTTCATATTCATTTAAACAAATGAAATTTTTTTCTGATTTCCTGCTCTAAAAACTGGCTGCGTCTTATGATCAGGTGCGTCTTATAGTCCGAAAAATACGGTAATAGTTTTGGTTTTCTTTGGAAAATCCCACTGAGGAAGTGAAAGTGAAGGGGTTTGAAGGCATTCTCTAAACTATAGTTTCTTAGATTATATATTGGATTAAAGACAACACATAGGGGTGAAAGTTTATTAAATTGTTATTTTAGTGCTCTTACAGTGTGATGGTGATTATTCTCCTGTTATTTTGATTTACATTATTTTGATGGATAGTTTCTTACTCCTGTTATTAGGTTAAACTATTTGCGATATGGTTTAAGAATGCAATTTTAAGAAAGCAGTGCAAAGCAGCACAGCATATAGTTCAAATGACAGCCCAAGGGTTACAGTTTTAACTCCTTACCTCTGTATCCAAATCCTCCTTGTTAAGCTGGAACCCACTTAGTTTTTTTTTAATTTAAACTACTTGTAACCTTTGTTGAGAAAATGATTTGAGGAAATTGTTTAACACCAACTCCAACATGTACTTGACTCAAGTAGTTAGTGTGTCTGTATATTTAAAAGGACATTAGGCATACTACAGTTTTACAAAGCACATGCTGTTTTATATTATAGGCCGAACACGTTTATAGGTAGGTGCACATAAGTAGTACGAATATTGGTCTAAAACCTAGCTCTGCGTACCTTTTTTATCCTTACTAAGCGCATATGCGGACTACAAAAGAGAGATGCACGGAGCTAATATTGCAGATTGAGTTGAGATTACAGCTCCACACAACTTCACTTTAATGTTTACAGTAATGTATAAGTTTGTTTTAATTGCCAAAATTCTTTAGTTGTTATTTAGTTATTTATGTATACAATTTATGTCACTTGGACAACCACAGGGAAACTTTAATAACTAGAAAACGTTGGAGTTAGGAAATTGGAAATGTACTAATAAAAAAAAATGGACTTCTAAGAGTGTTGGAGATCTGGGTGCCGAATCAGAGTAGGCATATATAAGTGTAAAATCTGATAACAGAAAAGTTTCACTACTGAGGTATGATGCTGAGATATGTACTGCGATCTGGGGGTTCAAACGGTGTTGTACTAAGAGAGTTACATGTGACCCAGAGCCAGCAGGTGACCTGCGGATAGAGTTAATTGGAGGATTAATTAGGAACAGGGAGGTCCATTTGCAGCAGAACCTACCATGAAGGAGGCTGATGCAGAGGACAGTGAGGGAGACCACCCTACATATGGGGTGAGTACCAAACACCATCTCCTGGTACTCATCCGAGTAGCTCACTAAAAAAGTTATGTGCACCCCTGTTAATAGGGTTATATACATTCTTTGTATCTATTTTATTTACATTCACCTGGGGGTGAAGAGTAGACTTTAAGGGCTCTTTCACACTATGTCCTCTGTCAAATCTCACCACAAAAGGCATGAGGAGCTGTAAGGTGTAATGGCATTTTGTATTTGAGTTTCCAGTTAACATAATGCAGCCAAAGTGCATACTGCAGTGCATATTCGAAAAGGTAAAATGCACTGCACAAGACAACACACTAGTGTGAATCGTGAAAAACGCCTGCAGCTATAGTGTGATTCCCTCAATAAGGCTGAGTTTACATTTATTCATTGTGGTGCATCATCTTTTTAAACTGGTTTATGTTCATAATTGTTTTGCTTATTTTAACGTGTTATTGTGTGTTTTTCATGCTTTTGCATGCATTATGCTGTGATTTGATTTCTATATCCCAGCCAATAAAATAAGAGGACTGAGCTGAGACTGCAAGGGGATGTATTAGTTGTCATGCAGTTAACACTATATTTTCATCTACTGCCATTTACCTCACTTTTACCTGTTACATGCATAAATGCACATATGTGCATTAACCTTCAAAAACACAATACAACACACTATACATTACACATTTACATCTATTATATAAAGAGCAAATTGTTTCCTTTACCCTCAAATCCCAACTAATTATAAAAAAGCCAAACCAAAAGAAAAAACACCAAAAAATAAACACACAACACACTTTATTTTTTTGATAGCATGGATTTATTGACTTTAAGAATCCTATATACCCAGAATTTCAATAGCATAGGAGTGCACTTCTGCTGGTTGCATAACTAATACAGAACCTTTGTTAATACTAACTCTTTAAATTAATAGCAATTCTGGAAGACAAACTCAGTTGATAGAAAATATAAAAAATTTTACTGTACAAAATTTTACATCACATTCAAAAAGATACGTGTCCATTACACCATGGTACAGAGTCAGCCAATAGAGCAGTAATGTACAGCCAAATAAAGCATTGTCCACATTAACAGGTCTAAATGGATACAAATTTTACAGTGCTATTCACTCCCTTACCACACCACAGGAATATTACTCAACAGTCACATTTAAACTTAGTGGTCCTTTTTAGAAACACTTCTAAAGAAAGAAACAGACATGGGATAAAGAAAAGCAACATTCAAGACACTTGTGCAGAAAACCTAACATTTCCAAACAAATATACACAATTAAATGTCAGTGTTTAGTAATCCCTCAGTTGTTTGCACTAGGCCTCTGTTTATTACCTCTGGCCTTATTGTATCAAGTATACACACAGGTATCTGTGGGCAACAGCTTATAAAGCTAACCATACACAAATCAACTTTTGTTAGATCCTTTTCAATTAGATTGATCATTATACCACAAAGTGTAAAATTATCCTTAAAATCTGAATCCTTTAGAGTGACTCAAAGGCAAAATGTATCAATTTATTATCAATTGATTTATGAAGATAAATGTCTGCGTGGGTGTTGGAACATAAATCTATCGAGAAATGTAAAATAAAAGACACTACAGAAAATTTCCAACCCGGCCAGTAACGGCTCTTCATATTTTACGCTCAATTTTGAATTCAGAATGAAGAAATATTTAAGGAATGATGCAATTAAACAACCCATTCAATTGCTTGATCTAACAGAAACATTTATTGTTTATAGCCAGCTTTAACAGCATGATGCATCAAGTGCTGGTATGAGCTGCTGCCTTTGGGTCTGTGAACCACTCTTTATCCATACTTACAGTGTACATCATTTTATCAGCTATAGACAATATTGACTTATTCACTTTTTTACTTTCTTTTCTAGATATGTAAAATTTTCTTTTAAAAAATGTTGTACTGATGCAGACATTCTGTCTTCAGCAGGGAACACATGGCTTGATATAGGAGCCGTTCGAGGTTCCCTCCAGCAGTGCGATGACATCATCGAGCTGCTGCCCGATATCGGAGAAGCTCCGACAATGCTTTGCATGGAGACCTGCCGTACCCATGCAAATCAATGGACATGTCTGATACCAGGGATGGCCGCATTAGATATGGGCCAGATAGATGGCCGTGAGCGCGCACGGCGCTCGAAGCGGCCATCAATGTGGCCCATATCTATACGTGTGTTCCCTGCTTTAGTTGTGGTCATTAAAAAAGTTTTTTTGTGTGCCTACTGGAGTTCCAGGAGAAAAAGTAGCCCGTTGTGCCTGGTAGTCAACCTCAGTCAACCCACAATGAGAGTAGCCATTGCTACCTAACTGAACTGAGATCTACCACATATTTGTGCTTTTTTATCATTTTTAATCTATTGCTTTCAGAATATATGTCTCTGTCAGTGAGAAGTGGAAAACTCTGTTTTATCTTTAGGGTATAAAATAGGTTAACAGTAATCTTAAAAAAAAGAGAACTAGTGTAGGTGCTTTCCACTACTGAGAAAAAGAAAAAAAGAAGTTAGGGTTTATATACACATAAAAAGCATTATGAACTGCCACCTAATTATATAAACAAGCACACCCTACTGTGTTAAAACCAGTATCCTCAACCTTGAAAGCTTTTACAAATGATCTTGTTCAATGGAAGAAGGTAAATCACACACCTGCAAAACCAACAAGGTGTTGTGTTTAAAAAGGGAATGCCTTTTCGTTTACTTCTATAAAAACTGTCCAACAAATAAGAGATCTCATTTCAAAGAACACTTTTGAGGGAAGGACAATGTCAAACACATTATAATGATGTATGTGGCTGCCCCAAGAAACTATGCACCAAATGGCACACCAAAGACTACCATTGAGTCCCTTATTTAATAAAAATCAATTACTGTAGGATAGCTTTGACCAAATATAATACACCCTACATGACTACCCAGAGGAGTTCTGAATCTGGGTTGCTTTAGATAAGAAAACAGATTATAGGTCTGTGGCAAACATCTAAAGACGTTTAAGAGCATATAATATAAGGAAGTTAGGAAACTGCCACGTTGCATATTAAAAGGCAGTTCAGGCTTCAGTTGCCTAGACTGTACAACTGCCAAACAAATAGTATGTGAACATAAAAAAAATCAATGTTTAACTTGAGAGTGGGCATACAGTAAAATTATATTGTTACTACTAAATTCCACACATCGGAAGGCAGAACGCAAATAAAAATTCTGCCTATAAAAAAAAAGTTCTAGCTGGTGTACCATTTTATTAGTGTATAAAAGAAAAGACAACATTAAAAGCACAATTTTCTGCTCTAAGCTTCCTGCAGAACAATAGCATTTTTTGAGGGACAGAATATGTATCATGTCATATATATATTATTTTGGATTCTGTATTATAAAACATCATTGTCAATCTGTAGTACCTATCTCATAAGTTTTTTTCTATGTCATTATGTGGCAGTGTAATCTTATATAGTGTACGGCAAGCAGAATCGTGTGCAATCTTTGTTTGGAAAGTCTAACATAAATTAATCTGCTTGTTTATTAAAACAGGTCTGAGCTATACAAGAGCCCAAAATGCAATGTGTATTTATCTTTATCCTATCTCCATGTCACTGAACATATGGATATGCAGATCCATAGGTTATGGATCTGGATATGGATCATACAGATATGCACCCAATTCCTGTTTACACCCATGAGCCAAAGTGGCAGCTACACATCCGTGCTCTGGACATGATGGAAAATACCTACAGCAGAACCATATGGTTATATACAGAGATATTTTTAGACAACCCATTACAGTAAGGCTGAGTCTCCACTGCCTCGTTTCAAAAATGAGGAATTATCGTTATTGGGTGTGTCGCTGCATTATACTCGCGGCGTGTCATGGTCCGTCTTTTAGAACACCTGCATTTTAGCAATATTTTCCATAAGGAAAGATATGCTTTGTCTATGGCAGGGGTGGGCAAACTTTTTGACTCATGGACCACATTGGCTTCTTATTAGATAAAGGTGCCAAACCAAAACAAGGTGACAAAAGGGGCCTCCAAAGAAAGCTAAAGTGACCAGATCCGGCCCCCAGGCCTTAGTTTGCCCATCCCTGGTCTATGCACTTTAAAATCCCTGCATTAAGACCCATGACAAAAGATCAACCCCCTAGATAAAAACTAGGTAATAATTTACAAACCTGTGAACTCTACAAACAAGACAACTCCCTAAACGTCAAGGGTTTCCATGAGGTATTTTCCTTCATGCCAATAATTCTGCCTACATTTATCCTTTATTGACGCTTGTAGGTTAATGTATATGTGATATTGGGCCGTGTGAAAGAAAAACACTTTTTAAAAATGTGTCATGCATTTGCATGAAATACCCAAACCCATGTAAGTTTTAATGTGATTTGGATAACATTTTATAACAAATGTCCCAAAAGTGCCTATTATATCCAATAGGCCTGCTTACATGAAAATGCATGTCAATGGACATAAAGTAGATAGGTGTGAAAAACATTTCACATATGTGTTCACTTAAAAATAAGGATAAAAATAAAAGGAGGACTTCAAAAAGTTTGTTTGCCCTACATTTGGTAACGTAACCGAAAACAATGAAACGGCAAACAAAAAAGGCAACACATCTAATGGTGGTCATCCGTTTTTGAACTTCATGAAAGTTCATTTCAAGAATTAATCTTTTTCATCTCTATCTTATGTGTAGCATTTTGGAATTTAAGCAGAAATTAATATTAAATAAGAATTTTAAAATATGTTTTAGGGCAACTGCAGCTTGTGTTAAATGAGCATATTAAAACGTATTCTAAAATACACATCATAAAGGAATGTTATTTACAAAGAAGCATAAGAATAAAGTCACTCCATTATACTTTATCACAAGTTCTGTATTGTTTACTTCCTTTTTCCAAAATTGTGCCAATTGAGTGACTTGTAGGAGTGGCGATGTGCTGTTCCCAACTACATAATAGCCTAATTAAATAAAGATAAAGCAAATAATCCTGCAGTGTAAAGGTGGGCATACACGTGTTGATACGATGAACCCTCGAGCACAGCGCGATGATGTTTGTTGATTGAATGACGAATCGATGTGTTCCACTTTTGCACAATCTACTGTATTCAGTGTGATACTTTGTGGCAAACGAACAGAGATTTACCAACATATTGGTTCCCTGTTCGATTAACCTTTCTTTGAGCGGGATCGACGGATCCGGCTTGAAGAAAGGGTGGCCGCAATCGATTCCGGAACAATCAATCACACGATTGAAAAATCGACCCGTGTATGGCCACCTTAAGGGCTCAGAGGTCAAGTGCTATTTGCATGTTTATACTAATCAATTTCCACTTCTCACCAAAAGAAATCACACTTCCCTTATGTTTAATGTCATGTGCTTAAAAAAAGAAGTCATTATTGTGAAATGGAAAAAATATTTATAGTTGCAGGCATTCTTCGAATTCTGACAAACCCCCAGCTCTAAGTATGTAAACAACAAAACACAGCAGGTAGAGTTAAGGCTAAATCCATTCAGCACCAGAAGCGGTAGGCAAGGCACTGCATTGCTCCGGTTCAGTGCAGAATGGGTTAATATAAATTCAGTAAAAAATAGAAAAAAAAAATCCAACAGAGGGAGTCATCAATGGCTGCAATCTGAACCTCAGACGGTGAGTGCAGAACTAACCATGAGCATGACACTGAGATATGGCTCAGCAGACTAGATCTTTTGGTTACTCTGCTCCAAAACTCCAAGACCATATCTTTCAAATCGGGGAATACCTTTGCTACTGTTAATGCTGTAAGAAGGAGAACAAAACAAACATGTCTATGTTAGACAAGTTAACAAAACATTTCAAGTTTCACTTCATTCTCTTAAGAAAAAGTATTATATTCAATCAGAGGTTTAAGATTGTCCAACAAAAGCCAGTTTCAATGATATGGAATATGTGAGCCTTTTTACAGCTTATGTTTTCTAATAGACTATTATTACAGCTTTGTCACTCTCATACATGTGTTTAGTCATATATATGACCTTTTCACAACTTCCACAAGGCTTACTATTACAGCAGAATCAGGCGTCTTAAGGTTCCCTTTTTGGTTTTAGTTATTTACCGGACTGTGGGTTGCATACTGCATCAGTGCTAAAAGTTTAACTGGTGACCCATGCTGTTGGAGAATAAATAATAATAAAAATAACTCTTAAGGCAAAGAATACCCTCATGTGGGGACTTTAAATTGTCACTTTCTTACTATTAAGTGTAGAGAGTCTATAATAGTTGCGCCCTAAACTCTCTCTCTCATATTTTTTTTGTGTCTTATGAATTAACAGGTGATGGCCACCCTTACTAGCTGCAGAAGCTGTTTATTGCCTAAGAAATAAATAAATAAATAAATAAATAAGACAAGACACAAAAGCAACTAATACTTGCTTAATTACAGTTATACTTAAGCAGAAGCTGATATTTTACATGGTGTCGTCCTCAAGAGATACATTTATAAAGCAGTCAATGTAACTTTAAACCAAACATTCACCCGTGGTGACTCTTCCGTGAATGTCGGATTCACTGCTTTACAAATATGTCCCTATGTAAAGGTGCACCAATATTTTGTATTCTACTCTTCACACAAGGCTAACAGAATGACTACAGTGCCCTTTGACTTAATCACCTCTAAGGATTCCTAACCTACAAGGCAAAAGTTTACACTGCTTCTCGTAACAAAAGCAGCTACCTCTATAAACCTTCTGGCTTTTCATATTCTGCAAATATGTAATAGGATTTCAGATGCTCTGGGCCACACCTAAACATATGAAAGGTCCGAAATCTAATAACGATACAGGCATTCCAGCTCAGATATGGACAAAAAGGTTAGATAATGCTGGGCATCTTTCCAGCAAGTAGGTGGGCTCTATCGGACTTCCTCTATCCTCCTAATGCACACTGTAAACGCTGAGTGCAGGGGAATCAGTGGAATCGATTGCATTACAGTAGTCTTTAAACTGCTTCTAAAATATAAAACTTAAACTAGAAACTAAAACTAGACTAAAACTTCAAACTTAAGTTCAGCATCACTTCCATCATCATAAAATAAATAAAATCTGATTGAGGGGTTGTTTCCATTATAAGTTGGGACCCCTCCGCTAAGCGTATATGCTTAGCAGGGGTCCCGACGTATCACACAGACATTGCCTGCTTGGCAGATTATCTGTTTACACATCCGCCGGTGCAAAGGCTGAACGTACTCAACTCCGTTCAGCCTTACATCAGCGAAGCAGCTCGGCGCAGTGAAGACAGATCCTCAGCCGAGCAGGTAAGTCTATCTGCTACGTCGAGAGCTCCCGCTAAGTGTATATGCTTAGCCCATTGCCTGCCACATATCCTGTCTGGACTGTCATATTCTGCTAAGGTCTGTCCACTTCTAATATACTGTAAATCATGGTTATGTAGAGAGTGCCAAAACACATGTTGGACATTTATTTAAATTGTAAAGCACAATGCTCACAGATAGATGTCAGGTGTGGTGGCAGAGGTATGGTTCTCTAGCATTATTTTATCATGTGTATTTTTCTGCTCATCACAGACTTAAAAGGACAGATATTGACTGTTAATATATTGCAAGACAATGGGAAATTCAAACTGTAAAGTGCTGTCATTTGATGGACAATCTTTAAAGTATTTACATACACAACAGGAGCTGCAAAAGTGATTGTTAGAAGGACACAAAAGACAAGCACTCAGTGCAATGATTTCACTAAAATGCTGGTAACCCTGTTTTAGAAAAAGTTACTGCTGGCCTGTGGTGCTTGTGAATCTAGATCTATAGCTGGTCCTACGATTAGTGCCAAGTAGTTTCTTGCAGTCAGAACTGGTTATGCAAGCAAACAGCCCACACCAAAAGAATAGCAGACGGGAAAAGATCAAAGCAGCAAAGACATCCAAGGGTTAAAAAGGTTTTCTAATATTGGTGATTATTTGTTTTGTAGATGGAAGGTAAGTATCCATGAAGCTGTAGATTAGCAGAAGACGCATGGAAGCATGCAAGGCAGAACCCAGTTAAATTGGCATCAGCTATAACCTACAAGGAGGAGAAAACATAGTTAATCAACAGTAATCACCGTGGTGCAGTCATTAGTAATGCATGACAATAGAGATCACGTTAGTAAGCTCACAAATCACAGGTTATTAATTATTAGAGGGTTTTTTGGCACAATTTAAGGAGATGGGTGCTGTAACAAAGGAGATGGATGTTGTAACCAACACGGTCTGCTAGAAATTCCCTTCTATGAATACAATAGTCATAAAGATTGTAGAGACTGTAACACAACACAAGTTTATGAAGACCAAAAGGCATCTGGGTAACATGGGAATTGTTCAGTGTGAAACCTAAGGGTCATTACCCAAATCCACTTTATTATCAGTAGTATATTGGGGTAGACATTTTGCCATAACACATGAAAGTTTCCAAATAGGCCATAAGGATGAAACCAGTTAAATATCATTGTTGTAGGTAGTTACCGCAACTATATTGTTTGTTAAGCTGAAGGGATCTGTAAAATTGTAGCTACTCAACAACAATTTGTAAAAGTGCAAAGTGAAAGCAGGACTCTATACAGTTATAGTAGATCATACTTATAGTTCTGCGGCCACCCACAGTCTGTATGTGGTGCAAGGTGGGGGGTAGGAGGGGTAACTTTCTTTCAGTTGTTGGGGTAACTGATGATGCTTAAAGGGTAGAAAAATCTGTAGATAACTCTACCACTTGGATGCAACTCCTTTAATGCCATGGCATGACATTTTTCCTACTTGAAAAATGTAAGGTTACCTCTGGGAGCAATCACTCATGCTAAATGATAAGTATACACTCTGAGCAGCATCTTGTTGGTTTCTTTATTTCATAAGTACACTTTTGTAACAGCAGCTCCGTATGTCAGTAAGATATAACCCTGTATCATTTTAATTACCATTACATAGGACTTCCAGTATGATAAAAAAAATGCAGAATGCTGGTGAATTATGAATGGAACCAGACAATTTATTTGTTAGCTACTGGGCAGTGAATGTCATGCTGGTAAAATTGGTCCTTTGTATAAAAATTGTGCCAATGTCTGTAAAATTGTGCATAAAAATGAAGCAACAAATAGAAGTGATAGAGATGCAGAAGGAAATGAAGCGAAATGAAGGGTCAGCAGAACAAATCATTGCAGAGATATCCAAGGTGCGCCAGGCCCCACAGCAGGATCATGGAGAATGGAAAGAAAAATGCCAGTGACGAGGTAGGTGGTGAAGGTAAGTAAAAACAAAATGATTATTAATAATATAATATGTTGCAAGCAAACATGTACTTTAATAGCATATATTTCATAGTTTGCAAAATACTCTTCCAGTGTGTTTCAGTATGGATTGACACTTTAGGTTTGCCTACTTTGCCAATTAACAGTTATTCCCTTACATTCCCTTTAATGCAGTGGTTCCCAAACTGAGGGACATGGGGGTGGGCACAGTTAGGGGGCGGATGGACGGACAAGAAGGAAGCCAACCATGGAGGTCTCTGCATGAGTATAGTCTGTGTCTCTATGTGAATAATGAATGTCTCTGTATGACTGATGTGTGTTTCTATGATGCATGTCTCTGCATGATGGTGTGAAAACCAAATACATTTGTAGGAATTGTATTTGAAATAAAGGGCCACTTCACACTAGTACAGGTACATGATACTGCAACACACACACAGCTAGTGTTAAATGGCCTCAATCTGAAACGGTGTAGTTTGAAGGGGGGCGATAATGTTCCTATCTAGAAAAGGGGATCCCTGCAGAGAAAGTTTGGGAACCACTATTTTAAAGCAATGAAACTTGCCACGGTTTTCCTGTAATTTGAATTTTCCTCTACCGTTTCACCATAATTCACTCTTTTCTAAACTATAAAAAACACAAGAAGTGTTCTGTACTAGTGCATCTCAATAAATAGAGTATCATTACACACAGATTGATTTTACTGTTTTTTTCTTTCATTAAGATAAAAAAAAACTACATACATACAGGAAATTAGATTACATAACAGCATTATAGACATTTTTATACAAATACTTGGTCAGAGATCTTTTTGCAAAATGTGGTGTAGCAGTCACCCTGTGGCACTGCTCTAAGCATGCTTTAAAATCATCTTTCAGCTCATTTGAATTTTGTATATTTTTTATACAAATATTTATATTTTGTACATTTTTTATAGAAATTTTGCATAATGTGGCATGGCAGTGACCCTGTGGCACTGCTCTAAGCATGTTTGAAAATCATCTTTCAGCTAAACTGAAATTTATGGACTGAGGTCTCTCATCTTCCAGTGGATTCTCAATAGGGTTCAGGTTAGGTTAGCTTGCTGACCAATCAAGCACAATAATACCATGGTCACTAGACCAGGTATTGGTACTTTTTGCTTCCTGATGGAAAATGAAATCATCAGCTCCATAAAGTATGTTACAGAGGGAAGCATGAAGTACTCTAAAATGAGATGGCTGTGCCTTTGAAAGTCTCAGAACACAATTGTGTGGAATGTGGGGTAATAAGTTTACAATACAATACTCCTTTTTCAATATGCTAATTTTCTGACCATCTTACTTGTGGGTTTTCATTACACGTTGGCCATAATTAACAAAACAAATAGAAATAAATGCTGTTAATATATCACCCTGTGTGCAATGAAAATATATAATAATATGTTTGAAGCATGTTGCATGTTGAATTGAATTCCTGAAATAAACTTTTAATGATATTCTAATTTGTTGAGATGCACCAGTAAATACCTCACATATGCACTAAAGCCACTACTCCTGTGCTGCTTCTACCAACATACTTCTAGCCCTCCCAGTTATCACAGTTCAACCTCCCATACAAATCCTAAAGGGATTTGTGGACACTGCATTGCACTGCAGAAGTAAGATTCTGCACTAGTGATCTTATTATGACAGTGTGAAAGAGATCCTGTATCCACTGCATTTCTGCAACAGTTAAATGGAAATATTTCTGTCCGCCTATTTATGCTATCAGCTACGTAATGCCATGTTCAGTTCTACAGAGCAATGAAAAAAAGTGACACTGTTTCTTATGAAATAGAACATTTGACCATGTTAGACTAGATTGCATAGAATATTGAGCTACTTACTCTGCAGATTTCCAGAAGTGACCTGGATGTGACAACCTCCTGTTGAGTTTTGGCAGCTTTTCAAGCATGTCCATAAGGAGGGTAAAGCTTGGC
Organism: Ptychadena robeensis; assembly: GCA_036250615.1. Taxonomy (NCBI): domain Eukaryota; kingdom Metazoa; phylum Chordata; class Amphibia; order Anura; family Ptychadenidae; genus Ptychadena; species Ptychadena robeensis. The sequence goes on from CM070033.1 coordinate 87,321,474, forward strand.
CTCTCATTGACATCAAATGCCCAGCATGCAGCAAGAATCTCCTACAAAAAAGGGATATAAAAATCTTAAAGCAACTGTGTTTTTAGTTTCATCTCTGTGAAAAAGGGTTGCAGTGCTTGTGCCATCACACACCCAAAAATGACGCAATATCTGTGATGTATGTAAATGTGCATAATCATTCACTGGCATGTGACTACATCAGTTTGGTAGAAGTACTAGACTTCTATATTGCCATCTGTATTTTAAAATAACATTCAAAATGCTAAGAACTCTTATTGTGTATTATGATTGAATTGTGTGTCTGTCCGTTTGTCTGTGCAGCTTTTGAAAACTCAGGCTGGTACTTCACTGAGCAAATCTAAGGTACCTTGGGCCCATTGAAATACCCACTTGATTGTTATAATGGATACCTGCCTTGCTTTCTTTCAAAACCCATCAAGGTATATATCCTGCACTAGTATTCTTAACTGCAGGTAAAGTGGGTTCTACCCAGTTGTGTGCATTATAGCTTTCATTTTGTTTGATTGTTTTGCTTTATAGTTTTGTTCTTTTTCATGGTACTGTATTATTGGTCATGAACCATATCACCAAAAAAAAAGAAAACCTCTTATGGTTTACAGAACACTTACAGTAACTTCTTTACCCAGACTTATAGTAGACAACAGTTGCTTCACACCTTCACCACTTCCAACTTGCCATATAAGAGCTTCAATAGCTTGACTTTTGAAAGGCCAGTCTCGAGCTTGAAGTTCATACCAGACAGTTCTAAGATTTTGAAAAGCAAAAAAGGAAAAATTCACAAAATAATTTAAAATAATTAAAATCGAAAAAATTATTAAAAAAATATTAAACCTTATTTTAAAAAAGACATTCAAAGTGATAATTTTGGCATTGCCATTAAATAGAGCTTTAAAAACTTTTTGGAGTAACATGGTAAATATGAAGCAGTGGCAATATATTATATTATACCAGTAAAGCCAGGCATAGACTTTTCGTTCTGTGCCCGATTCTGCTGCAGATCAATGGCCGGTTGGGCACCCTTTGCGTGCTGGCAGTTACTTGCGGTCAATCAACAGCAAAATCAGCCACAAATCCAAATGTCTATGCCCAGCTTAACAGATATAGATTACATTATAGCAGAGGGTAAATTATGACTTTTTTATTACAGTATAAAGGATTTAATCACACCATATTTTACAGTAAACAGAGAAGTTCATCATTTATCTAATAACCGTAATAGCCCCAAGTGGTTGTTAAACAAATCGTGATGCCTCTACAACCATGCTTGTCATCATTTGTAGAGAGGACATTGTTAAGGAACATTTGGTATTTGTTCAGACCAAATGTGTAAACCTAAGCCTTGCTGCCATGTTCTTTGTTTTGGCAACCTTTTTCAAACAAGCCATACACGTTAGCTCTTTTTCTAATTGTATGGTCATGAACGAATGCTGATGTCTTTCCATGTTAGCATGTAATGTATGTTACACACATCTGAATTCTTCATACCAGCAAACTGCCAGAACTTCCCATTTTATAGAGATGTTCACACTTGCTGATGATAAAAAAGTGTATTCTCCTATAGAAGATGTAAAGGTGTGCCTAATTTTTTTTCACGGCTTCTGCACACAATGACATAAATAGGTCATGTGTTGTGGTTCATCCAAGCTTGTATTAGCCTCATTTTAATGATTACATGATTTGTTTAAGTATCCCCCTGGACAGGAAATTAGCAGAAATCTTAACATTGTCTGTTTCCTGTTGCATATTTCCCTCACTTCCTGACAACTAAAAGGTAGCCCCCCCCCCCACCAGAAAGGAATAGTAGAACCTCTAAGAATTCTAACCTTTCTATATTCTATTTGAAGTCAGAAAATGTTTTTGTTTATAGATAAACTATAAGCTAAATAAATAAAACAATTTTATGGTTTGTAAAACCATTATCCTTTACATAAATTTTTTGTTTATCTCTGTTTTTAACATCCTGAGAGTGTAGCTCGGGGTAAGTTGCTGACCCCACAAACTCACCCTGAGCTACATTCAGGGATACTCATCTATTCCCGGGGAGCCTGCCTCAATAAAGAGTACTAGGCACCCGACGATCTTTTCCGTGTCTGCTTCTGGGCTATGGGTGGGCCATTGAACTCCATTTAAAGAAGGCGGTGCTGTTTTTATTTCAGCACATTGTGGCAGATTTAGTGTGCCACTTGCGCGACACTCAGGTGTCAAGGACACCAATTACATTATTGGTTCAATCAACAGGTAAAAAAGCCTTAGGAAGGTACAGACCTGCAGATATTGGCCGGATCGATGGCCGCTTTGAGTGCAGTGCACACTCACGGCCATCTATCTGGCCAATATAATTAACCGCTATCGCTGTTTTCGAGCGGGACAAATCAATCCTGCTTGAAAACAGCCATATGGGACATATGTACCCTGCTTTATGCTGGCCATACACCTTTAGATCTCTCTGTCTGATATCCTTTAGATCTACCAACAACTGTAGTATAGGGTCCTCTGCGATTGAACACAGGCAGACTTGATTGCTTAGAAAGTCCCTCATATTACATGGTTTTGGTAAAACAAAAGGAGATCTAAAGGAAATCTGACAGAGAAATCTAAAGGTGTATGGGGACCCTTATTTTCCTTTGATAAATTCCATTGATGCCTTTTTGATCAGCTTGCCACCTCTGTGAAACTCTGGGCTCATCCTCTTCCTATGTTGTAGATGAGCTACAATGTTTCACATCTCTGCTGGTTAGTTATGATGCAATGGATCATTATCACATGCCTGAAAGTCAGTACAGTCAGATGACACTCTACAGTCAACCACGCTGTACGTGACTAAGAAATAACTTTGAACCTTACCCAAAAGCATAAACGTCTGCAGCTTTGGAGAATGGGAACTTATCTTCATCCTTCCCAGGAGCCATTTCACGTACTATTTCTGGAGCCAGGAAGCACAACCAGTCATGGCTCAACTTCAACTCATTCTCACGCCTAACGGAGAGTAACAGAATGACTTTTAGTAGGATGCAATATTCAACAATAAAAAATCAGGCATAATACCAAGCTGAGCCAAGCAAACATTGGCAGTGATAACAAGGATGCATATATTGCCTTTAATTTGCGCTAATATGCTTTTAACTTGTAAGAAAACTCCTGTGCATATAGATGCCAAATGTCTATAGAAAAAAAAGCAGACCTACCAGTCGTTGGATCCCCCACTAAAAACAAAATGATTTCTGACAGCAGTAGGGGTGTCTTTTTAGAGACAGCCCCTCCCACTGTGTTACGTCTCGCCTAGGCAGGACGTAACAAGCTGCAGGGGTTACTGGGAATTCTCTCCCATAAGCCCCTGTGTCTGAGTCAGTGTCACGTCTGTGAGACTTTGTGAAAAGTGGAGAGAGAAAGTCTCTTTTCACCCCACCAGATGAATCCAGCCGATGGATACAACCCCCCCTTCTCCCCCACACCCAGCTGCAGAGGAGACTTTGTGTAGGAGTGCGGAGGAGAAGGGGGTGGGTTGTTGTTAGCTGCTGCCCGGAGAAGATAGATCAGAAAGTGGCTTCTCTGCCCTTATTCAACATGCTGCCACCATCAGATAAAACATGAAGGTAAGTAATTTTATTTGTTTTTGTGTAGCAGTTTTCCAGGATCTGAACTGCTGACAGGTAAGTTTTTTGTTTTAGTTTAAAACTGCTTTAACAAATACTTCATGTCAATACACTAACGGAGCACAGGTTATTGCTGTATGTTCTGCAGGGCTCAGAGTGAGCATTTGTATTGGCACCAAATACCGGAATTCTATATTAGGTCTATAAGACCACCTTTAAGCATGAAAGGGTTTTGTCAAAAATTCTAGAAAAGGGGGAGATCTCACCTTCCCTCTTGAACTACTCCTGAAATTCCAAACAGGCCAAAGTCTGTAATTATTACTTTCCCATTTTCATAGAAAACATTCTTGGATTTCAAATCTTTGTGGACGATGCCTTTGGCATGAAGGTAGCCCATGCCCTGTAATGACACAGAATAGTACAGTATTAGGTACAAAACATTCTTGTTAACAGATTTTCTATTTTATAATCACAGTAAAAAACCACCAACATTTCTCTAATGTCACTTTACAACCACCCCCCCCCCCCCAATACACACAATGACATTGATGAATTCTGCAGTCAGAAGGAACATTAAGTATTATGACAACATATATTGATTAAATTAGAAAACATAGATTCCTCTGACCTTTGAGCAACAGGTTAGGCCAGGGGTGGGCAAATATTTTGAATTGTAGGCCATATTGGCTTCTTAAATTTGATAAAGGGGTTGGACCAAGAGCCTGTAATGGTCAACCCCCCATAGGTGTGCCAATTCTATGCATCGTGGACTGTGATGTATGATAGGTGACATGTTATCATCTTTTTAAATTTCCTGCACTTAAAAAAACTGCTCATTCATTGTAAAGAGAGATAATTCCTTGATGTGCCTACAGTGTCATCACATGATCACGCTACTGCATCACCCCCAAGCAATGTTTGGACATCTCTAGGCATAATGCACACTCATTGCAGAGATCAAATGGAGGGAAGCATGTCTTCAACAAGGCGACAGAAATAGATTTTTAAGGCTTTCAAAACTTAGCGATTACCCTTGAAGACATTAAAGCTGAATTCCGTTACATTTTTTTTGACCCTTGCAGTGAGAGTGCATTTTTATAGCAGGGTCAGCTCCACCCTTGCTTTCCAATAAAAAGAAAGGTATAGATTTTGCATAGCAGTAGAGTGACATTCAGGAAATGGAATCAGAATGGCTTCCTAACCGGAAGCCAGGGGCTGGTATTTGCAGTGGAAGAGGAAGTACCAAAGCAGCAGGACTGGGTCACATAACACTTCAAGTGGGGCAAGAGACTAAAAAGCATAAATACAATTAATACAAGTTCTGTTTGAGTTCAGTCAGTCACTTGATTGTAAATGAGTTGGCGGAAAGTTAAAGGACAATCCTAATGTCTAAAGTAGAATGTTTGGTCATAGGGTTTCCATTGTTTTTTTTCAAAATGTGCCACTTTCCTGGTTGTTGTGTCATCAGACCGACATCTATACTTTTGAGCTGCTTAAAAGCAATGCAGATTAGGGAAGTCATAGAAAGGTTACGATAAATCTGCATATAGTTCAGTATTACTTTTTCTAGGCAACATATTGTATTTCATGCATGATAAGATCACACTGGACCATAAGACGCGGCCATATTAAATTTTTTGAGATTATAAACATATCAAGTCTATGATATGTCAGTTGCTTTGCGCTCAGCAGCTCTAAATTAAAGGATATTGTAACAACAGAATCCGGGAAGCTCCAATTTCGGCTAAGCTTATGTTTCTGTACTATTTGAGTTACTGTTTCTGAGTTACTGACCAAAACCTAATCACATTTAACATCACATAAAGAACTAAGGGAAAAGTCTGTACAAACATGCAGCCTTTGCCACCACCACACAGGCAGCAAAAATGTGACTAAACAAGTGTAGGTAAATAATACAAGTGTACAAGACAGGTTTATAGCCATGCTATCGGGTTTACTATTCAGGTACAATGTTCACACCCGATCCATTATAGATATAAAAGTGCTATTTTGTAAACTCCTTACACAAAATTCTACAGTCAAAGGAGCATTTCTTTGTTTACATAGCAACAGCTGAAGAACTGGACCCATAAAAAAGAAACCACAGCAAACAGCCTTTTGTCACGAATACTCCCACACTAGAAATCAGACACATAGGTAAGAGAATAAAATGACCTATTTAGCACAGTCACCGCAATTATTATCCCCTGAATAAAGCTGGCCACACACGGGTAGATTCCTGTGCAATCAACCGGCGATAAATTACAGCGTGGTGACGTCACCACTCTGTGATTGATCGGGGGTCAATCGTACAGTAATCAATGTGCACCACATGGGCACATCCATGCTGGCCACGCCACTTCACACACAAAGCCGTAGCTGATCACAGCTCGTGTGTGCAGCTCAGCTGTCAGCCCGTCCAGTTCATCGAGCCGTGTGTGGCTAGCTTAAGCCTAACTTACACATTATCAGGTAAAACTGAAAACAACAAACATGATCTTACTTCATATGGAGATTTGTTAGCAGTTTAAAGGCTGGCATACATGGGTCGATACCCATGCAATTTGAGAAGCATCAAGCGCAGCGTGATGACATCATCAAGCTTGATATATATTGTGGTGCAGCACTGCCGTGTCATCGATATTGGGCACTACTTTAGATGGGGACCCGCAGTCCCCATTCAAAGTAATGGAAATCGATCAATATTTTCCTAACATGCTGGAAACCTGTTTGGCCAAGCATCTTCGTGGGCAAACAATCGAAACCTGGATGGCACAAATTTTGTAATAGATCCGAGCAAAATCGAGAACCGTGAACACGCATGGCACTCGATTGTGCTTGCATCTATTACAAAATCGAGCCGTGTATGCCTAGCATAACACAGGCGATCATCTGTGGGACCAATTAAATTTGTTGTGGTAACATATGTTGTCTTGAGGCATCTTATTCATTTTGAAGGGGTTGTCAAAGTATCTGGACCATTATTTCTAATGCAGCAAACCACTCCACATACACAGGCCGATTTTAGTTTGATTCCCGAACAATTGTTCAACGTGCATGTGATTGAACACAGCCACCTTTTTCAAAAAGCTTGATTGAACAGGGAACCAACATGTTAATTCCTGTTCAATTGCAGCGTATCGAACAGGAATCCATTGCACAAAGTGGTGACGTCATCACGCTGAGCTTGAGCATTCATCGATCCGAGTGGCTAACAACTGCGTATAGGGACCCTAAGATTTAATATCTCATTATGTGCAGAGCTGATATATACATATGTTATTGTCGTCAGTGATGGACAATTTGCACTAAAACATGAAGTTTTAACAAATTCAGTTTGCAAATTGGATTTCTGTATATTCACCTGTCCTTGATAATGTTTGCATGGGGGAGGTTTTCATAATTTTTAACTTTACACATTTGTTATCTCGGTAGCTACAAAAAACAATATTATAACTTGTAGGCCCCATTTAGGTATGGGGACTGGTTGAGGGGCGCTCCCTCCTGCCAATACAAGGATAAAGCCTGCCAGGATAGGAGAAAACATGCACCTGGCCCACAGGACCTAGTGCATCATGCTTTTTACTCGTCCACTGCAAAAGGACTGAAAGCACCAGCCAGTTCTCATGCAATTTAGCTATTGAAGCCTAATGTTTCCTGAAATGCAACTTTAATTTAAGGAATAGCTACATGTTTTGTTTTACATTTTTTTCTTTTAAACATGTTCCCATAATTCAGTGGTTCCCAACCTTTTTTTTCACAAGGCCTCCCTTGCAGGTGTCCAGGAAAGCCAGGCCCCTACCCACATAAACACATCAAAAGAAAATCTCCCTGAAGTGATGTCACAACGCTCCTGTCATTGGCGTAATTTCCCCTCCCAGCTAACTTGTATGTACACAATCCTTCTTTATATCGCCAGAAATTTTGGGGCTGATACCATGTTCAGGGGCTTTGTAATTAACTCGCAAAGTTAGACAGTGACTTTTCAAAATGAAATTATACCATCTCTAGTAATCATTAGTATAAAGCCCACAATATGGCAGTGCCACTAGCTTACATTTCACCAGCTTTAGATACTTAGTATACTTCAATCCTTCTATTTATCTTAACACACTAGTTAATCAAATACATTAACTTGCAAACAGGTTAACATCCTGCTTACCTTGATGATTTCTTGTGCAATTTGTCGTGTTTTGTTGATATCCAGAGAGGTCTTGGGATCTCTTACAAATGCATGCAGTGTTCTCCCTTTGCAATAACTGAAACAAGAGATGAAAAGCTTGATTCTAAAACCTTCACAAATACATTATTATATATTGTTTCTTCATAACTCACTTTGATGTTTTACGCTCAGAACTAAGCACAACATAAAAAATTTCATTTATGATGCGATCTGTCTTCACATAGTAGCTTTTTGGTAATCTATGCCTCTCTCCCCTACAACAAGGGTTTAATACCTTTCTCTTAGCATCCTTTAGAAGACTGAACAAAGCACAACAAAGCCTTCTTAAAACAGAAGGTATGTACATGCTCCAATCCACCACAAATCCCAAAAGTTTAGGTAAAAACCCTCATTTCAGGATAGTGGGCGGAGTCATGCAAATTATTCCTTTCTGCCCCATCAGCCAAATGCACATCCAGAACCGCTGGTGTACAGTGCAAATATAGCCTTATGGTACAGAGCCATTTATTCCAAACTGCATACAGCTGTTTCAGGCTCATTGGCCCTCATCAGTGTAGTGCATGGAAACCATTAGTAGGACTTGGGAGCCGAACATAGAGGAACAACCATGAAGTTTATGGTGAGAAGGAATCGAAAAGTCCTCAACTTGAGCAGTGCATAGCACAGTCAATCCTTGTTAAAACAGAAGGTATTTACATGCTGAAGACTGAACAAAGAAAAACTAGCAGGCTGGGACAAAACATATACCACTGATAGGGTACCCCTGTTCCCTGGGAGGATGCTTTGACCTTTTCACCTAAAACACTGTGCACTTTATAATCAGTGTACTTATTTATGGATCATTTGTGATTTATACCTATGTGGGAAAGCAGATGAGACTGGGAAAATGTTTTTCATCATGTTTCTTTCATAACATAAATCTTGGTTGTAATACAATGTACATTTGCAATCTTCTTTGTTGGCCTCAAAAATCCCCTTGCTCCTCCAAAGGTGAGAAAAATGTGTATGAGGATTAAATTCATTTTTTTTTTGTGATAAAAACAGGTTGCTTGGCAAGCAGTCCACTTGACATGATCAGGCAACAAATATTGTGGCTGTGTACAAGTACTTTTGTTTATAAGAAAGACCAAATACTAAAAGGATGATGTCCAGATTCTAAAAAAACACCACTTTACCAATCAGAACCAATTATATCCCTCGCTTACTTGTTGCTGATAGGGGCTTATTACATAACCCCAAAAGTTTTTTCCCCACTGGGCTCACTGCTATAATTCACATGTATTAATAAACTCGAAAATTGTTAAATGTACAGTATATATATATACACAGACACAATATATCCCCCAAAAATTAAATATACAGCATAACGAAGAGCACTTACCTAGTTATAATGGCCAGATGTGGCGCATGCATGCAGGCCCCCATGAAAAGAACCACATTTTCATGCCTCGTTTGTCTGTAGTTCATCACCTCTTTTTTGAAGAGTTTCAGGTGATCCTGGTTATTTCCATCTATTTCCAACAATCGGATAGCTACCTCCCCATGCCATTTGCCTTTATATACTTTCCCCCACCTTCCCTGACCAATAAGTTCTTCAAGTTCAATTTGTTCAAAAGGTATGTCCCATTCCTGTAAGTATACACTGGTCTGGCTGGCTTTGCGAAAGATCATTCCTCTGAATGTACCGCTGGTAGACCTTGATGTAGGGAGCTCATCGACTTCATCATCATCATACTCTGGCTCAGATTTGTTAGCTTCTTGCTCCTCAACCTGCTGAAAATGTATAGTTATAAACACTCTATAAACCAATTGATAAATTGTAATATTGTACAAACTCAAGTTCTTATGTAAATTAAAAGGGCTATTTCCCACTAGCTATGCTGCATTTGCAGTAATCAAACCCAGTGGTTCTGCATTGCATAGTGCCTTACCCCATAATGCAAAAGCAGGGCCAGTGTGAAAGGTACAACAAGTTTGCCTTGGAAACCTGTGTACCTCGCATTGCGCAAGCCGTGTGCATTGCGGTACTGATATGCACACATACCTATTGTTAAATGGCCCTTAGAAGTTAGAAATTACAGAGCTGCTTATTGTTACCAAGAGCATAAATATGCATTTCGTTAAATAAATACATAACTTCTCCTGCCTAGAATGAAGGATAGTAGAGTAACTAACTCCAGATGCAGTTTTTAAACTAGGTTAATTCAAATATAAAGTAATAAACAACCCAGTGATGCCAAAAGTGCTGATACTTCTAATCAATGTGCAATCATTTAGGGGAAATCAGACTATAAACACAGTGTACTATTTGATTGCACATTCTCACCATATTATATTTGTTAAAATAGTAATGGAATGAGACCGGTAACATGAATTATGATACAAATGGAAAAAATACAAGATATAAGTTATATCAAACAAAAAAAGTATTGGAAAAAAATATATATACGTATATTATATATACATAAGGGATGCTGGGGAGATTGTTCAGCAATCTAGCTGGGCAAATTACAAAACAACCAATATGCCCATCGCACATGGAAAGAGGATGCTGTGGGTTGCGTCTTGCTTGTCCCCCAAACACTCACCCCTGACCCCCTCCATAAAACAGAACTAGCATTGTTTCTACAGTGTATGAAGCATCACAGTAAACACTTATTATGCCACAAGCCCAGTGTGTTAGTATATATACACAGGATTGCAGCTCCCTCTAGTGGACATATTCCTGAAGGCTAATAATATACTTGTGCTTAGTGTACCTCGGCTTCCTGCTCTTCTGTCACATCTGTTTCCATTTCAGCTTCAATACTAAAAAAGAAACATTTTCTTTGTTAGATATTTTCATTTACTAATACAAAAAGAGAACATTAACAATTTAAAAAGAGAACACACAAAAAAACTCTTGTTGACTCCAGAATGTTCTTCATACACATGTCTCAGTGTAAAGGCAGCCACATTTCTATATATAAAGCAGTTTTACAAGTATAAGTCAATATCTACACTGCAGCCAGCTCAGTTATACACAGTTACTGGAAATGTACTACATCCACATCAGTAGCAAAGCGGCTGTCTGAAGTAGCTGTTTTATATGGATAGGGAGGCTTAATGTCCCATTTACAGTACAAACAACTTCAAACTAATGACCTTTGGTCTTTTGGTTGCCCTTCCAGACCCTTCTCACCAGGTACCAATCAAACTGATCTCTCATTAAGAATACTAAGTTGAATTTTGTATTGTGGGATTAGTTAGAAAAAAAAGGATACATCACATTTGTTAAAGTGAATATACAGCATGTTATAGCAAAGTGTGCAAAGCTGAATCATGCAGTATATACTCTATATTCCTCCAGCCAAGCCAAAAGGCCAATGTCAGGAGGCAAAGATTAGTTTTAGCATAATGTGCAGGGTTGAAAGTTTAACATGTGTCTATACACTAGCAGTACCTATTCTTTGAACACACTGACCAACTTATGGAGAGTCACATTTTACAATCTGGCATGAACAACTAACTCATGGGGGTGTCAAGAATACAGAATCTCTGACAGAACATACAATTATTCTGTCAGGCCCAGGTAAAAGGGTCATATAGGCAGCTATGGGACTTTAGAGGCATTCATCACTACATACTTAAAAGTAATCAAAAGGAATCTTTATTATTAAGTCATTTGTGAAACATGATTCAAATGATCACTTCCTATTATACAATACATTTACAAATAACCCAAAGGTTTTAAAGCAAAGTTAAACTGTGATGAAAACGTGAAAGAATACACCCAGATTTCCAATAAGGCTTATGCCGTATGGTACATATTTTACAAGTAAATCTTGTAATATATTAATATTAGAGAATCAGAAAAAAATGTAAAGGATTGAAAAAATACCTGAAATTTTCAGGAGGCTCAGGTGGTTCTGTTATTGGAGGTGGATTAAGTACTTCTAGAAATGAGAACAAAAAACACATTTAGGATACAAAAAACACTTCTGGCAATAAAATGGTACTTCTCACTTATTGTAAGGTTTACCAGGTAACATAGTGTAGAATCCATGAAACAATTTTTGACTGTGTATACCCACTGAGCACTTGGTAATATAAGTGCTTGTGTGAATGGAAGGTATCCGGTAAACACTTTTTTCATATTTATAAAGTCCTCTCTGAGCCTAACTCTGATTAAAAAAGTCATCTTGGTAAACAATGCATAGATGTAAGAAAACATAAGCAAACATCTGGGATTTAAACACAGGATTGAAAAATTCAAAGTGAAGTAAAATTGTAAAATGTGCATTTTACTATACAAATGACTATATTATAATACACAAGAGAACAAACATCAGACTTCTAACCCACACAAAGCCACCCATGAATTTGTTTTCTTACTTTTAATTCTGATTTGAACAACAATATTCCTTGTAGTACATAATTTTCAATCATACTTATATTCAATGTAACCTTAACCTTACAAACAGCAAAATAGTGCTTGAAGTATATACAGAAGATAGAAGCAGGACCCTTCGTGCAATAAAAGCTGATATACTGCCACTAAAGAATTGTTATCATTGAAAGTCTTGCTAAAAAAAGAATAGCTCCAACGGTGTACAAGTACGGTAGAGATTGTACATGTCAAACGTTTAGTTCACCAGGGAATATCCAAAGTCTCCTAGGCACCTTGCATCAGGTGTGCAGAGAACAAATACACAAACCATTCACATTAGCAGTATTACTATTCAATGCACATCAAAACAGAATTCGCCTAAATATGCGATACGTCAAATTATTATTCTAGTTTTGTAGTTGTTCTGATGGGAGACCCAGATAGGTCACACAATAGATTACAGCAAGTGGGATCCCAAGAAACTGCGGAATATGTCAGAAGAATAGAAAGAGAGAAGACACCTGTTAGTAGGATTAAAGCAGTGAACTCACCTGGGAAGATAAACTGTTGTCTATGCTGAATGTAGTAGGCAGCTTTTAATAAAAGATGACAGCAACCACCCAGGCAGAATGAGAAAAACAAGCAGTTAGAGAGTATTAAGAGCCCCTGTCAGACACTGGGCCACATGCACTTATCCAATATAGTCTGCATGCTGACTGACTGAACACAGCTCTCGTCAATACAAGTGTTCCTCTGTGAAGTCTATAGGGACATTTCCCCAAGAGGGTACAGGCAAATTGTAGTAGGAGTTTTACCAGCCATTACACATTTGCAGCACCTCTAAAAAAAACTGCAACAGGCATCTGTCACTGTATATGTTTATTAAATCAATCTCGGCAACATTGTTCAATTTAGGAGATCATTAATACATATGTATGGAAGAACAATGCCTATACAACCACCTATTCACTTATTAAACCAGATACCAATATATGCACAATAAACACATGAATGCAGGATGAAAAGTGCTTTTTAAAAAAAATCTATAAAAAAATAAATGATGATGAGGAAATCTTGAGATAAATAAAAAGGTATGAAGTGCAAAGGATGACATGTACCGTAATTTGCAGTCAAGATAAGATGCACCCCTATATACAATATAAACAGAGGTGCTTGCTTTACCAGGCACATCAGACGGTTTGTCGGCTTTGTTACAGGTAACTTCACCAAGTGGGGTCGTGCCTTCGGTCGCCATAAGACACCATTTTGTCTTATGGTGCAAAATACGCTATGTTCAGTGCTTTGTTAATTCTCGTGTCCTATTTGTTATGTTCCATAAATAAGAGGTTAGTAAGTTGATATTCCTGGTCACATCTTATGCCACATGTGTAATCTATTCTAAGTAGAATAGACCGTAGACTGTTAGAGGTAAGTCACCACAGTGGTCACCAGCCCCGATAAACAATGAGAAACTATGCTTTTGCAGAAACAAAATGTTAATAAACATTGAACCTTTGCATCATTATTGTAATAAATCACTGTGTTTCCAGTTGTGTTGCCACATGAAGAGAGAACACCTGGTGCCCTTGGGAATTTACCATGTGGAACTCTACTGGCCTAAGCATGCAGCAAAGCAAATTTTGTAAATTCTGTAAAGTTATTTTTAGAGTGGATTTTAGTAATAATAATTCAATTTCTGCTTTGGTGTCCATTTCTTTTTTTTCTATAGGTAATCAAATTTATGTTTTACACTGATCCTTTTTCGTAGGTCTGCCTTGGGGAAAAAATCTATTGTTCAACAAGTACAATGTAAGTGTTCGAAAAGAAGCATATATGTTGAAAAATGATTGTAAAGGGGATATAAATGCATTGATATATGTGTATATGTGTATAACTATCACACAGAGAATGTTTGCAACCTCTTGCAGCTTTGTTTGCTCTTGCATTCACTAAAGTTTAATATGTAAGTTGAGGGGTGTCTGCTGTGCCCCTTCTCTGACCTACAGAACAAATTTGATCTCCTGTTAGCCAACGTTTTCCGCTACTTGCAGACTCCTTACTTAGAGCTCTCAGTTAGGGACCCTGAACTACAAAAAACTCACTCCTCCTTCTATAAGGGGTTGGTGGCACTCCCCTATGCTCAACTGGAGAGGTGCAGGCAAGTCTGGCAAACAGACCTTTCTGACCTCTCTGATCAGGAATTGGAGGATGGGTGGTTGTCCTCCTTTTCCTACTTGGTATTTGCGCGAGACAGGCTGATTCAATTTAAAATCCTACAAAAGATCTATTTTACCCTGACCAGATTATCCAGAATGTATGCCTCTAGAACTGCTGATTACTGGCAATGTGCCTACTCTCCAGCTGATTTCATTCATATCTTCTGGAGTTGCCCTGGTGTTGCGGGTTATTGGGCAAAGGTGGTGGCATGTTTGGCTAACATCACAACGGTGCCGCTGACACCCTTGGTGGGCCTATGCTTGTTAGGCCTGGTAAAGTACCTGGTTCCAAGACTGGCTGCGCACATGCTCCTCTCCGTTACATTATTCTATGCATGGAAGCGGATTGTGTGGCAGTGGAGGCGTAAAGAGCCACCGACAGTGAAGGCCTCACTGCACATTTACCAAGCCACATATGCTAGCAGAGGTCACCTTATGAAATTTAAAAGAGTCTGGGGTACCTAGATTGTGGATCACTCAATCTAAAAACAATAGAAATTTTTTATAATTTATATTGGACAAACAAATTAGCCCCCCGGAATCCATTAACCACACTTCATTAATAGCTTTGTATGACCATTGATGTGCTTTGCGGTGTTAACATTAACCTTTGCTGGGTTGGTTCTTTGTGAAGCAATAACTGACTACAAACATGCACATATGGTTTTCTATTTTCTAAAATGTCTATTTTGGCATCATCATAAAGTAATAACACACTAACATGCCCAAGCTAAATTGTTTTCTACTTCTCAATATGTAGCACAGAAATGGATGACATGAGACTAAAAGAATTTCTGTAATGCAATGATCTAAGTGAAAACCGGAAAACACGGTTATTCAAATGAATATTTTTTTATTTTTCCAGGCAAAAGTTGAGTGAACTTCAGTGCAGCCCTGGACAGGCCGGGAATCTGTGCCAGTGATTGAGTGGGGGGGTCCGCGCAGCTGTCGCAGAACACTGTTAAACAACTCTTGCCATAACATGCTTTGTTATGCTATTTTTGCAAAGGCAATTGCTGTAATAAATATGAAACATAGGATTAACTACTTACACTGGCAATGTCACAAGTATTTAAACTGCATTGGTAAAGTGCAGCAAGAATCCTCACCGCTTAAACCTCACCACTCTGACAGTTCACAACTTGCTACATGTTGTCTTGATCTATTCTAATAATGCTTATTCTTAAAGTTTTTAAAAACTTTTACTTACTCCTAAAAAAATATGAATTCTCTAGAGGCCTAGAGACGCTGCGACATACAGTCACAGAGAGGCCTCAATATAACTATTCAGAAAGTATGTTGAAGGGCAGATCAATAAAGGATTTTAAAAATGAGTCTTACACCTTTATATCTAGTAAAAACAATACCGCAAAAAGTGCCTGCGTCTTATGGTCCGAATGTGTGACCCCCGTGGCCTCGGCCGCTGGTGGTCGCATCTTGGCTGCCCGCCAGCTCCCCGGTACGGAGATTAG
>CM070033.1:87354751-87382168 GCA_036250615.1 Ptychadena robeensis
CAAGGGGGGCCCTGCAAGGAAAGTTTGGGAACCACTGCTTTAGCCTAAGTAAGGGCTTGTGAAGAGGAGAAATTCAGCTTACTTTTCATAGTATTCAGATTGTGTTTTAAATGCACCTAAAACCCGGTGAGTTACTTCACACAAACATCTAAACTCTACCGGCTTTTACATTTTCTGTAAGAATGATGGGAGAAACTGTAGTACTGATAAAATTGCCTGTAAACATTGGGTTGGGTTTGCCAATTTATAGTTAACAGCTTAAACATGCATAGTGGGCATGTCCAAAATGTGCAGATTATACCCAATGGGCCTGCTCACATAAAAATGTCAACACAACTCAAACAGATACACCTATCAGTTGCAGTACTTTGTATTTTCTGATTTATGTTGTGTCTACGTTTATTCTTATTGCAACATAACAAAAAACAAAGAATAGGAGAGAGTTTATAATGACAACCATTTTATACCACATTTGTCATTATAAACTCTCTCCTCTTACCAATAAGTCACTCATTGCGCAACCCTTTCTCCTTCACACAGATCCATCCACATACGTCCCTTAGGTGCAAATGGCCTGAAGAAGCCGCTAAAGGCGAAACATGTAGCCACATGCACCTAACTCTGTTTTTCATTTTTTGAATTGCACTGTACCTATGCATCGCCGCCACACTTCAGTGTATGGTATAGTGTGGCTGGCATCTTGACGCTGGTTTTAATGTATACTAGTCTATTTGTTGTGACTGGATCTTGATAATCAATAAAATTGGATACGTAGATTCATTGGAATTGCCATCACTAGATCATTTGGCTCTACCACATACACATGTGATACTGCTCCATTTAAAGTCCCAAGAGGGAACCCTATTCTTTGTTTTTGTTATAAAATTTCAGGGATGGGAACAGTATCTAAAATTTCCCTCCAATCCTTTCTTATTGCAACATATGCGCTGCTTGGGCTATGCTTTGGTTAGGCTCTTATATTTCAGCTAATAAAATTTGAGGATTGAGCAGAGGTTACTAGGGGAGGGGACAGTTGTTATGGACTTAAATGCACTTTAACGCATGGTTCGCTTTTTGACAAAAATGAACTTCAATACAACACATAACATAATGTAACTCACAGTACTGAACTAGCTCAGTAGATTTAATGTCCCTGCATGACCGACCAAATAGCTGCTGTATCCTATGGGGGAGGATGCCGCTCCTACCTTCTTCCTATTCAATGGCACAGATTTGTTTATACAGCACATGTACATTGTCCAGCCATTGGGATGATGGCTACCAACAACAATACCTGAGCATCTGTACACATCTTAATGCAGAGCAGAAGAAGCCTCTCCAAACACCCAATCAGAATACAGAGGTATGGTAATTCCAATGACTTAGACAGAGACAAATTTCATGTATCCAGTTTGTGATACCATGGCTTGATTGACATGGTGGTTTTGCTGGACCTACCTGGTAATCTGTTTATATTTCCCATTCCACGTTAGGAAAAGAAAATGGGAAATAATGGGACTACCAGTGAGTGTTTTGGGGGGGGGGGGGGGGGGGGGGGGGGGGGGGGGGGGGGGGGGGGGGGGGGGGGGGGTTTCCTGTCTGAAGCTTTAAAGCCCAGACAACCCCGAAATAGATAATCTAAACTGATACATGCGTATTGTTTTCATGAGTTTATTATTTCCTGTGGGGTGGTTGGCCTACCTAGCTATGAGGAGTCTGTAGAGCTATGTAAATAGCCACCACTGTGTATGCATCCACAAAGTGCTCCTGGGACAAATAGTCCAAGACAGGAGGCCCTGTATACACCGGATGGCACAATCACCATACTGAAAGTTTGGGGAAAGAAGGAAATAAAAGCAATAAAACATCTCAACGTAATTTTTCTGTAAAAAGAAATGAAATGTATCCGTTAGTAAGTATTGCTTGTGGGTTGGAATAGTCATTTTACACAAGGGTTTAATCACTTTAGGATTGAGTTTCCATTACACATATTAAAGTTATTATGACTTAAGGAGTTGGAAAAGAATCGAACAATAAAGGAATATGACTTCCCTCGTCGCTGCTTTTAGTAACAGATGGGATAAAGAACAACATTTCCTGTACTTAGAAGAGCTGGCTTTATTCATCTGCTGCATCATCTGCTTCTTCTTCCCTAACTACCCAATTTTATTTTCAATTCTCTCCAAAAAAAATCACAACTGAAGTCCATCACATGCTGGTCTTCTATATTTCACCCATACAAGTATAAGCAGTGCACTTTAATAGATTAATAAGGTCATCTTTTGTACCCATATCATCCCTTTTAGAAGCAATAAACCCCCATAAACTGTATGGTCCTATGCCTGTTCTCATCCATAGCACGACAAATTTCCTTTACATGCATTTGTTTTAACCCCCCCCCCCATCTATATTTCTAGCTTTTTACCATATCATTAACTGCAATGCAACTATTTTTAATTCTAAAACTACAAGTTCCTTTAAGCAGATTTGCATTGCTAGTGTAAAGTATTTATGTACATTCTGCTATTTTTATTTTTGCAAATTTTACACAGGGCTGAAAAAGAATCTGCATATGCTAAATTAGCTATATGGCCTTTATAAATCCTTTTTTTTAAATTGTTAAGCAAACCACATAAAAAGGTGCAGTATTTATTAAGAACTATAAAAACAATGATATTTATGTCAACTGTAATTACTAATCAAAATATCTGGTTACACCTAATTACCTACACATACACAGGGAGAACATAACAAAATATAGAGTATAAAGGTATGGGCTAGTTTGATGGCTCATCTATCTGGCACATATCTAATGTGGCCATCCCTGTTTTCGAGCAGGATCAATCAATCCCGTTCGAAAACAGGGTAATCCGAAATGACCATAAATCACGGTCGATGTCCATTGCTTTGGATGGGGACACCATATTGGCATACAAAGGGTGCCTGATGATACTCTGAGGGGCTGGCTGCAGCGTGATGATGTCATCAAGCTGCAGCTGGCCCCTCATTTATCAAGGGATAATCTGCCTGTGTATGAGCACCTTGACGTAAAGCAAAGCATGTTATGGCAACTGAATTATGCAAATAAGGTGTGTATTTTAATATCATTTTACATGGCTGGATGTCATGCAACAGTGATGGGAGTATGAGCACACAGTAGTGGCCACATACAGACGTTTATAGAGTTCTAACAACAAATGTAGCCACTCGAAAACAAAAGATGCCTGGTGCAAATAATAAAGTTCCCTTCAAACTAAAACAAAACAAAAACAAGTGCAGTAAATGCAAAAAACACATGAAAGCAATACAAGTGTAATTAAACTACATGATTTAATATGTTTACAGGAGGGTTAAATAACTAACTTTTTTGCGTACATACACAACATAAGTTATCGGACACACTGCGTTAACATTTCAAGTCTATAGGAAGCGCCAACATTAGCGCATCCAATATGCTGTGCATTAGAACATACCAGAGTAAACTATAATACAGTTTTCTTTCTAGTGAAAACCAATGAACCAAGCAGTAACGCAGCATGTATAGTGTGAAAGAGCCTTCAAATAAAAAGTATCTGTATTATTATCATCATCATTTATTTATATAGTGCCAACATAAAATGCAGCGAGTTGAGACAACACAAGACAGCACACAGGTACAGGTAACGACACAGGAGGAATAAAGGACCCTGCCCGATTAGGCTTACAATGTAGATATCTAGTCATTTGAGTTGGATTGTAATGGGGACAAATAATATAATGTCAATCGAAAAGGCAGACATAACTGGGGTATTCTTACTTTATCATAACGTTTCTATTGCAGCACATACAGCATATATAACCACAAAGACGCTCTAGTGACTGATATTTATATCCCTTGTGACAACTGCATTCCCCAAAAAAACAAGCCATACGCAAGTGCTATTGAATCAGTTGGTGTGGATATTTTGTTACAGCAAGGCTCTATATACACTGATATTATAGACATAGTAACATGCTGTGCAATAAAACAACATGATTCTATTTATGTAATCAATTTGTTTTAGGATAACTGCAGTGTTACAGCCCGAGCCAAGCAGGGTGTAATCTTTACCAGTGGCTTCACACTTTACACAACTTTTATACAAGGGAGTTTATATTTCAATAAAGACTTAATATGACATTAAATTGCTGCGTACAGTAAGGACTACCTGCTCTTAGTGATATGAATGTGAAGTGCAGCATGCCTGAGATCAGTGTTTAAAATATATACAAGGCATAAAATAAACATGATAGTAATAAGACACCGCATATCATAACATCATACGCACAGATAAACAGACATTTAGGAGGGGTCAGGGAGTTCCCCATCATTCAAACAAGTAAAGCCTTTAAAAACAAGAAGTGGGAAGACCTGCAGAACCCATAAAATCTGCTGCAATTATTGTATATAATGTGCAAAGACACAGGACGTGACAGCAGAGCTTCACCCATTTCGCATACTATTTGTTTTATATAGAATAAACCCTCCGCATATAAGCAGCCATGGTCAACAATTAAGCAACTGATCTCTCAAATGTAGACATATGTAGATATAATAAAAAAAACAGACCTATGTAAACATAATGAAATACAAAACATAGAACAGTTTAGATCCCCATAGAGTCACAGTGGATGTATGCAAAGCTACAACAAATTATCTTCATTTCCAGATACAGAAAATCAGAGCAATAAACCTACCAATAACTATACCACATGCATTTTACTCCAATAATAAATCAGAAAACATAACTTTCTAAAGCATAAATTATAATAAACATGATACACATACATCCCGACCAAGCAGCACTCACAAAGATTACCTTTAAGATGATCAAAACTGTGTTTATCCAGAACTACATCTGCAAGACTGAAGCAGTAAACACAATGTTTGAGTATTCTCTGGATTCTGCAAAATGATTCTGGTTATTGGTGGACGAGTTAGCACAAGCACAGGCATCAGAAATACTTCTGCGCTGCCTCCAGCACTTCATCCAAAATACAGTGCTGGCTGCACACATGACTGCAGAGCTGACATACGCCACACTATACATCACTGCCAGCAAGAACACATTTCTTACTGACTAATCACACATTCCTTGCTGGAGCTGCTACTATGGCTACTGAGTATTGGGTGTCACCATGAAATCATCCCACACTTGTTACCACTCTACAGATTTCATCTTATGGTGTATACTCGATTCATTTTTGTTTGATTTGGATCACTAAAAAGGTATTGCTTTTAAAAACGATCAACTGAAAACTAAAAAAATGTTTAAGTCGAGCAAACAGAAAAGTTGAACAGTGTACACCCAGCTTAAGCGTATTAACATATACATATGGCCTGTGTTTCTCAACCAAATCTTCCTGGAAGCCCTGAAGGCTCTGATGATGGATTTATCTAACACTAATGCTGGAAATACATGGGTCATTTGCAGGGAGTGGTAATCAGACCACCTTGAGCAATGGATCCCGCTCTATAGAAGAATTGATCAAACAGGGATCCGACATGTCGGAAAATCCCTGTTCGATTGCTATTACTTTGGATGTGGACCAAGTATCGGCCAGGGATGAATTGCATCTGTTTGGCGAACAATCATTTGACGATCGGTTGCATCACCACGTTGCAATCGCTCAATCATCGACCGCAAGGGAATCGACCCATGAATGGCCAGCTTAACACCATAGAAAAGGGTCAATTTTATACAAACCCTCAGTGTTAAGGTGGGTTTACACGTGTAGATTTAAAAATCTAGAATTACCAATTTGTTTGAGGGGTACATTTTGTCCAACCTCGAACAAAAAGTCGTTCGAAAGGTCATGGAACATGTTGGTAAATTTTTATCTGTCATTTCGAATGTATCTTCATTCTATATTGAGATGGACGAACAAAAAATCTAATGTTATATTCGATAAAATCTACACATGTAAACCCACCATTAGCTATTATGTAGCCTAATGATCATGGTAGAGTACCCGGATTGATCATTACCTGGATTTATAGCATTGTTCATTGTGTCAAGGGGCGAGAAAGGCTACATTAGAAAGACATTGGACACTGTAAAGCTGGCCATACACCTTAAGATTTATCTGTCAGATATCCTTTAGATCTACCAACAACTATGTACTATAGGGGCCTCTGCATTAAACACAGGTAGACTTGATGATACTTTAGAAAGTCCCTCCTATTACATGGTTTTGGTAAAACAAACGGAGATCTAAAGGAAATCTGACAGAGAAATCTAAAGGTGTATGGGGACCCTAACAATATGATATTGTTAAGATTTATATCTGTTCACTCATGAATGTTTATGATCTTGAATATTCATAAAATACACTTAAAATATATTTATTTTTTAAGTATTTTAAAAAGACAGAGACTACAAATCAATTTAATAAGAAGGCAAGTAACGCATTCATAGGAAACCAGGGCACCAAGAGCACATATACAAGAAAAAACACAAGCATATTGCAGATATGAAGACAGCAAAAATGAACAGCTCTGCTTAGGTATGAACTGCGTAAACATTTTGCAATCCAGCAACATTACTCATCAATGCAAGTTGCAGGAACTTATTTAACTTATCACTAGGAAAGTTTTTTTTAAGGGGTTCAAAGAAAAGAAGAACATCATAACTTCTCATTTTACAGCAGGTGACAACCGTGAGAAATAGCCATCCGAAATACCCAACATACCTTCTTGTCTGGAAGTTCTCTACAAAACAATCCTTTCAAGCACCTCAGTGTGACTGGCTGCTTGTGATCCATGGAAGCTGAATTTCTGTCTGCTCCCTGGTGCAACAACAGTACATTATTGTCAGACTAATCTCCCAGCAGAATCTGAGCCTAGCTCATTTCTGTGTATGCTGGAGACTCAATCTTTCTAGACAGCAACTCAATGCAGGGGGCTTATGATATTACAATGAGACAAGTGAACCACTTAGTCACTGGTCAAATATAGGAGCCTCTCAGGATCAGGCAAATCAGCACATACTTTAGGGTTGCTTTATTTGTGACATGAGCGAGACTGACAACTCTGGGGCTTTCCACTGAGTTGGCCTATTTATAAACCACGCAGCAAATTGTGCTAAATAGATCAGCTTTAAAATTTAAAATAAACACAGGACGGCTGTCAAACTTACCACCTGGTGTTTAGAGAGTGTTGTGTGTTCACATCAAACATGACGATACAGATCATCATAGTACAAAACAGACATAAAGATACTTGTAACTTTGTATACAAACCATCATTTTAATGGTTAAAGAAAATAGTCAGACAATATATTATAAATTACCACCATAAGTTAACCTGGCCATAGACCTTTAGATCTCTCTGTCATATATCCTTTAGATCTACCAACAACTATGTAGTATAGGTAAGGTGATGGAACACAGGTAGACTTGATTGTTTAGAAAGTCCCTCATATTACATGGTTTTGGTAAAACAAAAGGAGATATAAAGGAAATCTGACAGAGAAATCTAAAGGTGTATGGGGACCTTTAAGCTGGGAACACACGTCTCGATATAGGAGCCATTCGAGGTTCCGAATATCGGAGGAGCTCTGATGATGCTTTGCATGGAGACCCCTGGTCTCGATGTCGATGCAAAGCAATGGACATTGACTGTGATTTACGGTCATGTCCGATATCTCTGTTTTCACAAACTGGGATGGCAGCATATCATATGGGCCAGATAGATGGCCGTGAGCAGGCTCTTGAAGCGGCCATCGATCTGGCTCATATTTACAAGTGTGTTCCCAGCTTGCTGACCACCATCAAAAGCTTGAGCTGAAGATCCCAAGTCCTGTGTACCTATTAAAGCATGAAACAAATATGTCTTCTGCTCATATAGAATTCTTTGATATAATATGTATGTGACTGCAAACACTTTAGTACAATTAGCAGCTTAGTGAATTAACAGGGGGGATCATTTATCTCTAGAACCCAATGATCTCCCTTAAGAAGATTCTCAATTCCAAAATTTCTGCATTGATGGATGTTGGTGGAGTGTGTATAGAAAATCTGCCAGGGGAAATCAGAGTTTCTGTCAGTGAACAAGTAGAGGGATACACGGTACACTTTCATATTCTAAATGCTTTGTTCCTGGTAAGTGGCTAGTGACAGCCAGGTAAGTAGCTCAGTAAGGCTACGTTTAGACTGTCAGTTCTCGAGCTGCTTTCAGCTTGAGAACCGACAGCGCGCACCGGCAGCCGCGGAGAAACGACCCCCTGTGATCCTCTGCAAAACAGTGCAGGTGATTACAGGGCGTCTAATTAAGGACCCCATAGAGTTCCTATGGGACGGCAGCCCGAAAACTGAGGCATCCACTGGTCGGTCACGTTAAAGGGTCACGCCAGTGTAAATGTACCCTAATGGTTTTTACTTTATGATTGTTGTACTTATGACGAAATAGGTCACAGGCTCTGACTACTTATAGTGTCTTCTATTTTCAAAACTATTTACATTTCTTGTTATGACAGATTTAGCTTTGATAATGTGCACAGTACATTGTTGTGCAAGTGTAATAGTGTTAAAGTGAAACCTTACTCTTGACAATTAAATGTTCTTTAAGCAGGCTTAGCCTTGGGGAAAGTGTGCAGGCATGTGACAGAGCAAATGTTCTCCCTATAAACATCGTAAACTATACCCCATCAGCTGAATCCAATATACAATAAATATAGTGATTCAGACTTAGACAACACATCTGGCAACACCTGTCTTTCTTCATTCCTGTTTGCAGATGTATTAAGACCACCCTGAGAGTTGTGCCTGTGTCTGCTAACCCCATTGTGTAAGATTTTTCTTTATGGACCTCAATTTGTTAGTAGAGCAGTGATTTGGCTCACCCAACTACATTTTCCATGAACAGATTCTGCATGCCCCAGTCATCTAATTAACTGACATGATATCGTGTTGCTCATTTGCCAAATTTACAACAATGCGCCAAGTCTGGTGAGTATCAGAGAAAATGACTTTACCCCGGCCCTCAGCATTCCAATCCATGTAATGTTCTCAAAAAATCAGACTGTCCCTAAAGTCTTTTCCCATACTTTGCTGCCCTTCTTGGTACTAGGCCAGGGGTGGCCAAACTTTTTGACTTAGGGGCTTCTTGAATTTGATGAAGGGGCTGGACCAAGGCTAGGTGTGTCAATTCCATGCATCGCTGCCATCACTGATGATAGCGGTGATGTGCAATAGGCGAAGTCTGACAGGGATATGTAATCTTTTTATATTTCCTGCACTTAAAAAAATTGCAGAGATAATCACATGATCACCACTACATTGTCCCCAAAGGCAACACATGGACACCTAGGCATTATGTGAACTCATTGCAGAAAACAAACGGAGGGTGACAAAGTGCCAGAGAAAAAAAAGCTCTATGGGCGCGGTCTAAGGGGCAATCAGGAAGTAAAATTTTAACACAACCCCTACTTCCTGTTTGTCACAAAAATTGTGTGAACGACCGCGTGCAAAACTGCACGGGTAGCGGTTGGCCATGGATGGATGCGGTTTCAACCGCTTTGCCACAGCTGCCCGCTACCCATGCGGTTTTGCACATGGTCGCTCTAGTGGAAACATGCCATTTAAGTGTTTGCCTCATTGAATGTGCAGATGCCATTCCTGCACTGGTGGCCTCCTGACCTCACAGCTTTATCATCTTTGCAAGACTGGCACATGCCTTCTTCACAACAATTGACCCTCTCTCATTGAATTGCTCATTTTAATAAATGATTTATAAATGATTAGGTGCAGTCTTGGTAGCAGTTATATGCTTGCCGTGACTTCCTTTTTACACTGATGACAGAATAATCTCAAGCCTTGTGCTCATCAAACTCTAATCTGTTTCAACAAGAAGATCACTGATATGATCTCAAAATGTGAATGATCGCAGCATGACAACGCAACAAATTGCAGAGTGATCATTCGGCGAATCGATGCCCACCACTTTGTGCAATTAATTCCTGGTCCATACTTTGGATGGGGACCCTTGGTATTTACCTGGGGATGTTGGTTCCCTGTTCGATCGTCATTTCTTCAAAGAGGATCGAACATATCAAACATATGTTTTCATGTTCGGTTCCCGAAGGATCGCTCGCTGATCAATCACCACGAACTGTGATCGATCGTGCAGAAATGGAATAAAAAATTGATCAGTGTATGGGGGGTTTAAGTTAATTTTCATGCCTAAGAAGGACTTTGCAATTCATTTGATCACTCTTCATAACATTTTGGAATATACGCAAACTGCCATAATAAAAAACTGATGCAGCAAGCTTTGTGAAAACAGATAGTTGTGTCAGCTTAAAGCTAAACACGTAACTGTGATCCTTAGATCCTAATGAACACATATGTACTTTATATAGAGAAGATCAGACAAAGCTTAATACTTGGATAGGCTTTTCATGTGTACTTTGGTGAAATATCTAACATCATGCCATAGACCTCAGTATTACTCGACCATTTGATGTCAAGAGCTCTGTGATATTTTGTTTGAGTTATGTAAAATGTGAAAATGTTCAATAAAATGATTAAAACTAAAAAAAAAGCTGAACAAGATTTTACCTGTTATTAACCCAGGTAACCAGTTTCCCAGTCCACTGCAAGGGTTGACTAAGCCCTAATGTTCACAAAAGATTTACTTACCTGAACATGGACTACCCTCAACAACTATTTTGTAGCCATACACAGGTCGATATTTCCGTTCAATCAAGCAAAAAAGTTGATCTGTGAGTTGATCTAAGGGGAATCGATTCCTGCCCTAAGATCGACCAAAAGTGATCGGTATCGAACAGAAAAGCGATCGAAAAGTGATTGGACATGTTTGTACATTTACGATTGTCGTTTTTTGCTTTCCAGGTTCCCTCTTGTGGCAGAAATCATTAATGGTGCTTTATTGTACTGGCATCGATCGGTTTTTAAAATTTATGACAAAGAGATGTGTGGTGATACACATCGATTCATGTTTGACTGATGAACGATTTTAAATTGTGCAAGTCGACTGAATCGACTAAAATCTAAATAAATCTACTATCCCGCGGTCTCTATGCAAAGCAATGGACATCAACTGTGGTTTACAGTCATGTCCAATATCCCTGTTGTCAAAGAGTACCAATCAATCAATCCCGGAAGGCCGAATTAGATGTGGGCCATCGATCTGGCCCATATCTAAAAGTGTGTTCCCTGCTTAAGGCTATTTTCTGAAAGAATGGGTTTAGGAAGGCAGCACTCAAACCTATAACAGAGGTGACAGAGCTGAAGCACAGAACTAAGTAAAACTTATTTTGCGAGCCCTTTAGATGTTAACAAGTAATGACTGCTTCAGTGAGTTGGCATAACATGACATAAATACCCAATTCCAAAATAACCCTACATCAAATAACACAGTAATGTTTATAAATCATAGGGAGTAGAATAATTTTCTATGTGACCAATAACCCATTTATTTAACAGGAATAGCCTTTTTGACTAATTGTAGTTTGATACGGATCATAATGCAATGGTCCATTTTCTCAACGGAAAGGTCTAAACTGGCGAAAAACATTGTAATGTAAAAATAATAACACCTGTTGCTTTAATACAATAAATATTTTTAGATATGAAACGTTGTGAATTTTAAGAGACACAGCTGTCAAAAATATTTTTCAGACATGTGCTTAAATTATGGACGATTACCCCTGCCAATTAAAATCTACATTTAACCCCTTCTCGGCTGGCGTTTCCTATACCACGCTACAGGACACAGATCCCTAAATTCTTTAGAAATTGGTCTATTTATTTTTTAATTCATGGTCTTACCCAATGGTTCCCAGACTTTCCTTGCAGGGCCCCCCCTTTCTATTTAGGAACATTATCAGCCCCCCCTCCCTACTCAAACACATGTTAAGAATGAGAGCCGGCAGCCCCCTGCAGTGTAATATATGCAATTAAAATTGACCAAAGCTTGTGAAAAAGTAATCAGTTACAATTGGCTGGCATTTTCAAAACCGATCAAGGTTCTTTTGATTATATGCTTAATTTCCAGCACATTTAGTCATTAAATTCAGCAACAAAGGATACAACATCCCCCTTGATTTTTCCTCTTTTTCTTTCTTAAGCAGGTCATACACGGGTCAGATTTTCAATCAATCAACTTAAAACGATCAATTTTTAAGTCGGTATAAAATTGTATGCCGATTGTATCATGCCCCATATGTAGTACAAGATTTTTGATCGATTTTTTTTTTAATCAACAAAACAATAGTCTTGTGGGATGGATGGGATGTGTACAAAAGATGTTGCCATTAACTTTTGCCCTGTTTTTGGCAAAACGTAGCAAAGAATTGGGCTAAGACCTCTGCATAATAACTTTAAATGGCCAACCTAAGATCTCTGTCAGAAGACGTGTAATAATGAATTCATTAAAACCTTAACCAGTGACCAGTCTGTTCCATCGTTTATGATTTCAAGCCTATAATAATAAAATCATCCTAATGTTCCCATGAGGGATTCAGAATGCATGGCTATTACAGCAATAACAAAATATGCCCCATCTTTCCAAGCACAAGCACACAATGGATACACACTGCCAATAGCTTTCACATTGTTTTTCTTGGCTCTCTTCCCTCAGTGTCACATCTTATCAGGCACACATCTCATCAAATTTTCTCCCTACAGACAAATCTGTATAAACTTGTGGGTGCTGTGACTAGTACATTTTGTGCAAATTATTGTAAAACCTAGAATTACTAAGGCTGAATTTACACACTCGTTCTCGAGCTGGAACCGACAGTGCGCTTCCGCAGCCGTGGGAGAAACGACTTTCTGCAAAATAGTGCAGGCGTTTTCTGGTCATCTAATTTAGGACACTATGGAGGTCCTACCGGGCGGTAGCCCGAAAACTGACCTGCAAATGCGATGCAAATGCCGGTCATGTTAAAGTCTAGTTTAGAAAAGTCAACACACTAAATAAACCTACTCTCAGAATTCCAGATGTTTTCTGCTACCTGACATAGATATCACTGGGGATCACATTAGGGCCTAAAGCCATGGATCCCAGATCCCAAGAGAATGCACTACTGAAAGCTGCTGTGCTGTGGGATCCTCAGCATCCACGCTCTCAAGAGAGGTTCAAGACCCAGTTTTACCCTATTTAAGGGAAAAGTAACAAAAAAAAAGTGCAGAGGTGGAGTGCCACTTCTGGGTTCCAAATACAGTGACATCACTTACTGCATCTGGAGTTGTGTTAAATCTCCCTCACAATGTACCCATGTGTGTATGTGCATATATCTTACCATACCGTGTAGACTTATTATCACCATCAAGTATGTAGTATTTTTATGTCAAAATTTTTAACTTTATTTAAGCAAAAACAACATGTGCTAGAGTGACACTATTTTTTGTTTAACATTCCTTCAACCATTCCCTATGTTTAGGGGATATGCAATTAACTAAAAATAACGAAAACAAAAGCATATTTGCTGTATGTTTCTGTGCCTTAACTGCAGCATTTGCCACCCTAGGCCTATATTTAATTCATTTAATCAAGCCTTTTTCTTCAGATTTTACTTAAAAATAAATACATCAAAAGATGCTCCGCTGCAAAGAACACGCCCTTTACAATGCATCACATCCTGGGAAAAATGCCAGGGGAATGCAGTTTTGCCAGTTGGAGCATGGAGCTGGAGTTAATGGAGGCAGGTAAGCTATCAGTGGCTTCCTCTGCCTCCTGGTTCCACCTAGCAGAGATTCAGTCTGCTCAAATACAGCTCTGGCCATTGGCGGATTGCCACTGCTGCTCACATACAGATCCACAGATGGATCATCCATCCATCCTCAGCATCCACGCTCTCAAGATAGGTTCAAGACCAAGTTTTACCCGATTTATTAAGGGAAAAGTAACATGTAGTATTTTTATCTAAAAATTTTTACCATTTTAACTGTGAACTTTATTTAAGCAAAAACGACATGTGCTGCTCACATACAGATCCAGATGAATCGTCTGCCTGCAGCTTCACCATAGTGACTAAGTATTCAGCTATAGGTGGTTGCACATTCGGAATATAAAACGCACTAGTCCCCCCTCCTGATTTTGGGGTATAAAAAGTCGCACAGTCCAAAAAATACTGTAACTGCTTTCAGAATTTATAAAAGCCAATCTGTAAGAATCAGAAGAAAGAAAATCCATGTTGCTTGAACAGAACAGATTGCACAGAACATGTAGTATCCAGTGCAGAACATCAGCGGGCAAGGCAAGCATGGGGGAGGGAGAGAGTGTTAAACAGCACCAAAGTGATAATTAATTCCCACAATCTGCAGCGGGAAGGACTGAATATCTGCATTCACAGTCTTTCATCCAAACTACATATACTATACTGAAGCAATACAAATTAGACCAGAAATTTGTTCTGACTAAAGCTATATACATCTTCAGTTACAATCCCATCCATAATTGCATTTTATATATATGTATCAATATAAACACACAAAGCCTCTCTATTCTAGTCCTTAATGATATCACATTACTTAATGAAATAAAATAGTGGCATCAGAAGTTATAGGTTTATTGTAAATTATCTATTTTATTTTTCTGCAACACTCAACATTCCACTGTTGTGTGCATTGTGGTTCTGAAAATGTACCCCGCTTTTACCGCTAATTAAATGTAATTTATCGGGCAAAACAAAACACTTCTGGGTGCATAATCTGAAAGAGACCTAACTAAAAAAGACATCAAAGACAAAGCTTCAAATTGTAAACCAAAGGAAAAGCATGCACTTACCTGTACAACGTCACTTCTCACTCCAACTGTGTGCATCCAGTCGCTGACTCTGGGATAACCGTTCAGCATCTCTGTTCTTTCAGGCTTAGGCACATTAAATTTGCACTGAAGCTGTTTACTGATGTAGTTCATCAATTTTGCCTAAAAAACAAAGTAAACAGTATGTTATTATGTTGCACAGATAAACAAAACAAAAAAGAAATATTCATTTATATATATGAATATAGGAAATATGTGTATTTGGCTATTTAAACAGATGTACACATTTTAACTGTCAAATTGTCAAGTTTTCAGTTTATTATTTTACCGTTTAATCTGCTGCCGCGTCTTGGGATGATGGCCAGATTAAGAAATTTCAGCCTAAAGATGGGTTTACATGTGTAGATTTTTTTTATTCGATCAACGATGAATGAACAATTTTTTGGTTGATTTCTAGGTTAATCTAGAATGGCCAATTTGTTTGATGGATTAATTTTGTTCGACCTCAAGCAAAAAATTTTTGAAAGGTCATCGAACATGTTGGTAAATTTTTCTTTCTGTCGTTGTAATATCGATAAATGAACGAACTATGTTCGACAATGACATCGAACAACAAATTGAATCGGCAGTTGATTGAAGAAAAAATCTACACATATAAATCCACCTTTAAATTAGCTAAATACAATAAACATGCATCAAGACAAATAAAGTGACCATACATTATACAACATTAACATAGATTTGTTTTCAAATCAAGCTGCAGAGCCTTAAGGACACATACTCTCTGTGTGAAAGCAGTGATACACCTGTAATGATCAAATATTCTGAATCAAAGCCATAGTTCTCTAAACACAAGGGAACATGAGCTTTGTTAATTGCAGATCCACAGGTCTGGCTTAATCGGATCCCTGCAGAGAGACCACAGCTTTACAGTTCATGAGAAATAGGTTATGTGGCGGCTACCAAGTGGCAAATGTCTGTCAGTATATGGTCAAACAGAGTATTTCATTTAAAGACCAGATATATAAAATATTATTCAAAGAACAAGGTTTTTGGTCTCTTCTCCTTTTCTTATGTTATTTGCTTGTGTAATTGTTAACAAAAAATGTGTACACAAGTGTAAAACTCCAATAAAAATTATAATAATTTAAAAGAAAATTGCCAATAGCAACCCACCAGTTGCTTCAAGTATGCCTGTGATGAATAAAACATTAAATAAATTTTTTGTGGTTGTTGTGAGTAGAGGAACACTTGTTCAAGGTCAGTTTTGTAAGTTACTTTCCTAGGGCCTTTGCTATTAAACATTATTTTTTTATTTTAAAATGTTAACTGTTAAATTTAAATAGGTCTCTGCAAATGGAGCTTAGTACAAGTGGTTTTAACTCCATTAACATCATAAAAACTGTTAAACAACCACAGCAATAAAATAATACGACACCTCATTCTGTGTCCAGGGTTTCAATATTCCTTTAGTAAAATTGGCAAAGTATAAAATATCATCAGCAAAAAAAGTTTCTACTATTAAGCTAGCCATACACGTGTCGGATTCCATGTCCAATCGATTCAGGCGATTCTGCCGGGAATCGCAGGTGTGATCAATCGGCCAATTAAGAGTATGCATCGCAGCATACCACCTTGTCCAACGGATTCCGGGACGGATCCGTGTCCGATTGTCCACCTCACAAATGGCAACTCCCCCTGATCCGGACAGAATCGCATGAGAAAGACCAACATGTTGGTTCTCCGTCGGATCCGATTCTGAGCCCCTGATCAATCAGACGCGAACGATCGGACCAGGTGGGCTACATGCGATTCCGGCACGATCGTTTCGCGTGCACGCGCCCGGAATCGATCGTGCCGGAATCCGGTGCGAATCCGACACATGTATGGGGGCCTTTACCCATGACATAGTCAAGGCAACATACTACAAGAATGTCAGGTTTAATGACAAATACTAAAAGAACAAGAAAGGGAATAAACTACAACCTCACAACCAATTCAAGAAATGTGATCCAAGTGTAAGGCAAACAGCTAATTGTCGATGTAAAAAACAAAATCTCATCATTATTATTACTAATTATGAATTTGGTTGCCAATGGAAAAGGTATAAAATTCAAATGTATTGCTCTGTTAATAGTCCAGTGGTGTGTTGACAGAAATCTGTCACTGGCTATTCTGTATCTGGAAATATCAGAGTCATTTAGGAGTTGAGATTTATGTGTGCGATATATTTGATGTAACTAAATACCATATTTTCGGACCATAAGACGCAACCACCCTGCTTTTTACAGCAGAAATACAAGAAAAAAAATATTTCAAGTGTTCAAGCTTCAACTTGGCAGACACAATTCACATGCAATATCAAGTTCAGCCATGAGATGTCACTAGTGAACACTTGCCGCCAATGTACACAGATATCATCGGCTTCCTTCTCACACACATTGGGGGGTCGGGTTAAGCTGTATGCATCCCTCCCATCTACGGCTGCCAGCAAGACTCCAAGGATGCGCGATCTGAGGAAAATGTACGTACTGCCTTGACCGTGTGTGTCTCTTCTGCCCTGATGGGCTCCTTGCCTGCCTTTTAGAGCACTGAAGGCAGACGAACCCATGCGGACACATGAGACCAGGCGCATTGTTTAGGGGGTTCTTACATTTGGACGCACCTTAATTTTCCTCCCACTTTTTTGGGGAAAAGTGCATCTTATGGTCAGGAAAATACAGTATGTTTACTTTAGCTATCATTGTAAGTGGATTGCTCTTTAACAGCACTGGGATTTGATGTTGGTCATTTTCTGAAAAAAGTCCATTAGGTGCACATTTCAGCTACCCACACCCCTGTATGGATGTCCAGAATAAAACGCTTAAGGATTTTCAGCTTTCGCCAGTCAGTTTTAAGGCAGTTACCCGTATGAATAGGATGAAGGGTGATGGACAGATGCCAGCCAAGCGCCCGCAAAATGTGTGTAACCGCTGCATACAGTGGTGTGGCTATGTGATATACTGGTTGACCGCATTCCAAAACATGTGACAGCTATGATTGCAAATTGGGGATTGCCTCCAAATACTGATTTCTCAATGTTCTTCAGTGAAAACATTATTGCCATACTCTCTTCCCCACACTATAATATCACTGGCGCAAAGAAAGAACAAATTCTGTTACCCTCTACATGTTAAAGCAGAAATCAAACTCCTTAGACCTGCCAACAGTTTTTACAATATTCTATGTAAGGAGTTCCCTTCTGTTGCCATAGTCCCCTTGAATATCCCTTGAATATTCAACATGTTGTTTTTTAAAAGATCAGTGTTCTCCCCAGAATTTTTTTTCAGCCGGGCGGCGCGATGACGTCATCGCGCCGCCTGCACCGGTCCGGCGGCCTCTCTGATAGGCTGCCGGCCAGCGGCAGCACACAAGTCCTCTGACAGGCGGCGCCTCCCCATTCTTCAGGAGCACGCCGCAGCCACTGAAAGACTCCGGCCCGCGGCTCCGGTAGTGTGCTGCGGGCCGGAGTCTTTCAGTGGCTGTGGCGCACTCCTGAAGAATGGGAGGCGCCGCCTGTCAGGCTCCTCGCCGCGGAGGACTTGTGTGCCGGGCGGGGACTAAAATCTCCCAGGCGGGCCGCCCGGCTAATCTGCTCTGGGGAGAACACTGAAGATGCTGTTATTTCTAGCAGTTTCTATCAGCTTGAACCAGTATGATCATTCTCTGCTGACCTCGGACATGTCAAGGAACCTATATAAGTATACATATACCCCCACACACACACACACACACACAAACGCTTTAAAATGACTGATTGAGTAACAGTCACCTATCAAAACAAAAATACTGAAGCAGCAAAGCCTAAATAACCTAAAGACGTTACATAAAATACATAAATCTAGTTACCCAACAGGTTGGTCTGCATATTAAATGTTCAAATCAGTTATGTGCACATCCTCATGAACTGAAAGAGATAGAACACCTCTAGGCAAAAACTTTTTCAGCATATCACTGTCAAGTAAACAATGGATCTGTATTTTTTTTAAAGTTAATGTTTGTTTTAAAGCTCCTCCTTTGGCAAATATTTAATACTATTTAAGGGTCCCCATACACCTTTAGATTTCTCTGTCAGATTACCTTTAGATCTCCTTTTGTTCTACCAAAACCATGTAATATGAGGGACTTTCTAAACCATCAAGTCTACCTGTGTTCAATCGCAGAGGACCCCATACTACATAGTTGTTGCTAGATCTAAAGGATATCTGACAGAGAGATCTAAAGGTGTATGGCCAGCTTAACTCAATCTTGTTTACCCAAATCCACCCTCTGGGCACCCCACCAGCACCAGTCAGTCCTTGATAGTCCTGTTATGCTGATGTTATAGCTGTGGGCTCATCTTCTGGATCCTGAGATGCCCTACCAATGCACAGTTAATAGGAAGTGTCCATGTCATGAACAAAGTATTAGCTGATCCCACCTTCTGTACACAGAGGATGAGAGAAGACTTGGACTGGAATTTTTGGAGAGGTGTGATGGGCACTTAACCCCTCCACCTGGTACATGGAAATCAGTTTCAAAGCTGAGCTAAACCTGAAAAACTCAGTCTAATGCCAATGTACAAGAAATCAGAAATGATAACTAAGGGCTTGTCCCCACATTTGCTCGCGGCTGACAAGTCCGCGGTTGCAGCGTTATTTTGTAACAATACAGTTCAATGCAGCCGCCCCCAGATGCATCAATTCATGTCTATTGGCCGCAGCGGACCTATCACCAGAAATCGATCTTTTCATTTATGACACTAGAAGTGCCGATAATAGGGAGGAATGTTTAAAAAAAACAAAAAAAAAACTTAACTGTAAGGAGAAATTTAAGAAGATCCCTCTTAAGAGCACTATGAATGCTGGGTAATTCTATGCTCTCGGCTCTCCATTAAAGTACACTGATGAAAATTGCCTTTGAAAACCATTAAATGCCCCCAGTGGCCACAAGCAACATTGCGCCCTGTGTTAACTCCTGGAAGCCTGGTGAATAAATATGGAGTCTTTCATACAATTTCAGGGAACAGCAGGTAAGTATATTATTTTAGGATCATGGAGCCCTAAGCCACCATCATACCAGCTCAGAGGTAAGTCAAACTTTAATTTTACATATGTATTTTTTTAGAGATTGAGTATACACATCTGCTTTAACTTTATTGAGATATTGTCTGACATACATATTTGCTTTAAACCTCACAATTTCAATACAAAATCAGAATAATGACCCCAGACTTTTTTTTTTTTTTAAAGCCAGCGGAAATAACTTTTGTTGTAAAAGTAAGTAAAACAAATACATTTCTTAAAATTGTACATATCCAATATATGTGGAAAAAAAGCAAACTATGAGGTCTACTATGGAAATCTTAAATGTTCATCAGTCTAACATTTACCGATCCTTTAGAAGCAGCTGGATTACTATATAATTGCAGTACATGCCTACCAAATATGAATAAATAAAAACAGAACAAAAAATGAATGCATGTTATAATGTTATAACAGGAATGTACTATTTGTCTTCAAAATAAAGTGATCTTGACTGAGTTAGTAATAAAAGGAGACTGGGTTACGAATAATCATTAGTTTCTTTATACTTGTATCCATTAGTGGTTACAATGACCATAATACACATCGTGCCAGGATAATTGTATCTATATTCCCATAATTGTGAACGCCTCCTCCTTACATTTTACAAAAAGGTCTCCATGGAAACAAAGCTTTTGTTTAGTTTAAACCACTAATGCCCTACACAAAAATACATTTGAGCTTTTCTATAAATAATGACAAGCTAAAACCCAGATGCACATTAACAACTTGGAAAAACTCCATTTAGG
Organism: Ptychadena robeensis; assembly: GCA_036250615.1. Classification (NCBI taxonomy): domain Eukaryota; kingdom Metazoa; phylum Chordata; class Amphibia; order Anura; family Ptychadenidae; genus Ptychadena; species Ptychadena robeensis. The sequence continues at coordinate 87,375,355 of CM070033.1, forward strand.
TCTTAGGCTTCTAATAAAAGAGGAGAAGCTGCTGAAAGTTATTTCTGGTACTATTCTCACTGTATTAAAATGATGGTCAATTAGGCAGCAAGCTTCTAGCGATCAACTCAGATAGTGTTTAGAAATAAAATAAGGTTCAAATCAATTAGATATAAAATTTTATCAGATGTATGTTAAAAGAGTATTACGGTAACTTAAATCTATATTATCATGTTCTGGTGACTGTAGTCTGTTAGGGTTTGGATGAACAGTGCATCCTGAAAATATTCACAGTACATCACATTTCCACATTTTATTATGTAACAGACATCTTCCAATTAAATTAATTATTTTCCTCAAAATTCTACACACAACACCCCATAATGACAATGTGAAAAAAGCTTACTTGAGGTTTTGACAAATGTATCAAAATTTCAAAATGATATTCAAAGCATTTGCTCAATGCGTTGTAGCTGCACTTTTGGCAGCAATTATATCCTCAAGTCTTTTTAAATATGATGCCACAAGCTTGGCACACCTATCCCTGGCCAGTTTCGCCCATACCTCTTTGCTGAAAGATGAACAATAGTCCAAGTCTTTCATTGCCCTAGAGTTCAAGAGCGCTCTGTAGGATGACTCTTCTGCAGTCATCTTTCCCTTTATCCCAACTAGTCTACCAATTCCTGCAACTGAAAACCATCCCCACAGCATGATTTGCCACCACCATGTTTACTGTTGACATGGCATTTCCCTGGTGATCAGCGCTGCCTGTTTTTCTTGAAATGTGACACACCAAAATTCAATCTTTGTCTTATCAGAGCAGAGATTTTAGTTTCTCATGGTCTGAGAGTCTGAGGTGCCTTTTGGCAAACTCCAGGCAGGCTGCCATGTGCATTTTACGAAGGAGTGGCTTCCGTCTGGCCACTCTTCCATACTGGCCTGATCAGTGGATTGCTGCAGAGATGGTTGTCCCTCTGGAACATTCTCCTCTCTCCACAGAAGACCTCTGGAGCTCTGATAAAGTGACCATCTGGTTCTTGGTCACCTACCTGACTAAGGCCCTTCTCTTCTAATCTCTCAGTTTAGATGGACGGACAGCTCTAGAAAGAGTCCTGGTGGTTTTGAACTTCTTACACTTATGGAACACTGTTCAGCCGAAATTTTCCCACATTTGTGCCTTGAGACAATCCTGTCTCAGAGGTCTACAAACCATTCCTTTGACTTCATGCTTGGTTTGTGCTCTAACATGAGCTGTGAACTGTGGGACCTTATATAGACAGGTGTCCAAATCAACTGAATTTACACCAGATGGACACTGCAGACACATCTCAAGCATGAACAGGGGAAACAGGATGCATCTGAGCATTTTTAAGCTTCATGGCGGAGGCTGTGATTACTTATGTACATCTGCTTTCTAATTTTTTGTATAAATCTGCTAAAACTTCAAGTACCTTTTTTTTTTACGTTGTCATTATGGGGTATTGTGTGTAACATAACAAAATGTAGAAAAAGTGATGTGCTGTGAATACTTTCCGAATGCACTGTATAAAGATAGTCAGATGTATGAATACACCAAAAGTTTTCCTTTCGTAACACTTATATAAAATAAGAGTACAATATTATTTACAATACAAGCTTTTCAATGGCTTGCTCCTATATAACATTTCTTGTCAATAAAGATCACTTCCCCCAATCACTCGCTCCTTCTCTGATTCCCTTTTCTCTCTCTCTCCTTTTCCATCCTCTTTTCTTTCCCTTACTCACCATGACTGCTGCACTCTCTATGCTATGTAATAGGATACATATGTTTGACTCATGCATCCCATACATATTACATATTACTTACAAAGTGTTCTTAAATAGCTTTCTGTCTGTGGAAAACACATGTAAAGGAAGGGTTTATTTTTGTCATAACTGATTAAGGTTTACACGTGCCTATAGGACTGTCACGAAATTAAGAATATGTTGCAAGTACAAAGACTGCGGCATAAGGGCGCAGTTTCAAAAGAGAATAGGTCTACAACAGCTCATGGTATGGATGCAGCACAACTTCTTCCTTTGTTGTACCCCGAGGTGCCCTGGTTCTATCATGATTCTGGTCATGCTCCCATCTTGTCATGCTCTACTGAATTTTGTAATTGTTAAGCCAAGTGAGTTACTTATTGTGGGTATTGTTAATGTGTACATGTTAATACTGTTTACACAATAAATGTATAAGTATAAAAACAGTTGGTAAATTTAGCGCTCTATCAGTGAAAAAAAATATAGGACAGTTTAAGGGGTAAAAAAAACCCCAAAAAAAACAAACATCAAATTATACTTGAAACCAGAACAAGTTGTTCTCAACCTTTTTAGATCTGCGACCCCCTTAAGTGACATCGCAAAAGTGTCACTATCTGTATTTGGAACACGGAAGTGCATGTGTAGATTGTTACTTCCACATCCAAATACCCAGTCCGCAAGGTCACTTCCAGCACAATCAGTTAAGTATAATGTCCCTCCCTTATATTTTCCCACCCTGCTTGTGAAAATGATGTGGAGGTAGAAGGGAGCATAACGCCTCTTCACCCCTAATAAGTTAGGAGATAAGGGGCATTATTCTCGCTCCCAACTTTCCACCCTGCTTGTGAGCATCAGCGAGAACTCTGCGCCCCCAGTGAAATGGTCTTTGACCCCCAAGGGGGTCCCAAAGCGCAGGTTGAGAACCACTGCCCTAACCCATGCACATTATTTTGTTACAATTATAAAGCAGAGTTTTTGCTTGTGATATCTAGTACCAACCAATGTCTTTTAAAAGTTCAGAATTTTCACCGGCCATAGAGGCAGGACTTGATTTCATTCACTTTGGTGAGTACGGGTTATAAAACCTGAGGCTTACTGCAAAAGTAACCATTTAATGGAGTTACATTTGGCTAGTCATACATTGGTTAGTGACAGGAATGGGAGGATTTGCATATGAAAAACAGTGTAAATCTTATTTTCCCCAGGGATCGGTATGTACAAATAATTATGAGTAGCAGCGAATGTATAGATGGGGGGCTATTTGTATTGTATAAATACCTTGGGTTGTGAATGGTGTATATATTAAATCAAAGAGATGGAAGAATAGATTACAATTAAAGCAGTGGTTCCTAAACTTTCCTTGCAGGGCCCTTCTTTTCTATTAAGGGACAATTTCGAGCCGCCCCCACCCCATTCACACAGGTTCAGAATGAGGGCCTGCGTCCCCCTGGAATACCTTCGCGCCCCCCCAGTTTAGGAACCACTGAATTAAAGGGAGGAAGAAAGAAGTGCTCAATTATAGCTTAATGCGTAGTGGTCAGGTAGTAGGAGATGAAACAGGAGATAAATGAATACGATGTGTTATATGACTTTTGGGAGAGGGAGTTAAATGGAAAAAAACTGTAGGTGCGTGTGTATGTAAGTGTGTGTGTATATGTAAGTGTGTGTGTGTTGGGAGGGAGCATTTTGTACTTTTTAGGCCTTTGAAAATTTGAAGGGAAGTGAATGAAATGAAATCTTGGCATAAAAGTTACTAAATGAATTTCTCAGAAAAAAGTTTAGTTAATGCAGTGACGCAAATACATTCTATAAACATCTCATATTTCTGACCACAAGCTGACAAATAGTCAGCAGCCTCTAACCATTTTAAACCAAGCCAATACATGCTTGTCATGTGACCACTGGCCAGCTCAGTACAGAACACTTATCACTGACAAAGCTCTTCTTGCCTGTTAATGCTACAATTACTTTTTAAGTCTAGGCCACTCAAAAGTGATGTTTTAGAAGTACTAGCACAGGAATGAGTGTTTCATCTTTATCACCTTCAGGGGTGCTGTAGAAAAAGAATTAATGTATATACTCTAATATAAGCAGAATTATTCAAAACCTAAAATGTTCTCAAAAACTGAAATTCGGCTTATACTCAGGCCTGAACATAGTATGATCACCAAATTTGGAGATTAAAAGAAGGGTTGTAGGAACATCTAGAAAATAAAGAACTAGTTTCATAATTTGGGGCCGATAGGTGACAAAGCAGGCCCAGATAATGTCCTGCTTCTCTGGAACTGATTGAACGTTTAGCATTTCTGTAGAAGTAAAGCCAGGCACGCATGGCTTGATGAAGAATGCAAATCGAGCAAGCCCGTGGCGCAATTACATCATTGCACTGTGGACGAGCTGGTCCAATATCAAGACACAGCACTTCTGCACTTTGGATGGATACCAGTGGCCCCCCATTCAAAGTACTGGAATCCGATCAAGGTTTTCCAACATGTTGGAAACCTGTATGCCGAGCTCATTCGAGCAGGATTGGTTGATCCTGTTCGAAGGGAGCCTGGATGGCTGAAATCTTGTAACAGCCGTTGTGATGTTGCTCTAATCTGATACTACATCGAGCCGTGTATGCCCAGCTTTAGTCACTAGACTTTCTGAAGTTGTCTTGAGCCTGTTGAATGAACTTCTTTAATTCAGAATACATTTAGAAACCATTGGGATGACTAAAGCCAACTATAAATGACTCAGTACTATAAGGCAAACCGTAAAGAAAGACTATTATATTTGTTTATGTAAACAAGGATTTACTTTTTTTGGAAGAATAATTCCCATTGGACATGTAACATGAAAAGGGAAACGTAATCATGGCAAACTCATAAATGTAAAGATATTATTACAAGTAAAAAAAAAAAATTATATATATATATATATACACACACACACACACACACACACACACACACACACACACACGACTATAAGTCATTTCTTTTCTTCTGCCCTCTACTACTACAAATGAAAACGCATAGTCAATTCATTCCCAGAGGAGGTGCATGTAGAATTACAGATAATGGTCCCTGAAGAAAATCTTAGCAACCTTGCCAAAGCAAAACAAACTGTAAACTGAGGTCATGCTGCCATTATGTGTTATCTGTCAGACTGCATTCTTCCAGATTTTTTTTTGTATGTGTATGGCCGATTTGATTGCCCTGTAACCTGGTACACACAAACACAAACTCTTGTAACCATTAAGAATAAAGAATTTGCTGTACAATCAGCCTCATGATTCCATCTTTAGTGGCCACTGCACCTGCTCCTGACATAATTTATTAGGACATGGCTTTAATACATTTCTAACTACCTCACTGTTCTCTGGCTTGCAGCCATCAAAGTAGAGTCATAGTCCACAACTGAACAAAAATGATAATGTCACAAGCACACCATTTTAAAGAAACTGGAGGTTTCAGCCACATTTTCTAACTGTCTAAAGGTGGCCATACATGGGTCGATTATTTGTTGATTCACAATGTGCGCATTCACAGTGATCGATTGTTGGCGAATCACACATAGCCACCCTTTCTTAGAGTAGGATCAATCGATCCCGATCGAAGAAAGCTTGAACCAACATGTTGGTAAACCCTGTTCGATAGCCACTACAAATCATGAAAAGACAGAGGCGGAATCTTCCACTCACCACTGCTAAGAGAGAAGACACCCTGATCACAGCAGATAGGAGCTGTAATGACCGACTCTCATAACACCTTTCATAATAGATTTTTTTTTTTTTAAGTTCTTGATTATCTTGATAATAATAAATAAATAATAAAATGGCAGATTTACTTTCATGATACAGTCTTACAGACTGGTGTCCACCGGGCATTTTGAATATATATATCTATATGTGGGAAGTATTATCACCTAGTATAGTCACTTTTTTATTTGGATATTGCAGTCATTTAATTGTACTGATTTTTTTTATTTTTTTAGATCCAAAATTTTTACTTAAATGGAGCATACCATCGGACACGTTGGTATGAGTATCTAACATGTTTTCTTGGTATTTCGATCGATTTGCATTCGAGTGCACTATGGAGCATGCGCACAGGGCTCAGGAAAGGAATTGATCCGTTTTGAATCGATCACACTGTGTGGTGGTAAATAAAAAACAAATGGACTTTAATATGATAGACGTTAATACAATAGTATTTTTAGTCGAACGCATGACCAATTGTGTGTGATGCACAGACATCAGTTGCGTTTGTCTTTTTATTAGATATCTTATTCCTATGCTTTTGCTTTGTTGTATTTTTAAATTGTATGCCTTACTATTGTTTTTTTTAAATCATTTTCTATAATAAATAAAGAGTTATACATAGAAAAAAAGCTTTAATATTCTTCATTCTTCAGCATTAAATTATCATGCTGCAGAATTTATCATTCTGAACATGATAACAGTTCCTAAAAACAAATTTTGTGAATTTTTATAAAATAAGCAGGAAGCAACCTGCAGTCTGACCCCCAACAAATACCTACAATGTCATCTTAAAGAACTACATTTATACACTAAACCCCCCCCCCCCCCCCCCCCCCTTAAAGCTGGAGTTTCAATTTAAGCGGGTTGGAGTAGCGATTTTTGTTTATTTCTGTGTCAAGGCTCTTAAAAGGTCATCTAATCTAGATGGCGGTAAGCTGCTTAATCAGCTGCTATTCTCATGTGCTTTCACCTAGCAGCTCGTTGGCTGGCCTTATATTCCCATAAGCACAATCGCCAATAAGACTTTTCCAAGTACGAAAACTAGGTTTACTGCATCTAAATTCACACATTACAAGCACATATATCATAAATGAAAAGCACACAATGGATCAAACAGGATGAAAATACATAAACTGCACTTGTTAGGACAAGCGTGGAGTGAAAAGTGATGAGGCATAGGAAGTCAAAACTTTTTTTGCCATCAGCATCGGGGCAAAGAGATTCACCTTTTCTTTCTCTCCTGTAGCCTTAAAGCGGAAGTAAACTCAAAAAAAAATCCCCCACATACATGACATGGACATATTA
>CM070033.1:87394261-87417240 GCA_036250615.1 Ptychadena robeensis
GGTTTTCTTCAAAACATGCACTGTTGGGGGTCCCTGAGGACCAGAGTTGAGAAACCCTGCTCTAGTATACAGCCCTACTTTCAGTCCCATTGACAGCAGAAAAGTAACTAAGGACCATTTTTACAAGCAGGGACACAGATGCCATCAACACCTTGGCAATCATTCCAATGCTTCTTCAGTAGACTTCTCAGTAGAGCTGGACATTGAATAGTGAATGAGGCAAAATATTTTATAAAATAATCAGTGAAATATATATTTTTAAACTATACTGCAGTCCCTATCATAGTTTAGCTGTGAGATCGCTAAATTTTCAGGAGAAAGATAAACGCATTTCAAGTGATAAGCCATTTAAACAAAATTGCTAAACATGTCAGGATTTGTCAATGCAATTTCACCCACACAGTGAAACATAATACAGTAGTTTGATTGTTTGAACATGTAATTTGAAAAAACGGAAAGAAAAACTCGTCTGCAAGACGCGCACACACTTCACTGATGTACTGTAGTGAATTGATAATGTATTGCAAGGAAGCAATCCACCCTCTACCTGTCACCAACTCCATTAAGACGAATTACTCTGGATAGCAATGAAAAGGTTGTAGAATGACATAAAAGGAACATCATATAAACAAGAGTTATTCACATTAGGATAATAAAATCCTTATCATTACAAGCTTAGATTAGATCAAAGCAATCCAATTACACAATTGCAATTTCCTCTAAAACTAAAAAGCCAAAGTGACCAATTTTTAGGCAACTTTTGCTTTAACTAACAACAAATGCTTTCAAATAAAAATACACTCTAGGAACATGTTATACAACAGGAATAAGTGTGCTATCACTCCAGTATGATGTACTGCTGCATACAATAGCACGACACAAAATAAAATTAAAAGTTCCTAAACAAGTTATTTCAGTAGGAGTCTTCCAACGCACAACATAGGAGTAGGCACCAGCAATGGTGGGAGCCTAAAGGCCCCCATACACGTGTCGGATTCCCACCGGATTCCGGCACGATCGATTCCGGGCGCGTGCACGCTAAACGTTCAGGGGCCCAGAATCGGATCCGACAGAGAACCAACATGTTGGTCTTTCTGATCCGATTCTGCCCAGATCAGGGGGAGTTGCCATTTGTGAGGTGGACAATCGGACACGGAATCGTCCCGGAATCCGTTGGATTAAGGTGGTATGCAGCGATGGATACTCTTAATTGGCCGATTGATCACACCTGCGATTCCCGGCAGAATCGCCGGAATCGATCGGGGGAGTGATCAATTGGCCATGGAATCCTACACGTGTATGGCTAGCTTAAGACTTTCACTAGGGCCAACAGACAGACTTGTGGAAATGTTATGGCATACTTAGTTATTAATAGTTATTGGTTTCCTAACTGCAATTACACTTATGTAGTATATAAGTCTGATGTATAGAAAATAAGCAGGTAGGAAGAAACTAACACTATTTTACAGTTGCTTTTTTCCAGCTAGGTTATGAAAACAAACTTCCACTTCTAGGAAAAAAACATGCCCTGCACAATGCAAGGTCTTTCCCTGATGATAACCTTGGAATTCCAGACATAATACTGAAGCAAGGTCTCTGTCCGACTTTTTCTCTGTGCACACTGCTTGGAGAAATAATAGTATTGTCAACCTAAAATCCTGTTCAGAGATGGATATGGAATGGTACACCATCACAAATCAACATCCAAAAATTACAATATGAAAAAGGTAAATTTTTGGGCAAGTTAATTAAAAAAGAAATTGAGAAAGCACATGTACTAAAGTATTCACATGCTTGAGCTTTTTCTGCAGCTTAATTTGAATCTTAAACCTTTGGTTTATTCAGTTGACTGATTTACAAGATTGCGGCATCATATTAAAAAATACAGTCTGATTTAAGGGACATTCCGATAAAAATACTATATGCAAGGGTGAACATAAGGGGTACTTGGTTACTCAAAAGGGGCCCAAATCTAGCTATGCGTACCTGCATTATTGTTACATAGCTCATATGCATACTAACAACTTGGAGGAGCTCCGTGTCTGGGCGGCCACTAAATGTTAAATGTATACAATGTATGTCACTTGGATAACCACAGGGAAACATTAATAACTATGAAAGGTTGTAGTTAGGGGTGTGAAATTGGGAATGTAAATTAATAATAATAAAAAAAAAAATTAGACTTCTAAGGGTGTTGGAGATCGGGGGGATGAAAGTCAGAGCAGGCATATGTAAGGGTAAAATCTGACAAGAGAAAAGTACTGTGTGGCAGCTGGAATATGACTATGAAAGGCTGACATTTGGACTGCAGGTAGTCTCAGGTTAGTCACTAAGCCAGAAAAATTCAGGATTCTACTACTGAGGTATGAGATCTGGGGATTCAAACATGTTGTACTGTTGGAGTTACATGTGACCCAAAGCCAGCTGGTGACCTGTGGATGGAGACAGCTAATCGGAGGCTAAATCCTCTGTGTGCACCCCTCACTATATGCATATGAACTTAAAATCTTTTGGCTTCCTACGCATTATTCATTCCTATTGGTTAGTAAGGATGCCTATCTATTCTAATAGATATAGAAGGGCAACAATGCATTTTACAACACAGAAAAAAGAAAATAAGGAGATTGCCCTGTCCTCTATATCTAAAGCTATTGCAGGGTACAGATTTTATGTTTTTAGTGGGTGTCCTATTTTTTACATACTTCTATTTTTACAATAAGGGTTACAATAGGAGTTCATAATGGAAGCTTATCATATTCAGCATACTGATGCCGCTTTAACTATATATATACCCTTATTGTAAAAATTAGAGCAACTGCCAAAACATCCTCTTATCACATTCAAATGGAGTCTAAACACAAGAGTAGTTTTTGGCTTTCAGTATGAGTTGTCTGTTCAGCAGTTATATATGAGAACTCAAATACAGTATCACAAATATGGCTCTATTCACAACTATGCTCTGTGATGTGGTTTTCATGTGCTACCGAGCTCTGACAAATGTATTACAGACAAGAACATTTCTTTTTATGCAAGATCTAATACCCAGAAAGTGGGGTTATAGTCAGCATACAAGTTGCTACATCTCTTTATGAACAGATATGTAGAAATGTACTAACCCCCAACATCACTTAAGGCCAAAAAAAACTTGTACAGTCTTGTCTACAGTTACCTAATTGTATGTACAACTTCATAGGAGGTATCCTTACAAAAGCAGATTTACTTTCTACTGAAGCATTTCTAGTAAGGTAATAAAGGTCTAAATAACAATAGATTGATTGTTCATTTAATTGTATAGTGACATATAGTAAACCCCAGCTTCTTTGACAAAAGCACCCACCTGAAGTGTACATTATGCTAGACAATTCTGAACTGTTAAGGTGGGCACACATTGTTAAATTTTTCTGTTCAATTTACTTAACCCCCTGGGCGTTTTTTTTTTTTTTAAACTGTGCTATAGGCAATTGCAGCAGATTACAGTGTAATCTGCTTTAATTCTCCACCCTCCCTCCTGCCCCCTTCTAATCCTTGGCGGTGAAGAGGTGGAGAAAAAATGTGATTTGCCCCCAGTAAATGGAGGGAAAAGGAGCTGCCCCCCCCTTCCCGTGTCATCGATGCCGCCGGAGAGGCAGACCAATAAAGATTGGCGGGGACTCCGATATTAAGAGAGATTTTGCAGCCTCCCTCTGGATAGGGGAGTATGCCCAAGCTTATTTTGGGGCAAGTATTAATAGTACCCTGAACTAACTTGGGCTTAATCAATCGTTTACCAACATGTCAGATCACCTTTCGGCGATTTAGGTAAAAAGGAATTAATTCCTAAACAATCGACCAAAAATAACAAATTCATAGATTTCAGCTGGTCGGTCAACTATCTGATGGGTTTTCTTCATATTTCAATTGGTTTTCTATTTGAAGATACTATGGAGCACGCGCACAGGGCTTTGTAAATGATGCAATTGGCACATTGTGGTGGTGCAATCGTTTGATGTTAGACTGGCAGTCACTATTTCATTTGCACTAAGACTATCGCATCTAAGATTGATTGATTAAAAGTTGTCATTAATTTGTTATTAAGCAGGGTACAGACGGCTCGATATTCGAGCTGTCCGATGTTCCCTGCTGTCAGATATCGGCGGAGCTGGGGAGAGACAGCTCTGCTCCCCCCCTAGCTCAGCCAATGCTTTGCCTGGAGACCCGCGGTCTCTAGGCAAAGCAACGGACATCGGCCGTATTTTTGTTCCTGTCCGATATGGCTTTTTTCTAACAGGATTGTTTGGTCCCGCTCGAAAACAGCAATAGCGCCATATAATATGGGCAAAGTAAGTGATTATGTATGAGTTATTGTGAATATCATTTTTTAGGTTCACTATAATTTAAAAAGGGTCCAGCAAATGTACATTAACCAATGTAAAAGTTCCATACATGATGATAACTGAATATTTAATTCTTTTCTGAATCTAATGACTGTGAGAAAATTGTACCAGCTATGCAGTAAAAACTAATTCTAGTAGTATAACCACTTATTAAAGACCACAGCTGTGACTTTATTTTTCCACAATACCAGAGTCAATTTAAATACAGAAGCTTTAGAGAAAGTCATAGCAGGTAGATTAGGAGTTCATTTGTATATTCTAGACACAGAGGAGGGAAATGCTGAAAACAATGTGGGCTAAAATTAGAACCTGCCGATCTACTTCAACTTCTCAAACACAGACTTGTACAGGGAAGAAGGCTCCACATCCTGTAAGATTTGTACCACCATAACATGAGCACAGAGATAACCAGATCACTTTCCTTTACAAATCAGGAAGAACAGACTCTACATGTCAGATAAGAAACACATGCATTTACATGGCTGCTGAAACATCACAGAAGCCTATAAAGCGATTGGCCGCCCCAGATATCTCCCCCATGACATCTCTATTGGGCAAGGGCCCAAAAACCATCCGACCAACACATTTTGCTGTGCCCCTCTAAAACCCTGAAGGTTTGGTGGGCCTAATTGTTCACATTTCAAACTTTATTGCTTGAAATACACAGAATGAAAATTTATTGCAGACTGGCCTAAAAGATTTCATTCTAAAAACTGTTAAATATGGAATAATCTTATTTGTACATGTATGGAAAAGTGTAGAACCCAATACTTTTCTGGAAAATCTCGCTCTCAGTTTTCTTTGACGTCCTTTAAAAAAAATTACCTAATGAGATGCACCCCACATATATAGAGGAGCCATAGATGTGCCTTTTGGTAAATTGGTCAGGACCAGAGAAGTGTGTTAAATTATGGAGGTGGGCATATACTTTGCTATTGTGACTTAAGAGGTGAAGGGGTTTCAGCACTGTTGGAGGTAACAAGTTGTTGGGAGCTCCCTGTTGTAGGTTCTGTGCATTATCCAGAGGTTTGTGTTTGGACACTACAATAATTTTCACAAACGTCCTAATAGAAAAATCAACAATAAAATCTGTAAATACAATATTTGGGGAAAAAATTATTGAACATATTACAGCTTATTTCAGACAGTCTAGTCTGATGACAGCATCTTCTTACTTCTTTTTTTACTATGGCATAGTCTCCATTGCCTCAAAATCCTAGAATTTTAGTTGCCTGTATTCACAGGCGCGTTGGACCCGCCATGCACCATGTCAATAACAACAGTAATCTCCTTGTTGAAATTACCATGACACAACCTGTCCACGCATTAACGTGCCCATTGAGAAGCAATAGAAAAACGCCAGATTAAATGTACTTGTGCATTTATAATGTTATCCAGAGAAAAAAACTAAATGTAAAAGTACTACTAGAACACTTATTAGTGCAAATTGCAACATTATGGAAAGCAATTTAAAAGCGAACCTACCACCTCGTAGGTCACTCAGGAGTATTGGCTGCAGCTCAGCTGATACTGCTGAGATCCGCAATTGAAAATAAAAAAGCTCTCGCCTGCCCAGTCTCACGAGACATCGCAGCAGCCAATTTCTCAACCCCCCCCCCCCTCAGAGCTCTCTGACAGAGAAGAGACAGCCTAATCTCTGTAGGAGGGGAGAAGAGGGGAGCAGTGATGGCGGAAGTAGCTTAACTTCTCTTAAGCTAAGATGCTGGCATCAGAAATTAACGTGAAGAAGGTAAGTATGTTTGTTTTTTTTAGCAGTTTTCCAGCATCAGAATTGCTGACAGGTGGGTATTGTGTCTGTTTAATGTATGTGGTTTTTTAATTTTGTGTTTAAACTGGCTTAAACGTCTAAAGGCTTGGACTTGTATGCTTATACTTGCTGCTCTACAAACATATATGTTGTTCAGCCAAATTGGATTTCTTTTGCCAAATCCCAAAACTAAAATGTGGATGCTTATAGCAAAGTAAAATGATCTTTGAATGCACACTTCAGTAGTTTGAGAAGAAAATCCAGAAGCCAGCAGAAATGTGAAGCCATCTGACACTGCAACAAGAATACAGTTTGTGTGCCTAGAGTGGTACACAACAGTCCTTCCCACTCAGACTCATTATAACCCAGACATTTTTAGTAAGAGCAGAAATTCTCCATGGTATCAAACAGCCCACTCTTCAAAAAATAGATTCATTAGCAATGTACAGCTGCAGTCTGACAGGTTTATAATGTTCTAGGTATACAGCAAACAGGGGAAATCCTTACCTTTATGGCCCATTTACACTTCTGCTTATGTATTTCAATATATAGATTGTTTATGTGTTACTGACCAACTATCCAAATGTGGATCAGCATAAGGGCCCTTTTGTACTATACACGCTGTGTCAAGGTTTTGTTAACGTGCATGTTTTTACAGTACTGTATTTTCTCATAGTAGACAAATGTTACCATTCACACTGCACGGGTTGCGTTTTTAAAAAGCTGCACTAGCGCACTTATTATGCTATGTTCAGAAACACAAGTGCAAATGTAAATAAAAATGCATGGGTTATAGTATATATAACTTAACTCATACCTTGCATGCCTTTAAAAAATGAAAGTGTGTGAAAGTGCCCTACATTTTTTTTGTGTTTGCTGTATACAGTATGTTATGTTTTGCCCAATACATTTGCACTGCATCACAATAAAATGAGAAATTTGAAGTTGTTTATTTTATTTAGGAAAGCCACTGCCCTCTATTTTATTTAATTGTTAAATAAAACCCTTCCTTAAAGAAGGAAAAGGGGGAAAAAACATTTCTCCTTGCCTTCTAAGTGGAATAAGTGGTCTGAATTTGAATACATTGCCTGCTGAATCAGACCTATAGATCTGCTGAACCTGGACCTATGCAGACAGACTACTGCTTCCTCCTTCTCTGCAACATACAGGTGATGGAGTCAGGCTTTTCAACTCTTGCTGTTGCTGCTTCTACAAACCTTGAATGCCTTCTATACCAGTCTTTTTGATTGGTTTTCCCTTAAACCTGGGGTATAATCGACATGTAAGCAGAAGTACATCAACTTTTGGAGCCTACAAAACTACTTCTCTTATGCTTGAGTCCACATAGTTTTTTTTATAAGAGACACATGCATAGAACTAGCATAACTTTGTTGTGTCTTTTGACGTGCTTTCTGCACCAGGAGCAACACTTCCTGCCACCAGGAAATTGATGGTGACAGGAAGGGGGCCGTTGGGGGTGGAAAGCAGAAACTTTTTTAAAAATGCAGTGAAATAGCTAGGAACGTGTTTTAACATGCCTCAATGCATTCTCTATGGCTGCGTGCAAGCACTGCCGATTTTGTGAATAGGCTCACAAAGAATGGGTCTACTGATTTTTTTTTTAAATACTGTATATACTCAAGTATAAGCTGACCAGAATATAAGCAGAGGTACCCAATTTTAGAAAAAAATCTGGAAAAACTGAATGATTCAAGTATAAGCCTAGGGAGGGAAATGCAGCAGCTAAGGCAAAGAAACACACAGCAAATGTACTTTTGTTTTTAGGTGTAATTATTTTATTCAGCAGATGTGTAAGTAAATAAAAAATCCCCTGAACATGATATCATCACTAGTGCTGGAGATGTAGAGAAGGGATGTGGGAACATTGTGAAGAAAAAAGTATTGTTCTAGCATATCAAATTTTTGCACAAAATAAGTTCAAATTTGACTTGACTTTGAACCTAATTTATGCAAAAACGACATATGCCAGAGCAATAATTTTTCTACATCTCCAGCAAATTTGGTGATGATAGCATGTTTGGGGGCTTTGCAATTCACTCAAAGTCCACCTACAAAATGCTGCGATTTAAATTTTTTGACCCGAATAGAAGCCAAATTTAATTTTTTGAGCACATTTCAGGCTAAAATTTCACTTATATTCGAGTATATATGGTAAATCATATTAATGTGTGTAAGGCTGCTTCACACATTCACACACTGCATTTCCAGTGCCCAGATGGCCAAAAAAGGTATTTGACAAGCACCTCCCTAATGCCTGTGCAACTACCCACACACAGGGGGGGGGGGGGCACTTTTGGGGTCGCTACCAACTGTCAGCGGCCCGGAAAGCGTACATGTGAATGAGGCCTAAATTTTTTTAGAAACTTTTTTCTATGGTTTGTTATTTTATGCTATACATAAACACCTGCTCATCACTTAGTAGTTCTACATAAAGTAATGTTTTATTTGCAATGGAAGGACAAAAGCCTTTCATCATTAACTTCCTTGCGGTTGCACACGTGGCACACTTTTGTACATCCGCTGTGATTTTCTGCCCTCCTTCTATCCCCTGAACATTGACCTGCTTTAAATGGACTTCAATGGCAACTGCCCCCACCTCTTCTGCATCATCAATCAAATAGGCACAAGTTAGGGGGTCCATCAATACTCACTATACCCGAGCGTAACTCAGGGGGAATTTTGCAGGGTAAGCACTTGGGCCAAATGCTCAGGAGGTATGTTTTTTTTTCTTCAAGTTCCATGATCCATAAACACAGGGTATTCAACTAGTGATGTATGTTTGTTAAGGGAAGAATGATGCATCAACAGTTAGCACAAGCCATTACATTTAAAAAACAACCATTACAACAATTTGTAAAAACTATGCACTTCGGTACTTTTGGTATACTAGGTTTAGGAGGAAAAATTTACCATAGCAAACCTTATCCGAGTAAACTGTACACTGTATGAAGATTTTACCATGCAATTCCACTGTGGTTTTAAAGTGTGACGTAAGCAGACTTTTACAGAAATATTGTGAGACACATTTTCACTCGATGAGGTTCAACAGTCTAAGTGGGACTTTTAGAAACATTGCAGAAATGTTAATGTGTCAAAAGGGGAACTCCAAACCCCTTGACTATTTCTCTTAGCAGTATATTATATTGAAATCTGGCAGCTTAATAAAAAGGAAATTTCATCTAAACTGACCTTTTGAACTGCTATATTTTAAAGCTAACTTTGAATGTTAGCCTTTATAGAGTATAACCAAATCATTAGTAGTTACCTAATTTCTTTTGGCATGTCTATATGAAGATGCTATAATTAAGCATATGGTACTCGACCAAGTGAGAAAGCTAAAGCAGAACACATATTAGCAGAGATATTGATAAAAGTTGCCTCTAATCAACTAGATTTAAATGACATACTTTTTTACTTTTTTTTTATTTAGAAAAAGTGCTTATTGCAGATAGTGAAATCTGCACTAATGTCTCTCAACAGCTCAGTGCAGTTTAATATCTATAACCTTGGAATTGATATGCACATGGAAGGGAACAATATTCAGCACCTAAAACTTTTCACAAAATGCATATTTTTTACATAAGGTTGCATTTTATTATTTGCGAAGTAAATTGTTTACTTAAACGTTTCCAATTATGCTTCAGTAACTTTTATATTAACCCCCTAGCAGTATTCCCAAATATCGTTTGTGTAGGTCCTTACATCCCCAGCATCATTAAATATCAGAAAGCTAAAATCAGATTATTGGTACCACCAGGGACATTAAAGCAACTGAGCAAGACCTATCCCTGAAATAAGTCCTTGCATGATTTTTAAAGATTTCTAATGATGCTTAAAAAAGAAGTCATAGTTACAGTTCTAAAAAAAAAGTCAATCTAAATAGTGTCCAGGCAGCTATACATGTAACAAAAGTAAAATTGGCAACAGCATGCAGTAAGACGGACTCTTCAATGAGGAAAGCAGACACCCAAAAAAAATCACTCAAAAACCCCACAAGACCCAAAACAGGCTTAAACACCAAGGGACTAGACGGTAATTCAGAATCTAATTCCAGAATGTGATAACATGGCTAGATTTGAATAAATAACTGACTGAAAAACATAAAACATCACCTGAAAAAAGTCCTAATGCATATTTTGCAGCAAAAAGTACTATACAACCCTTAAATATTAGATACGAACATAAATTCACCTTAACATTGTATTGACAAAATGAAGTTTTGTCATCCTAGCATTAAAAGATTTTTTTAGAAAACAGTTGCACCGTACCTGAGCTGTGACCGATCAAGGATCCAATGATCCTGCTCGAAGGAACCATGGATGGCTCAGATAAAGTAACAGATAAGAAGTACATCGGTAGCCGTGAGCACGCACGGCACCCAAGATTCCTCTAATCTGTTGCTTCATCGAGCCGTGTGTGGCTAGCTTATGATATCCATGATTAAGCTCCAATGGGAGTGAAACATGAAAAAGAGGAGAAGACCCCCAAGGGAGTGGGTAATCTGCTGCATCCATGTTATATTGATAAATAAAGATATTGGATTTTATGCCCGAGTGCGAACTGGATATTGTATCTTTCACAGACTGCCACAAAACAGAGATTTATAATGCAGGATTTTTAATCCTTCACTGAAAAAAGTTGTAAAAAAAAAAAGAAAAAAAAAAGAAACAAATGTTAAGAGTACATAATTTCCAATGAGAGGTGTATGTTTAGTCCTTTTTAAGTTAATCTGTATAAATGTTACATTATAGCTGCAGTTATATTGTGTCAAATAATGTCCAAAAACCCATTTAAAGCCTACCATAGTAAATATTAAGCGTGAATATAAAAACTGCAAGTTAAAAGATAACTTGCTTTGATGGGAACTTGTGGGCTAATTAGCATAAGCAATGTGCATACTCATTGATACTATATTTTCCCTTTAAATAGGTTAAAGTACTTTGTGCCATCACGTCACAGATAAGCATTTAACAGCTTATAAGTGAAGGGATGTAATCATTGATGTCTGTACGGTAAAGGTCACTTGGTGTGGAATCCAACTCCCGGTATATTATTATCAAAGCTGGCTGTTAACAATATCTTTGCATCCTGCAAAGCAGCAACAAGAGCACCACCGTGCCGAGCTTGTACTCACTCACTACCATAAGTATGTGTAAAGGGTGTTGTCATAACATGAGTGTGCTATCGCTTTTACACTTGGTAAGCAACTTCTTACTTGTAACACTTCACATGGAAGGGAGGTGGAAATACTGTATTTGATCATTTCCTAATGTCTTTATGTTAATGAAGTCATTGCCTTTAGAAATAAGGGTGTGTTAACAGTGGCAACATAAAAACACTTCCAATGAGCACAAAAAATTAGAAAAGGCCAATCCCGAGGATAGGATTCTGGTGGAATATCCGTTATATTCTGTCACAATCCTCAGGCAGTGATGCAGAAAAAGAAAGACTTGTTAGATCATTTATAAGGTTAAACTCGTGGCTTGGCTGGGCCAACATTACATTCCACCCAAACCACAAACTAAACAGTCCCTCTAATTAGACATTTCCTTTTCTTAGCTGGAATCACTGCAGTCATAAGTCTTAAATACAAACATGTAGAACCTGTCCAACTACCTTACACCTATATAATAAAGAAAACCACTAAACCCCACCAAAGCATGATCCATCACAGAAACCAAGACTATGCCTGCTGGAACAATTAAAGATTTCCTCTCTTAAATCTTCATGGCAAGCTTTACTACACCAGTCTAAAGGCTTGTGGAGGATCTGGAAAGTCATTGTCTCAGGTAAAAGTGTAGCTCTAGTTAAGATATTCAGATAAATTGTTTTATTGTATTCATTCAATTTCCATCAATTGGACTTGGAGCATTCGCATAGACCTCATGATTTAAAGAACAGGTTTTGTTTGGAATACAGCGTGTGGCACCATACCAGCTATTCAGTTGCCTTACCTTGTCCTTTTTAGTTTCTCAGGTTACTCTTAAAAACATATTAGGCAGATAGAAACATATTAGGGCAATATTAACATATTAGGCTGGATTTACATGTTCGTTTTCCAGGCTGCTGTCAGTCAGAAGCAGCCTGGAAAACAACATGTCTGTTTAGATAATGCTCCTATGACAGGTCTATGAGGCGGAAGCCTCATGACGCATTCACCGGGCGGTTGCGGTAACGGCTTGTTTCCCGAGCAGTTACAAACCGCCTATGTAAACGAGCCCTTAAATGGGTTGCCACAATTCTATCGCATTATCCTGAGCTCCCTTCATCCCTCTCCGATTTTACGCTTTTGTTTTTATACTGTTTACTTGGTTGTTCCTTTTTTGTATGATTTATGTTTTCAATAAAGTTAATAGGATTCAAAATGAAAAAAAGTGCAAATCAATCAATTTATATTCCATTGCCTTCCAAAAAAGTTCTCAAGTTTGCAATTTGCCTCATTTTCTAGAATAATTTTAAAAGCAATTAAATTAAAAATCAATCCAACAAAAGTTGATGCATTTATGGCTAAAGACCCCCATACTTGTCTAGATTTTTCATTCAATTAACTTAATTCAATCAATTTTTTTTGTTGATTGATTGAAAATCTATGGCAGCCCACATGGTTAGATCGACCTTAAACGATTAAAATTGGGAACGTTTTTGATTGAAAAATGATCGGACATGCTGGAAATTTCCATCGGTTTAATGAAGTTGAACCTTAATTCAATTATGCTTTCAGTCGATCCAAAAACATTTGATCAAATATCTGTAACTACAGTAAGCATAGATTACAATCAATAACCGATTTCCCTGACCCAAATAAATTATTGTTTTAAGTTGATTAAAAGGTAAAACTAGGCGTGTATGGGGCCTAAAGCAGGGTACAGACATGCATATATGGGCCAGATTGATGGCCGCGCGCACTCTTAGCCATCTATCTGGCCCATATTATATGCCCCCATCGCTGTTTTTGAGTGGGACAGATCAATCCCGCTCGATAACAGCCATATCGGACATGACCGTAAATACGGCCGATGTCCAAAGCTTTGCAAAGAGAGCGCTGGTCTCCAGGCAAAGCATCAGCTGAGCGGGGAGAGAGCAGAGCCGTCTCCCCGGCTCTGCCGATATCTGACAGCAGCATGTTGACGTCATCATGCTGCTGCAGGGAACATCCTATGTCTCGAATATCGAGCCGTCTTTACCCTGCTTTATCTTTACAGCCTTGTCTAGTGATCCACTGTTCCAGGTCCATAAATGACCAAAAATACTAAACAACTAGTATTGTCCTCCCATTGTAGTCCCTGCAGTAGAGCACAGCAGACTTGCCCTCTCAACTTTAGAGGAAAGTATGGCAGCGCAGCACGGCCAAAGGAAACCCGTGTACCCTTGACCCAACCCAGAGATTGCGAAAATGCCATATAGCACACATTTTTGCAGGCACAGCGCAATCGCCTCCCATAAACTTGTAAGGGAGACGCACTGCATTATGTGTATAGCGATTGCATCTAAATCTAGTACCATAGCCAATCAGTAACGAGTACTTTAAAAAACTTCAAAAACTCTTTAATCATAGGAACACTATAAGAATACAGGTGAATGTTAATATCTGATAATTGCCTCCCAAGTGCTCACTGTACTTCTGCTGCACACAGCAGTGGTTTCAGGGAGGCTCCCGAATGTCAGCCATCCTGAAACCACGTGTGAATTATGCCTTTATTAGAACTGCACTTTCAGTACTCACTTTTTAGCATAATGAGCACTACCTCAACAAAATAAATAGGTGCTTATCATACAATGTTATCTGTCTTTTGTCTTTCTTATCTTCTATAAAATACAAACACCTCCAACCTATGTAATAGAGTTGATGAGGCGCTCGTAGTCCTACGTAAGTGCATAGCTAAAAGTGAAGCTGCTGTTCCTATACAGCTTTGCCACCCTAGTTATAGAAAGTGTGCATTTCCAGGTAAGTAGATAAATAAAATCATTGAAAATGAATGCAGCCAAATTAAACAGCAACAGAAAACAAGTGTTTTGGGTATTAGATATACATTAACCTGCTGTTATGTGCTAACATACAAGCCCCAATACCCAATGATGATGTTAACAGAAACCAAATGGAGCACTTGTCGGTGGCGTGCCAGTGCAATTTAGAAAATGACTGCTTTGGACATGCAATAATAATATGCACTTTTTTTTAGTTGTCTCTTCTCCTCTCAGTTCTAAGAACTGAATGGCGAACATGCATGACAAAAACCTCTGAGTCATCTGGTTTAGTATGATTCAAACTGGTCAGAAATCTAGACAAACCTGTGACCTCAGACTGCATGCACTTGCTATGTTTTTCTTGTTCAGTCACTAAAAATGTGCAGCCAGTCATGTCACCAACGTAATCAGGGCTAGACACCTAGGCTTCAAGCCAGTCCCAGTGGATTTGTCACATATTTCATGACTATACATGATAAGCAAAAGAAGCCGTATCATACTATGTCCAAGGTCCTGTCTGTAGTGAAACTGGGGAGTGGGAAGAGTCGAGTGGGATGGGACCAACACAAGCTTTTTGGGAGCTCATGCTTTTCTAAAGTGACAAAACTTTTTCCATTAAGCAACTGTGTTCCACACCCATAGAAACAGGACATATACATCTGAAGCAGACTGTATCATACACAGCATGCCTAAAAGGGTTTTTCTCCATTTATAGAAACTAAAGCTATAACGGAATAAGGTCACAAAGAGATGCATCATCTTAAGGTGGAACTAAACTTTCCTTTTCTTTACAGCCAAGAAAGCTATCATTTAAGCTGGCCATACACCTTTAGATCTCTCTGTCAAATAGCCTTTAGATCTACCAGCAACTCTGTAGTGCCGGGTCCTCTGCGCTTGAACACAGGTAGACTTTGATTGTTTATAAAGTCCCTTATATTACATGGTTTTGGTAAAACAAAAAGAGATCTAAAGATAATCTGACAGAGAAATCTAAAAAGGTGTATGGGGACCCTTAAGCTAGGAACACACGGCTCGATTTTTTTCTTAATGCGCACGAATCGATGTAAATCAAGTAAAAATTCATCGATGGTAGTAACCAAAATCGTGTAGCGCGGACATGGTACAATCGACAATTTAGTGCGATGAGAGAGCTTACATCGATTGAAGTGTGGACTGTGAAATATCGTCGAGTTGTACCATGATTGTACCACTTTTGATTTCATCGTACAATTGTATCGATGAAGTGATAGTTTGGTTGTAGGGTCGAATAGATTCACGATTTTAGTCAATAATCAGGTTTTCTACAGGAGTGCAGATTATTAGGAAGTGGTATTTTGAGGAACTCATTTTCTTTTGAACACAACCATGTCTCAATGAACCCAAAAAACAACTCTAATATCAAAGCTGAATATTTTTGGAAGTTAGTTTTTTAGCCTTTGTTTTTTTCGACTTTTAGGGGGATATCGGTGTGCAGGTGACTATTCTGTGCATAATGATTAGGCAAACTTAACAAAAAACAATTATACCCATTGTCATTATTTATTTTACAGTGAAACAATTAACATCTACATTCCACACAGATAATTTCTGACATCAAAAACAAACAAAAACAAATCAGTGACCAAATAGCCACCTTTCTTGGCAAGACACTCAAAGCCTGCCATCCATGGATTCTGTCAGTGTTTGATCTGTCCCATCAACATGCGGCAGCAGCAACCACAGCCTCCAGGACACGTTCAGAGAGGTGTATGTTTCCCTCCTTGTCAATCACACAGTTGATGATGGACACAGGTTTCAATGGGGTTTCAGCATCAGGGACAGAGATGCCATGTCATTCGTTTTTTGTTTATACCTGTCTTGCCAGCCACGCTGTGGAGTACTTGGAAGCGTGTGATGGAGCATTGTCGCCATGAAAATCATGTTTTTCTGAAGGAGCAGACTTCTTCCTGTCCCACTGCTTGAGAAGGTGCTCCAGAAACTGGCAGTAGGCACTGGGGAGTGGCTGCACTCCATCCTCAACCCGAAAAGGCCCCACAGCCTCTTGATGATACCAGCCAAACCAGTCTCCCGCCCCTGTGGCGTTGAGTCGGACTGGACTCCTGCTGCCTTTACCAATCCAGCCACGTGCCCACCATCTGGCCCATCAAGACCATTCATGTAATAGTCATAAAACCTAGAAAAATCAGTCGTGAGTATTTTTGCCCAGTCTTGTTTGTTGTGGTCGGTTTCAGGGTGGTCGTCTTTCAGCCTTTCGCTCTGAGTATTGCACACTTGGGCTTTTGGGCACTCCAGTGATGTTTGCAGCTCTGGATAGGCAAACGGTGGCAAGTGGCATCTGGCAGCTGCACGCTTGACTTTCTCAGTTCATGGCAGTTATTTTGCGGCCTTGTTGTTCCACACGGCTTCTTGCGACCCTGTGACTATTTGAATGAAACGCTGATGTTCGATGATCACGTTCAGAAGCTTGCAATTTAAGAGTGCTGCTGCACCCTCTGCAAGAGATTCCAATTTTGACTTTCTAAGCCGGGTAAGTCCTCTTTTGACCATTTTGCCAAAGGAAAGGACGTTGCCTAAGATTAGCCACCTAATATAGGGTGTTGAGTTCCTTAGACCACCCTGCTCATTCAGAGTGCACATCACCTAATATGCTAATGGTAGTAGGGCTTGCGCGCCTATACAGCTTGGAGTAAGGACACACATGCCCATAAAGAGCCGATGATGTGGTCAAAATCCCATTTGCCTAATAATCTGCACTCCGTACATCGCTATTTGTACTGATGTATGACACTAGAGCGCACGGTACAACGATTAAAATACCAATCGAGGTTCTCTCTAATCTTACATCGATTGTAGTCATAGTCAGCGTGTGGTCCTACCTTTAGTAGGATCACCATTGCAATGTCGTGTTGTACATGTGTAAGCTATGGCACCAAGAATTGGCAGAACTTGTAGTTTGATCTAACCATAGTTATCAGGTAAGCAGAACAACAAACAAAACTAAGTGAAAAGGTCAAGATGAGTTGATGACAAAAAATGCCAAACAACTATTTAAGTTTTAAACAATTTTGATTATGCTGTTAATGCCCAACCGCACCTGTTTTGTGGTGGTCGTTAACCTTACTGAGCGTCGGCCCGAGTTAAGGTTCGGGCCCTGAGTTTCATGCATCATGAAACCTGTGGCACGTTTATGAAAAAAAAGTGAAAGGCGTGAAACGCTCAGAGGGTGTAAATTAATAAGTAACGATATTGATATTTTTTGGTTTGTGATCCTTGATCAAGAACACAACACCAGAACACAATGCTCTGCGTACATTATTCGCCCTTTAGAATTTCTGACATATTTACATTGTATTCTGCGAACATAAATTACAATTTCACTAACTTAGAGAAATGTAATTATAAGTTTTAGGTAGTACCATAGTTTTACAGTTGAAATTGCAACCTTCTAATATAGGCTAAATTTTGACATATTGTATTTACCCTTACATTAGATCTGGTTAGAACCATAATTTTTCGCTGAGTACATCCCTTGAAGGTCTAAAGCAGGGAACACACGGTCGATATAGGAGCTGTTAAAGGTTCCCTTGCAGCAGCGCGAATGTACGTAATCACGCTGCTGCCCTGATATGAAGGAGCTGAAGGCCCAGCACTGGGTGTCTTCAGCATACGACAATGGTCTTGAGCAGCAGAACCGCGTCAATGGAACGATCAACGTGGTTTTCGGTCATGTCCGATATCCCTGTTTTTGAGTGGGATTGATTGAAAGCAGAGATGGGCATTGTACAGAGATTAGACACAGGGATGGCACACAGCGTCAATCGCCACGATCCGGCCAATATATTTATGTGTGTTCCCTCGCTTAGTTTGTTAAAAATACGAAAAGAAACTAGAGATTATCCACACGTGACCGTTGGTAGTGGGGTCCGACAGAAGCTAGTGCGATCAGCTTCTGGTGTGTGCAGGTGTGATGACATAATCACGCTGCTATCCAAACTGACAGGATTTTTTTTTTTATAGCAAAAAAATGGGATACAGTTTATACAATGCCCAAGGTAAAGGTAAAAGTATTTGAAATTTATATATCACCAAAGCAGAGATCTTTTCAACTGGCCTCCGAATAGAATGTGGCCCATAGGCATTAGAACAGGCATTCCAAAGAGATGTTTTCACACATGGAAACTGATCCAAAAACCACATGAAAGTGGGCCTTGCCTTAAATAAATAATCTTTTCCACAGAAAAGTCTATCAGCGTTTATCCATGCCAGTATGGTACACATAAACACTTATAGAAATATCTTCTCAAAGAGAATCATAAGCAGTCCCCTGACATACGAACATGATTCTCTACCCTATTTGTAAAGCCCCCCCACACACTTAGATCACTCCATATTTACTTTAGATCTATCAACAAATATGTAGTGCCAGGTCCTCCCTGAAAGAAAGGAATACATAGTGATGATAGGATTTAGATGTAGGTCTGTCACATTACATGGTTTGGTAAAGAGAAAGTTAATAATGTATGACAAGTTGTAAGGTGTATGGGGGCCTTAGACCATGTCTTATTCATTTACACAACTCTACTTTGGTGACATGGGGCCATCTACATATAACGACTATTCTTGATTAAGGACTGCTTGTGAATGATTGCCCTCCCTCCCATCTAAGAGGGGTAGTAGCTCATTAGTCATCAAACAGACTTTCACTTTTGTTTAAATAGTAAACTACTTTAACGTGGTTTGTTTCAATACAAAACTTTTGCAAAAATGATAATATAAATGAAAACTGTTTGCAGAAACACATTCCTAAAAGCTAGCTGCCACTATTTGTGAATTTAGTGTATAGAACTAACAACCCAGCAGTCACACATTAGACCATGGTCGTGTGGCTCTTCGGATGCTCTGGGAAACAAGCCTAAAGGAAAATATCATCAAATCAGTCATGTCCAAAGTTGTAAGGCTTCCTATTAGTTCTGGCTTTTTCATGACAGACTTCTTTCTAGACACAATAGAACACTTTCTACCATCCATCCCAATACAGACTAACCACTAATTTTTCTGGTAATCTATTTGCCTCTGCATAAACACTGGATTGTACAACCCCTAAAGATTTTTAATGGATATGTCTTTGAATATTCAGTGCCGGGACATTATTAAAGTTTTTTTTCCTATAAACAAAACCAAAATCGAGTTAATTGTGTCAGAGTATTAAGCAAATTTCTTTAGGACTGCTGACTTCCAAAAATGTTTCGGCCTATGGCACACTCCGTTGACACAATCAGCCATAATCTACAACTGTGCAATGAAAAATGCATGATAATCACATATGATGATCTTTTTAATGTTATATTGTGTTGTACAATGAGACACTTTGTCTTACCAACGCCTTTGCTCCCATTGCACGCGTGAGCATAAAAATGAGGATCCATACACAGACCAATGTTCCCGCACGGCGGGTATCCGGTGGACGGAAATGTTCGGCAAAAACGCTCCGACATTGAGATCCATTTACGATCGTACATCCTTTTTTTTTACGGATATCATCTGAAATCAAGTCGAACTTACCGCGCCGGTGAGATTGGCCTTGTGCGTATTTTGGTTGGTTTTGAGCTGGGAAGTGAGCCCTCGGGGGGGTAGAGGGAGGAGTATAGACACACGCGAGGATGGATGGAGAGGAGAGAGGAGAGACACAGAGACAGCGCGCGGCGCGGCGAGAGAGAGGAGAGAGAGGAGGACACACACAGAGAGCAGCCAAGAGTAGGGAGAGAGGAGAGCAGCAGCGCGCAGGAGAGAGAGAGAGAGCAGAGAGAGGCGAGAGATGACACACAACACACCCGTACTCTCGTAATCGTATATTACACACATATACATCTCAACTCTATATTTAATGATCTATAATTATATATATAGAACACCGCTCTCTCTCCTCTCACCTGTACGATTCGGTAGGGGGCGCCATGTGCGACATGCGCTGTTTGCCACCATGTCAGTGTCAGCAACATGCCGGTGGTGGCCGGAAGTTTTATATGCGTAAGTTCCGCACTCGGGCAGTAATTGGTTGCGTAAACACTATGAAACACTATGAGGTTTCCCGATGTTGCCAATTAAAATTTTTGAACATGTCCAATAAATTACGACCGGAAAAAAACAGAAATAACGATCGTAATATATCGGTTGTACCATGTGGACATGCACAGATTTCAGGAGGATAAAATGCATTTATTGGTCGGTTTTAATGGATCCTAATTTTTAGCTCAGAGTGTATGGCCTGCTTAAGGCTTATGGTCCATAACAATCTACTATTGCTTAACAGCAGAACTAAATCCTGATATAAAAGGATCTGAAGGATATTTTTTTAGTAAATTAGTAAAGCTGGTCATAGATGTCTCGATTTTTCGTGCAGTTTCTGCGAGATCGACAGATGCGATCGATGCATGCATATAATGAGCGATTAATCAAATCGATTGTCCAGGGATCGGTCATGTCTGAAAATTTTAGACAATCGTAAATAGAAAAATGTTGTTAGAGACATGCGACCGTTTCTATTGATCGACCCGTGAAAGCCATATCACATGTCCATAATTTCCGACAGCATTTTTTTTGTGTAGCCGACCTTAAGTTACGTCACAATCAATCGCTGATGAATCAGATCCCGAAAAGGGTGGACTTTTCGATCGATGTATGACTAATGATCGAAGACTCCGTCTCATGTCATGATCGATTAAAAAATTGATCTGGGGGAAAATCGACGTCTATTGCCAGCTTCAGAAAGTAAAAGATCACTCATTAGAAATGTTAGCTTTATCTCTAGGTTTCCTTTACTACTGCAAATAATACAAAAATCCTTTGTCACCACTGCTGCTAATGCAGTCCTAGTAAGGTAACGGTGTGCTCGGCCAAGTCACTAAGGAGACAACTCATTTCTAAAACTTCGGGGGAGCAGTACTTATTCTACGCTACACACAGATATCCACGGATCAATGGCTCCCTGTTCTCCCTATGGGATCCTGAGATGCGCTGGCATAACTAAGATACCTATACACCCAGAGAGTTCAGGTTCCTAAAGTTTGATACAATGATGCCCTAATGAAGTACAAGCAAAACATACATTGGGGTAGAGTGGAAAATACCTGATACTGCATGGAGACACTGGTTTGCCATGTTCTGCCTAACGATTAGTGGCACCAAAGAGATATTTACTATTTTTCAGTGTCACTTGCCAATGAGACTTCCTCTTCATTGAGATGGAAGCACTTTCTTGGCAAACCTACACAAGTTTCTGAATTTTCCACAACTGTTGCTGTAATGAAAACCATTCTACTTCCATCAAAAGCATATTACAACATGCCTGCAGGCTTCAAAAAAACATTCCATATGTCATTCCATGATCCATGGATCAATACAAAAGACAAATCTTCCAAAGATTGTAAACAATAAATCATATGTTTAGCAGTTTAAATAGTCTGACATCATTTAGCTTGGTTACTTTGTATTTAAACAGAATATGTTATAAACAGAATATATTCATAAAATACACAAGATAGTCATAAAATAACAGACTATCACGGCATAATACTATGATGATCTGTCTCTAAGTGGGTCACCCAGTTATTTCGCTGAAGGGCTCATTCACATGATATACGCTGCCATGCATTTTGTAGACCAAACAAGAATATGGCCATGGGAAAATCTTTTGTTTTTATAGAAACGTTAGAACCAATAGAACCTGTTCTAACCAATATGCAGTAATGCATCTAAAAAAATTCCTGCATGCTGTACTTTGAGGTGCTGATAAGACATTTTAACAAAACACTTCATTTAAAGATGGTAATTCGAAAATGCATAGAATTTCTTGAGAAAATGCACAACAAATTAACTTTAACAAAAGCAAATAAAAAGATGTCAAAACAAAAAAAAGTTTAGATAAATATAAAACTATATGTATCTAGTACATTCAATGATAACTGGACAATGGTTAATACAAATAACCTGAGAAAAACAAGATTTGGCCATCATGACTATCAATTGGAAAATTGGCCAAGGCTCAACCAGAAGCCTGTGGAGCCCCACAGCTCAACCAGGGGCCTGTAGACCCCCAATGTTAAAGCAGAGCTCTGTGAAGTCCCAAGGCTCAACCAGAGGCATGTGAAGCCCCATGGCTCAACCTGAGGTCTGTAAGGCCCCATGGCTCAACCAGAGGTCTGTAAGGCCCCATGGCTCAACCAGAGGTCTGTAAAGTCCCAAGGCTCAACCAGAGGTCTGTAAAGTCCCAAGGCTCAACCAGAGGTCTGTAAAGTCCCAAGGCTCAACCAGAGGTCTGTAAAGTCCCAAGGCTCAACCAGAGGTCTGTAAAGTCCCAAGGCTCAACCAGAGGTCTGTAAAGTCCCAAGGCTCAACCAGAGGTCTGTAAAGTCCCAAGGCTCAACCAGAGGTCTGTGAAGTTCCAAGGCTCAACCAGAGGTCTGTGAAGTTCCAAGGCTCAACCAGAGGTCTGTGAAGTTCCAAGGCTCAACCAGAGGTCTGTGAAGCCCCAAGGCTCAACCAGAGGTCTGTGAAGCCCCAAGGCTCAACCAGAGGTCTGTGAAGTACTAATGAGGTCTGTGAAGCCCCAAGGCTCAACCAGAGGTCTGTGAAGTCCCAAGGCTCAACCAGAGGTCTGTGGAGCCCTATGGTTTAACCTGAGGGCTGCGAAGCCTCAGGGTTCAGCCAGAGGAAGCCGATATTTCCAACTTGACAAGTGAAGAGAGTTAATCTATGTACACACTTTAAGTTCTGGCTGTTGGGAGCATTATTTTGGATTAGAGATGCTCCGATCAGCATTTTTGGGGCCGATCACCGATTACCGATCACCAAGA
>CM070033.1:87454721-87484776 GCA_036250615.1 Ptychadena robeensis
TGTTGATCCTGCCATTACTGTCTCAGCTACTGGACTCCGAGCCTGACTGCAGATCGTTACCCTAGGACCACAAGTGGACTGATCCAACTCTCTTCCCACTTCTTAGCTGTGGCCTCCCAGCCTCTAAATTCTACACTGGCTGTCAGTAAGACAGGGGGAGGGGCATTGTTTTACTCCTAAAGCTGGGCATACACTGTTGGATTCCTATTTGCCTCCATATAATGTGATAGATTCAAAACCAATTGCTTTCTAAAGACCTGTGCGCATGCGCCATAGCACATACAGATACAAATCAATCGAGATACCAAGAAAACCCATCAGATACTTGAACGATCTACTGAAATTTACAAAGATGTACGATCATTGCTTGATTGATTTTTGTTTCCTTTGGATCACTTTTGGTCAATTGATCTAGGTAAAAATCGATTTTATAATGCTTTTTTTAAGTTGATCGAATGGAAAAATCCAACTGTGTATGGGCACCTTTACTCTAAAGCCCCTCATACACCTTCAGATTCCTCCATACAACTTTCATGAGACCTACCAACAACTATGTAGTATAGTGACCTCCCTGATAGAATACATAGTGATTGGAAGGTGTAGAAAGGTCCTCCTATTACATGGTTTTGGTAGAAGAAAAGTTGGTTGTACAGAAGTTGCATGGAGGAGTCTGCCTGTCTATGGGGGGCTTTACATCTCCTCACTAACATTCCACATTTTCTGGAAAATCTACATAAATGGCACCATGGTTGAAACCAAAAGGGCTTTCAAAGGTTGTAAATAAACTGAGAGAAATTGCCCTCTATAAAATGTTAAATAGGCAGCAGTTAGAATGTGAAAAACATTGTGCTTACTTTAGCATTATTAAACCAAATTCTGATGGCATATTCTATATATCACACTATAGTGCGCACACGTAATGGCAGGAAATGTAGGCATTTTACCTTACATAGTAATAGAGTACAACAATGCAGTTCTCTGTGGGACTGAGGAAGATGAGTCAGACCTTTACCACCTGACAGGCTATATGGAAACTCAACTGGGATTAATCCGATGAATTTAAGCAGGACTGTTCTTTACAATAAAATAAACAAAATGCTCTCTCTAATCATTTAGAAAATGTGAAAGATTTAGTTTACCCTGAAGGATGACAATTGCACTGCCTGCAATTCCTTGCTGGATTTGAAGTTGGGAAATTAAACAGTTTGTAACATTTAAATTGAATGATGTCAACTCATATGATGAAGTGGATTCATATATATATATAAAAATTTTTTTTCTATTTACCAGAGTAACAGAAATCTAAACCAATTTTACCATATTCTTGTTAAAGTAAATCTTACATTAAATAATGATTTTGTTAAACTGTAAGTACCAATTACTCACAGTAATTTAACCTCCCTAGCGCACGGCTGAGGTCCAGATTTCTGTACCAGAAGCGCACCATAGTTTTTAATGGAATTTTTTTTGTGTTGTAGGCTTGCAACTTCCAAAAATCTGTCCGTACAAGGGTCTAATAGACATCCTGAGTATAATAATGTTTGAAACACACAATTATTATAAAAAAGAAGTACATAAAAAATTATGAAATGTATCATTTGAATGCTTAAATCTCTTGAATACTTATTTGGTATGAAAGATTTCAAAACAGTATTTATTGATTTCAAAACAGTATTTATGTTTGTTTATAATAAATATGCAAATTGGGATATTAATATGCAAATTGGGACATTCATGTGCAGATTAGGCTGGTAGAGAGGTGACACAGCCGGCTTGCATAAGATCGGGACAGCACAGAGCAGAGTGTGCAGCCGGGGATTCTGAGCTTAGCTGGATGGCTATATCTCGTCAGCTGCAATACTGCATAAGCAAGTGCAGGACGAGATAGTGCCATCAGAAGCGCTAGGGAGGTTAAACCTGTGTTTTTACCCTGTTATGCTTGATTGTGTAATGCTGGGAGTGTTGCGTCATGGTTTGCATTGTAGTGCAGCAACTTCCACAACCAGGTTCTTTCAGACGGATGTCTTTTGTTCACCAAACACCACTCACACACCAATAAAACGAAGGCCCACGCAGCTGGTAGGGGCTATTTACAGTTTATTAAGGGCTATGTACAGTCTTCACCGACTCCCAAGGACAAAGATGGGGATCAAGCATAGGAATTCGACGTTGCAGAGCATTGCTACCAGCTGCTGAGAGAGGTGGACAGGGGTGCTGTAGGCTCTGACCACAATGAAGAAGAATAAGCCGTCCAGTCAGGGGTTCCAGCAACTGGTAAAACAAAAGGGACATACACCAACTATATAAAGCACTTTACACAGTTTGTGCCCTTTTTCAGGTCACAACAGGACCATCACGGAGGAGCAACATATAACGAACACTGACACGAACAGGGTCAGGCCAGACCTGTCAACCCTCCCGTTTTGGCCGGGAAAGTCAAATTGTTATGTAGTTTTCCTGGCCAAATACTGATTTCAAGAAATCCTGGATTTTTCCTGGATTCTTGAAATCGTGCTTTCTACCAGGGAGAGGGTGTTACTCTCCCTGCTAATGACCCACCCCGCACATTATCAGCACAAGCGAGGTGGAACATTAGCAGGGTGAGTAACGCCCTTTACCTGCTTAATCAGCCAAAAGGCTGGCGGACGCCAGAAGTGAAGGCAGTGTATGTGGAACGCGGAAGAACCAAGATCCATATATTGGAAGTGACATCACTGACGTCCCTTCCTGTACGTCTCCTTTAAGGAGACAGAGCCTAGTTAGAGAGTGCTGTTAGCTGTTTGTATTAATGCTGTTGCTGCTGTTTCAACATTCAACATGAAATTCTAGCAATATCTTAATATAGCAGCAGCTGTAATTTTAACTGAGGTACCCAGTTATTGTTTATTAAAAGTTACCTATTTTCCCATTTTTGCAAGATCATTGTGTTGTTTCCGTCAATAAATCATATATAAACAACAAACTTTGGCCGCAAACACTCAAGGTCATCATGTACAACATTAGCCAAATATCATAAAATTAATTTCTATGGTCAGCTTTTTCAGGAAAGTTCACATATTTCCCATAACCTGTATTTCCATTTAACTTAACCTTTGATAAATGTCAAATAACACAGAATGACTGTAACGTTTTAGTGCTATATTAGTTTATTTTGCCATATATATATAATACCAATGTTCACATATTTCAGATAGTCTTTTGTAAGATACATTTGTCTTTTTTTGTGTCCAGAATACAGAAATGTATTACATAAAATGCCAGCATGTGATCACAAGGTGTACATGAAAGATCTGTAGAACATGGCAATAGAAGATAAGTATATTTAGTTCAGGTGGTGGGCAGAAGCTGTACATACTGGGGCTTCTGTGATCTGAATTGACAATTATGAGGATGATAGACCCAGTGCTTAGTGGTCTTTCACCTCAAGCTTAGTATTTGAGGACTTTCCATGATACACTCATGTGCACCCAGATATGGAGGCATAGGCTTAAAGGCATACACCTTTAGATCACTCCATACAATTTCTACCAGCAACTATGTATTTTCAGTTCCTCCCTGATAGAATACATAGTGATTGGAAGGGTTAGAAAGGTCCTCATATTACATGGTTTTGGTAGAACAAAAGTTAATTAAACAGAAATTGTATGGTAAGATTTTAAGGTGTATGGGGGCCTTTAGGCCTTCTATCCATTGAACGTTTTTGTAAGCGTGGTTAACATGCCCAATGGCCACATTTTTACACATCTTCAATACATCCTATTCTTTCATTATGTGTCCTACATCTCTGGAAATAAGTAAGCTATGTCCATAATGATCATGCACATCATTTGCTACAAATGTAAACATATTAAGTACATATCTGCCATCAGGTTACATTTTTCCTGATGTTTATAACTTTGAAATCATACAGTAAAGGCCATTTCACAAAACATGCACTGTATTTTATGGCCGGTAAAGGATGCACTAGTGGTAACAACTTCAATTACCTGCAAAACCCATTTAACCATTGTCCTGAACCTTCTGATTATGTGGATTTGAGATGCTTGCAGAAACCAATTTTACAACTACAATACAACTTACGAAAAGGAAACGCTAAGTATACAGTAATTAGTATGCTGGCATCTTCTTGCCTTGTTTAAGGGATTACAAAAAAAGGTTAATGATGTCCGATGACAGTTCTCCAAATGTATATTATATCTGCAATAACTGGATTTTCTATCTTCTTGTAGACATTTTACTAGTCTCCCCATTGACTTTCTCAATTCAGAATAACTTGTACAAGGTTTTGTCCAGCAATAAATAACCTGGAATGTTTCCCCCATCTTCATAATCTTTTTAGAATAGGAGGCATGGGTTTAGTTTTTGTGTAGGTAAAGGTTGATTAAATTTTTAAGGTTAGAGCTTGCATAGAGTTGCTTATGCATTATACCAAGAAAGTGTTTGGACAGAATTGTACCTGATGTTTTTCCACCTTTATTCAAATGTAAGTTTTCACAGGTGATATCTACGCCCTTAGATTTTAACTTTTGTATAGTATATTGTTGACAAGCTGTATGAATATTGAGCGATGTTAATATTCACCATCGGTGGACTCTCTTTATTGTAATTGTTAATTTTATGTAATAAAACATTACTTGAATTTGAATTGCAGCCCTTAAAGTCCCCTAAAGCCCCCCATAGACAGACCAATTCCCGGCCATAGTTGCAGCCGACCAACTGGCGTGCTCGCTCCCGCCGATTGGTTGGTCGGCCGAAACTATAAGGGAGCCCACCTTGATTTTTTTAGAAAAAAAGCCGGCAGGTCGGATCGCACACGGATCCGTCCTGCTGGTTCTTTTTCTGCACGATCATGCTGCAGGCTGTTAACTCGGAGGAGGAGTCCCCTCCCCCTCCGAGTTAATTGGCTTCAGTCTGACAGGAATCGCGTGTGTTTGTGGAGCACACAGGATTCCTGTCCTCACAGCGTGGTGACGTTAGCACGCTGTGAGGAGTCTGCTAAAAGTCGGCCATAGATCGGGACATCTATGGCCGGCTTTACTCTTGTTCACTCAAGGGGAAATCTTGGGTGGTGTGCCTGTGCAAGATAATCTCTTAATAGACACCAGCTTAACTTGCTTTTAAGCAGCCTATTCTTCCATTATAGAGAGGAAAGGACGAGTGGCACCTGGCTCATTATTCAGTAAATATGTAATTTATTATTGAAAGTTTACTGTACATTTTCCTGTTTGTTTATTCTTCTATTGTTTGTATTATACGTTCACAGAAGAAAGTAAGGGCACAGTGACAAGAGTGCATACAGAAAATCCAGCTGGCACCTAATAACTTAGAATAAATTGTAAATTAATTATTTACGACCAATACGATCAAACATTAAGTGCTATTTTTGTTTTGTGCATTTCAAAAAATATACCACAAGTTTCCAATTTTTATTTTTGTTGTTTAGGTTTCCATATTTCTTTGAGCCATTAGATGGCAGCAATGCTCCAACAGAAATGTAATTGGTATCTGACCCTCCACTCTGTTTCTATGCATTATTATACTCATTCTCAGACACTTTATGTGTCACTTAAGATAACCACTTCCTTTAGCCATGTGGTGGGGTGGTACCTGTACAATATCTTCCCCGACACAGTACACATAAAGACCTTGCTGAGATTTAACAGGCAAGGGGGTGGAGGGTCAACAATTAAACGACTGGGGGAGTTCTAAGATGTTATTGTTGGGAGGGGGATCAAAACTTTAATTGGAGTGGGGCTTTTAATTTGCAGGGGTTAACAGTTTACTGACTACAATTTAAGAAGAGTTGAAAACTTCATTAAGAATGCAGGAGAAGGGCATAACATTTCGAGGTAGAGGGTTTAACAATTTATTAAGCACCATTATGAATTATGAGGAGAAAAATGGTGGGGGTGGGATATTTAAAAAACTTTATTGACTAACATAGCTAGGGGGAATTTTGCAACACTTTTCTAACACCTCCAAGCAACAATGTTATGAAAAGGTAATGGTGTCCATAAATTTTTGGGAAAAATCTTTGAGTAGGTGTGTCCTACTCATTTATTTATTCTAACCACAACTTTAAGCTTCTTTCCAATTAAGGTAGGTTAAAAAAAACATGGAATACATAAGTGACGGTCTACCAGCGTGAGTGCAGCTTTTCCACACACCTGTCTGCATTGCTTATATCAGCAGGGCTCTGATGATATAAACAATAGAGTTAAGATAGGAGATCCGACTGTGTACAGATCTCCCATTAGCTGGGAGTGCGAGAATGCTGGAGGGGAGCCAAGGTGTGACCACCCACGGCCAAGTGTGCAGTGTTCGCACATTCGGACCATAAGACCCAGGCACTTTTTGCCCCCGATTTTGGGGGCCCAAATTTTTCAAAAAATACTATTTATATTTTTGCCACTTTTTTGGTAACATCTTTATTTGTCAAAAAAGGCATTACATAGAAATCACAGCATTGCAACTGACCTAAACAGAAATGATAACATGCACATAGAGCCTATATAAGATGCATAGAAGACTGGTCAGATTCAAAACCAGACTGTGCAGTTTGGGCAAGAATTTAT
Organism: Ptychadena robeensis; assembly: GCA_036250615.1. Taxonomy (NCBI): domain Eukaryota; kingdom Metazoa; phylum Chordata; class Amphibia; order Anura; family Ptychadenidae; genus Ptychadena; species Ptychadena robeensis. The sequence continues at coordinate 87,461,297 of CM070033.1, forward strand.
CAACTTCTGGTGGGGGTAACTGCAGCGTATGTATTCTGTCCATGAACACAATATACTGTAAGTAGCCAGACAAATCTGATAGGGAGGGGACATAGAATAAATCCATTGTTTTAAAATGCATTTTTGGGCCAATAAGACAAGATGAATGAATTTATTTAGCTGTGGTTGAGAAGGGGGCGAAAATGTTGTCTGGTTTAGCACGCATTTCTGCAAGTCACAGAGTGAAAAAATGACACCACTTCCTGCCAAAATCTCTGGATAGCAGAACAGATCCAGAATAAGTGTTCCAGGTCAGCGTTTAGCATTAAGCATTTGAGGCATGCCTGTAGAGTAGAGTAAGGGGCCTGCGCCACTTTGTGGCTGTGTTATGGGTATAATAAGCTTGATGGATTTAAAGAACATCTCTCGCCATGCTTCGCTGACAATATGTCAGCTGGGCATAGCAAATAAAATGTGTGGCAGGTATGTTATATTGTACGCATTGATCACGGAGTGGTAGAAGATCGCCATCTAGGTCCAAAAGCTCAGCAAGGCAAGTAATACCACTTTTCTCCCAAACCCCAAAGAGGCCATTAGAGTGGCCCGAAGAGAAACCTGGAGTGGTCCTAATAGGCAGCAGGGGGGTAAGCATGTTATCGGCTTTTAGCAATTTCTTAACCTCTCGCCATGCTTAACCCCGAAGAGACCAGGGGCATACCAACTGGGTTTTCAATGCTACATTGGTAAAGTAATCCTTTTCTAAGATCCAATCTCTTGCATGTCTGATTAAGCAAGTTAAATTGTATATACGCAGGTCGGGCAAGAGTAATTTTGTATAGGCTATACGGGGACGCTACCCTTTCCAGATGAAATGGATAAATGCAGAGCACAATTAGGAGATATTCATGTGTCTCAGTAGGAGAGGAAGTGTCTGCTGGGGATATAGCAGACGTGGGAAACTAAGCATTTTATTGAGTTGGCAGCGCCCCATTATTAAGAGTGGCAGCTCATGCCAACGTTTGAGCTCCTGGACCCCTTTTCGTATAATGGGTGTGAAATTAAGAGTGTATGCGTCCGGGGATGAACAGGAGAAGTTCAATCCTAGGTATTTCAAGGCCACCCGTCTCCCATACCTCTTGATACCGGGCATACGCAGGCACAGCATCCCCTAAGAAGAGCGTTATACTTTTACATCTTTTTATGGCAAAGCCTGATATAACCCTGAGCTAATTGAACAGTGAGAGTACCTGTGCAACTGTTGCACTGGTTGTGCCAGGATTCGTCTGCAAATAATGCCGACCTAACCTCCCACTGTCCCACCTTTATGCCCACAAAACTATCAGGACGTAATAGAGCCCTGGCAAAGGGTTCCAGTGCCAGATTAAATAACAGGAGGGACAGTGGGATATATATTTTTTACATATTGATTATACATTCGCTTTGATCTACCAATCTTTTAGGGTACTAGACCAATGGCATGGGCCCTCTGAAGGCTGTTTTCAAGCAAATTAGGAACTTTTATATTCACTGGTTTATACACAAACTAATTGTTTAACTGGCATTTTATATATTTACGGAACTCAACCCAGTATAAAAGGTGAAACCAAGATAAAAATGGAGGCCTACAGAGAAATAACATCAAAGTACATCCTCAATGCAGAGCATGATGTGAAGTAATAGAGTGGAGTAAATAATACTGGATCCACCTGCAACTTTTTTTTACGTTTCCTGTAGTTGCAGATCAGACCTACACAAAGACCTGAAGTAATTTTGGACCATTCCTCTTCACAAAACTGTTTCAGTGTAGCAATATTCTTGGGATGTCTGGTGTGAATCGCACTCTTAAGGTCATGCCACAGCATTTCAATTGGGTTGAGGTCAGGACTCTGACTGGGCCACTCCAGAAGGCGTATTTTGTTCTGTTGAAGCCATCCTTTTGTTTAATGACTTGTATGCTTTGGGTCATTGTTCTGTTGTATCACCCATCCTCTGTGGAGCTTTAGTTACCAGACAATAGTCTTACATTTTCCTGCAAATTGTCTTGATAAAATCTGGAATTAATGTTTCCATCAAAGACAGCAATCCATGGGCTGCCCTAAACCATGATGCTCCCTCCGCCATGTTTTAAAGGGGGGGGGTGAGGATTTGATGTTGGTGTGCTGTGCCTTTTTTTCTCCACACATAGTGTTGTGTGTTTTTTTCAAACAACTCGATTTTGGTTTCATCTGTCCACAGAATATTTTGCCAGTAGTGCTGTGGCACATCCCGGTGCTCTTTTGCAAACTTCAAACGTGCTGCAATATTTTTTTTGGACAACAATGGCTTCCTCTATGGTGTCCTCCCATGTACTCCATTCTTGTTAAATGTTTTCCTTATTGTAGATGTGTCAACAAAAATGTTAGCATGTGCCAGAGATTTCTGTAAGTCTTTAGCTGACACTCTAGGATTCTTCTTCAATTCATTAAGCATTCTGCACTGTGCTCTTTCAGTCATCATTACAGGACGACCATGCCTAGGGAGAGAAGCAACAGTGCTTAACTTTCTCAATTTGTAAGCTGTCTGTCTTTCCATGGACACATGAACATCAAGGCTTTTGGAGATACTTTGTAACCCTTTCCAGCTTCATGCAAGTCAACAATTCTTGAGGTCTTCTGAGAACTCTTTTGTGTGAGGCATGGCTCACATCAGATAGTGCTTCCTAAAATCTGGTGTGTGTTTTTAAAGGGCAGGACAGCTTTCAGCAACACATCCAATATCATCACACTGATTGGCTCACCCCTGGTTCAAATTAGCTCTTGGAGAAGTCATGCAAAACTCCACGTAATCCCAAAGGTCCACATACTTCTTCTTGCAATTGTATGTGCACACCAAGCTAGGAGCCCATAGAGCTAACAGAGCCCTATGGAATTAGCTAAAAACCTAAATAATTTTAATGTAGTATACTACATATAAACTTTGTGTTCCTTCAAAGGCAATAAAAAAAAAAAACATACTATATCTTTACAAAATATATTTAACATATGTCAATGTGACACTAGAAAGTGTCATTGAGTAGTACAGGGGAGGAATACCCCTTAATATGTGCTTGTGCATACTTGGATGATTTAAATCATTTGCTAAACTGAAGGAAAAAGTTATCTTTCAAAAAGATTGTTTTACTACAAAATCCACATGATTTACTGCTTTTATTATTATTAACTTTATTTATAGGGCTTGTATCCATGGTATTGCCCACTGTTTACCCTTAGTTTAGGGCACAATGTTGATGAATTAGTGGTAACATGCCCACATCCCACTGATGAATCCATTGAAATTCAATAGTTGCGTCACTTTTCATTGGCGACGCCCCCCAGCGTCCCAGAATTGAGAACAGGGGGCAAGCCGTTTTGTTAACTCAGCAGTATATTCTGTCCCATTCAAATGAAATGGGTTGTTTCTGCGACTTTATCTCTGGGGTTGGTGCACACTTAAGCTAGCCACACATGGTACAATTTATCATTCAATCGAGGTTCGATTTTGTATTTTGTAGATAATTTACTTTATTTCGTCATTTAATCGAAGTTCTCCACATGGGAAGCACGATAATTGAACAATTTCGACTGAAATTAAATCGAAGTAATCCAAAAATCGTCGATTGAATTCCTCTTACGATTTTAGTTTCAATTGGAAGTAGCCTAAAAAATCGAGCCACAAAATCGAGCCACAAAATCGAGCCCAAAAAAAATCGACCAATCGAGCAAAATTTTCCAACTTGTCCGATCACCTTTCAATCGACGATTGTACCAAAAATCGTTCAACGATCGTCGATTGGACTATGTGGGAGTACATCGATTAATGTTCGATCGACGATTTTCTCAATCGAAAATCGTCGATCGAACGCTAAAATTGTACCATGTGTGGCTAGCTTAAATGTAGTGGAATCTAGCCCTTAGTTAATAAAAATGTAACAACTAAAAATATTATCACATTGTATTAACCATGTTTTTCTTATATAAATCAAACATGTGGCCTATCATTTTTAAATCCCATCAAATAAAAAAATCTTACATATTGCTTTAAGAAATCATATTAAGCTTTAGATAAGCTAAATCTGACCTAAAACTACATTCTTTCTTTTTCAGTATCCCATTAAAATAATTACATCACCTACATTAGAAAATACAAGTTGCTTTGTTGTTATGATGATCTAGTAGTTTCTTCACTTTTTAAACTTTTTGTTTCACTTTTTATCATTTAAAACAGTTTTTTTTATCTCACAAAGGTATGCTTGGTTCAGATCAATACCTCAAAAGTTCAGTTGGAAACTGTTAAGGCTGGCCATACACCTTTAGATCTTCCTGTCAGATATCCTTTAGATCTACCAACAACTATGTAGTGCCGGGTCCTCTGCGATTGAACACAGGTAGACTTGATGGTTTAGAAAGTCCTTCATATTACATGGGTTTGGTAAAACAAAAGGAGATCTAAAGGAAATCTGACAGAGAAATCTAAAGATGTATGGGGGTCCCAAGGCAGTGAGCAATTCAAGAGTAGATTGGACTGGAAATCAACCTTTTCAGTCAGTGCCTGTATCCTTGTATGTTTTTTTATCTCACAGGTTGCCAATGTGCTAGTATATTATACTGCTGTTTAATTTCTCACGCAGCCTGGATTGTTTATCCTACATATCAGCAAGTGATACTGGACTTTTTGGTGAAGATCCCATTTTAGCAGTAAGTAAAGGACTTTACCGACAGTGTCTGGAAAATGAACTTGTGTGCAAAGTAAACTGCTCTGGAAAATTCATGTCCAGAAACAACATTGTTCTTGTCTGGCTGCCAAGTTCCATGTCAGCAAAGATATGATATAAAAGGTGATTTAATGTGACTTCCACTGTTTGCTAATTCCTGAACCATGTTGTGCTTATGCAATCATTTTCATCACTTTAGGAAAGTAAAATGTTTAAACCAAATTTTTATTTTAATATGGAATATGTTTAACATTTAAATGGAAACATAAATACATTAAAATAAAATATAAATACGTTATTTGTTACATCTAAAACAGAACTAAAGTTTAACAACAGAATATTGCCTAACAGGAAGGGTTTTATTGAGGAAGCTTTGATTTTCTCTTATATTTCATATGTGACATGGAGCCCGTTCAATTGTCTGAATGTATCCAGTATGGAAGGTATTTGTGTCCCAGATACCGGCAGTATGCCGAGTATTTTTCTGTTTGACCAGCAGGGGGAGCTGGAATTGCTGGGCCTGGTTCAGGGTGATCCCAGCTGTGATCTATGTGATCATTAGCAGCCCTATATAACCTCACCACCTGCTCAGTGAGATGCTCCACCCTGGAATCAGGACTGAGTGTGACAGACTGGGGAGCAGCTTTTACCTTATGTGTGGTAAATTAGTACTTTCTGTGTTGAGGTACATAGCCTCTGTTTCCCGAGGACTACTTCTTTCTTTGGATGTGATTTTGGATTCATTATTGAAAAGAGATGTAGGCACAACAGTGGATAAGTAACATGCAAATACAATGAGCAAAAACATAAAGCGCGAGAGAAGGTCTGTGCGGTTCTTGGAGGCTCAGTGAAGGAGTGCGGATCTGTGAGATTTCAAAAATATAAATGTAACACTTTCGGTTTTGCTCCCATTTTGAATGAGCTGAACTTGAAGATCTAAAAAAATTTCTACATACACAAAAGACCCATTACTCTCAAATACTGTTCACAAATCTGTGTTAGTGAGCACTTTGAGAACTCCTTTGCTGATAATCCCACCTCACAGGTGTGGCATATCAAAGTGCTGATTAGACAGCATGAATATTGCACAGGTGTGCCTTAGACTGCCCACAAAAAAAGGACACTCTGAAATGTGCAGTTTGATCACACAGTACAATGCCACAGATGTCATAACATTTAAGGGAGCGTGCAATTGGCATGCTAACTTTAGGAATGTCTACCAGAGCTGTTGCCTGTGAAATGAATGTTCATTTCCCTACTATAAGCCATCTCCAAATGTGTTTCAGAGATTTTAGCAGGACATCCAACCAGCCTTACAAGCGCAGACCATGTGTAACCACACCAACCCAGGACCTCCACATCCAGCATGTTCACCTCCATGATTGTCTGGGTCCAGCCACCAGATCTGCTGCAGCAACAATCAGTTTGCATAACCAAAGAGTTTCTGCACAGACTTTCAGAAATCGTCTCAGGGAAGTACATCTGCATGCCAGTCATCCTCATCGGGGTCTGGACCTGAGTGCAGTTCATCGTCGTAACCAACCCGGTTTTCAATGTTCAGCGTGTGTTGGTGTTGTGTGGGTGAGTGAGTGATTTGCTGACGTCAAGGTTGTGAATCGAATGCCCCATGGTGGCAGAGGGGTTATGTTATGGGCAGGTGTGTGTTATGGACAACGATAACAGGTGCATTTTATTGTTGGCATTTTAAATGCATACCGTGACGATATCCTGAGGCCCATTGTTGTGCTATGCATCCATGGCCATCACCTCATATTGCAGCATGATAATACACAGCCCCATACTGCAAGGATCTGTAGACAATTACTGGTAGCTGAAAACATCCCAGTTCTTGCATGGCCAGCATACTCACTGGACATGTCACCCATGTCATCAACTTCACATCTATTAAAAAGGAGTGGACCAATTTTTCACAGGCCACAATCAACAACCTGATCAACTCTATGCGATGGAGATGTGTTGCACTGTGTGAGGCAAGTGCTTGCCACATCACACACTGACACATCAGACACGGTTTTCTGACCCCCCCCCCCCCCCCATAAGGCAAAACTGTGCACATTTCAGAGTGACCTTTTATTATGGGCAGTCTAAGGCACACATGTCCAATATTCATGCTGTCTAATATGCCACACCTGTGACGTGGGATGGAATATCTTGGCAAAGGAGAAGAAGATTTGTCAAGAATACATTTGTTAACAACAATAATTACCAATTAATAATAATTAATCAATTAATAATAATTTGTCTTTTGTGTTTCAAATCTTTGGGTTCAGCAAATGTTTCAGATCTTTGGGTTCAGCTCATGCAGAATTGGAGAAAAACCAAAAGTGGTGCGTTTATATCTTTGCTCAGTGTAGATGTGGCATTTCTGAAGCATTTCAGTATGTAAGATAATAATATATAAACTACAGAAAATAATCTTATTTTAGGGTTGTTACTAATAGGTTATATAGTGACTGTACAAAGAAAGCAGGGAACATGTAATGTCAATTAAAGTAAAAGGTATACAGCAAAGAAATGTATAGGTCGAATATATATATATATATATTTGCTTCTCCATATTCTTCTCTTCCCATCACTCTTGTACAAGTTAATCTTGGTCTTATCTTTCCATAGGATGTTGTTCCAGAACTGTGAATGCTTTTTTAGATGTCATTTGGCAAACTCTAATCTGGCCTTCCTGTTTTTGAGGCTCACCAATGGTTTACATCTTCATCATCTATGTGTTTGTTTTGTTTTTTTCAGCCTAATAATGATGGCTTGCTTCACAAATAATGACAGCTCTTTGGATCTCATCTTGAGAGTTGAAAGCAACATATTCCAAATGCACATAGCACACTTTAAATGAACCCTGGCTTTTTTCTGCACATTGTAATTTGGGTAATGAGGAAATATTACACACCTGGCCATGGAACAGCTGAGAATACAATTGTCCCATTACTTTTGGTCTCTTAAAAAGTGGAAGGCACATATGCAAACTGTTGTAATTCCTACACCATTCAGTTGGATGTACCATCAAATTAAAACTGACAGTCTGCAGTTGAAGCTCATTTGTTGTATTCCAAATCCATTGTTGTAGTGTATAGAACCAAACATTTTAGAATTGTGTCAATGTCCCAATATTTATGGACTGCCTGTACATATGATCTAAGTTTGGAATTTCTATTCTGCCAATCTTTAAAATATTGCATGCAGTGGGGTTCAAACTTATATAAATATATTTCCTTCTTTTCTGTTGATGAACAAGATGTCGTAGTTTACACAATGTTGAAATAGGACAAAAGCTAAAAAGTACATAAATGTATAGATTAATCTAGATGATTGCATAGATCAAAAATAAATGATAAAATATATTCCCCACTTATCAGGTATTACATACTAATGGGGCAACCCTTGTCAAACATCACAATATCAATTAGTATATGAGTAATGCAATCAGTAGATACAGTGTGTTAATTATATATTTAACCATGCTTACGATGTAATAAAATATACACAGCTTTTATAAAAAAGAGAATAATGTAAATGAGAACCTACAGAGTCTGAGACCACAGACGGGTTCACTGACCTTGTTGGCCAAGTAAATAACCTCTTCTCTCTAAGCCAAGCTGATTATATTCCGTCATTCTATGTTGCCTGGGTTTCTCATCCTCAGTGATATTTGTTTTTTTATTTGTACTGGCTGCTTGTGTAGTCTAAACTGCAGGGGATCGGCGGCTGACGGCTGCTTCCAACAAATGTTTTCATTCTCTATTCAACAGAAAATCTGATGAACTTGATTTCTTATCTGGTCTACAATAAGTTGCCAAAGAAAGCTGGCACCCTGAAAACAAGGGAATACAACATCACACTAACTACTGAAATACAATATCTCTAGTGAGAAGTGACAAACCCCAAATGTTTCTTGATTTGAAATCCATAACATTATAATTCTTAATCTAATAAAACATATTACGTTATATATTTTATTATGTTTTCATCTTGTAGAGAAACTTGTGAGAGATAACTTGACCAAAAAAGGCCCCCATTTGGGGGAATGACCTAGCTTTGAAGATTTGTATAGTTGAAACAATTTAATTCTAAACTTTTTAGTATAACTAAAGTCTCCCATACATCTTTAGATCACACTATACAAATTCCATTAGATCTACCAACAACTATGTAGTGCCGGGCCCTCCCTGATAGAATACATAGTGATTGAAAGGATTAGAAAGCTCCTCATATTACATGGTTTTGGTAGAAGAAAAGTGGATTGTACAGAAATTGTATGGAAAGATTGTAAGGTGTATGGGGGCCTTGAAGAGTAAAAGTATAAAGACTTTCTATAGTGGGGCTGTATTTATTGATGACTTCTTTTAGGGTGGGGTGATGATCAGAAGGGGAGCCATCCACATGGGAGAGCGGAGAGGCACCAGCAGATGGAGTGGAGGAAGAAGAAGGACAGTTCCAGGGGGTGCCTCAAAGCAGCAGGGGGGCAAGAATCACGGCAGGGTAACCAGGAGCACAAGATGTGAGCCCCCCTCCGAAGTGTTGAGGAAACACCAAGACATAGGCTGAAGAATTAAAGTATATGCCAATACAAATGTAGAAATGTTATAGTATATGTCAAGGTGGATGCTAAAGAAATTTATTGTATGTCAAGGCAAAATAGAAAAAAAACATGGAACCACATGCACATTTCCTTATACAGGGAGTGCAGAATTATTAGGCAAGTGGTATTTTTGAGGAATAATTTTATAACAAAACCATGTTCTCAATGAACCAACCACCCCCCCACCCCCCCACACCCACCACCCACCCCTCCCCCCCCCCCCCCCCCCGCAACACAACCCCCGGCCCCCCCACCCCCCCCCCCCCGAGGGCACACCACCAGCCCCCCCCCCCCCCTCCCCCCAGCGACCGCCCCCACTGCCCCCCGCATCGGCCCGACCCCTGCCCCCCCCAACCTCCCCCCCGCCCCCACCCCCCGCACAGCCCCCACCCCGGGGGCCAACACCTCCCCCCCCCACCCCCCCGGCACCCCCCCGACCCTCGTGAGCCGCCAGCGCCGGGCTCCTACCCGCCCGCCATCCCGGCTCGCCCAACCCCACCTCCGGCCCCCCCCCCCACCCCCAACCCCTAGATGGACCTCCGCCCGGGCACCCAACCTCCCCACCACCCCGCCCGAGTGGCCGCTCACCCCATACAAACCCACGGCGCCTTCCCTGCCCCCCCCCCCCCACTAAACCTCAACTTAGTTCGCCAGCTTAAAATATTTTTGGAAGTAGTTTTTAGTTTGTTTTTAGTTTAGTCTATTTTAGGGGGATATCTGTGTGTGCATGTGACTATTACCTGAGTGCAAACTTTATTAGTCACGTAACAAAAACAATGTTTTTCTACCATTGCGAATATTTTTTTTCACCAGTGAACCAATATACACTCAACAGATTCACAAATATACATGTCTGAAATTCAAAAACAAACCAACAACAATCATGACCATAAGCGCACCTTTCTTTGCAAGGACCTCAAACCTAGCCATCCATGGATTCTCTCGTGTTTTGATCTTTCACGCTCAACATTGCGTGCGCAGCACCACAGCCTCACAACTCCTGTTCAGAGAGGTGGACTGGTTTCCCCTCCTTGTAAATCACGACATTTGATATGGACCACAGGTTCTCAATGGGGTTCGAGATCCGGTGAACAAGGAGGCTCATGTCATGAGTTTCGTCTTTTATACCCTTGTTTGCCAGCCACGCTGGAGTCTTTGGACTCCGTGTGATGGGCATTGCCTGCATGAAAATCATGGTTTTTCTTGCAGGATGCAGAGACTTCTCATCTTCCTGTACCACTGCTTGAAGAGAGTGTCTTCCAGAAACCGCAGTGAGCTGTGTAGTTGATCTTTGACTCCATCCTCAAGCCCGAACGGCCCCCACAAGCTCATCTTTTGTATGATACCAGCCCAACAGTACTCCACCTCCACCTGCTGGGTCGAGTCGGACTGGAGCTCTCTTGCCCTTTACCAATCCCCCACGTGCCCATCCATCTGGCCCATCGGAAGAGACTCACTCCATGCAATCATTCATAAACCTTAGAAAATATATCTTGAGATATTCTTAGCCCAGTCTTGACGTTTCAGCTGTGGTGTCTTTTCAGTGGGGTTTTTTCAAGCCTTTCGTCTCTAGAGTTATGGCACACCTTGTGCTTTTGGGCACTCCAGAAATGTTTGCAGTCTGAATATGGCCAACTGTGGCAAGGCATCTTGCAGCTGCACAACTTTCCATTCAATGGGCATTATTTTTGCACCTTTGTTGTTCCACACCGGCTTCGATGCGACCCTGTATGATTTTGAAATGAACGCTGGGAATTGTTCAGGATCACAACTTCAGAAGCTTTGCAATTTTAAGAGGTGCTGCATCCCTACGTGCAAGACTACCGTCACTATTTGTAGACTTTCTAAGCCTTCATCCTTCTTTTGACCATTTGTGCCAAAGGAAAGGAAGTTGCCTAATAATTATGCACACCTAATATAGGGTGTTGAATGTCTTAGACCACACCCCTTCTCATGAGACAGAGATGCACATCACCTATCTTAAATTGGTAGTAATTTTCAAGCCTATACCGCTGGGAGTAAGACAACATGCCTAAAGAGGATATGGTGGTCAAAATACTCATTTGCCTAATAATTCTGCACTCCCTGTATTGTAACCCTGTATAGACTCTACAAATACAGAAATGTACTCATTTTCATGGTAGGCCATCTACCTGTGCACTTTTGTGTACTGAATAGTATTAGCCCTGTGCAGTTCTCATTGGTTAAACCAGTTCCTTGCAGGGCCCCCCTATTTAGAAACATTATTGAGCCCCCCCCCCCCCCTACCTGGTCAAACACAGGTTAAGAATGAGAGCCAGTGCCCCCCTGGAATATCTTTGCGCCCCCCAGTTTGGGAACCACTGGGTTAAACTATTATATTCTTCCCGCAGTGCATATTTCTCCAACAAAGAGGCTAGATAATTATTTTGTAGTCGAGGATTAGAACTGTGAGGGCTGATTAAACTTACCGTACATTTTTTTACACTGAAAATGATCTTCACTTAATACCTGCACTTTTCTTTCTGGATTTATTTCTTTTTAAAATGCTGTTAGAAATGCAGCAAGAGGTCTAGAATAATACAGTGGTAGTTGGAGGTAGTTGAAAATCCAGGTAGACATTTCCACGGAGGTCCTTCACTATCAGGCAAAACTACCAGGCCATAAGAAAGCCTGGTTCTCCAGTATTCTCCAGCAAGAGACAATGGACTTTTCAAATCGGGCCCCCGGCTGATCGGCTAAGTGGGAACATAGCCTAAAGTTGTATGGGTGGCTTTAGTGATTGGGTGAGGCAGAAAAATATCACTCACTTAGGATTGGTCACTTTCCTCCCTGGATGCTAACTCAACATGACAGCAACAAGCAAAAGTAACAAATGACAGAGCAAGGAAAGACACAGGCAACAAAGTGTATATGGGTTTTGTGTTGGGGATCACTCTTTCTCTAGAGACAAAAACAGCTCTCTATCATCTAGCTTGGATAAGATTTTCCAAATATGTATCATGGCCAGGGCAGCACAGAAGTCGTACTGCAGTATTGCATTGCATTTGCGTACTAACAACTTGGAGGTATTCTGGCTCAGGGTGGCTGCAGCTATTAGGTACACCCAGTAGTCTGGCTGTCAGTCAGAGCAGGGAGAGATCTGCAGCGCTCAGCGCCCCTTACCCCCCCCCCCCCCCCTTCCCCACTTTGTCAGAAAGAAGCAGGGGATGTATTCTGTACATTGACCGCAATCTTGTGGCTGAACATGGTATTACTGGGAGATTTTCCTATTGAGATTAAAGCTTGAACACATTAAATTACTATACAAACTTCACTTTATCATGTATACACTACTGTAAAAGTAAAATTTTCAGATCAGTTAGTTTCTTTCAGTTTTTATTTATTGGAACACAGGTAAACTACAGCTACACAAGATTTGTTCCACCTAAAGACTCCCATACACGCTTAGATTTTATGGCCAACCAATGGCCAACCGATCACCGTGCACACTCTCGCCGATCGGTCGGCGACCAGTTAGCCAAAAAATCTTGTCACAATCTTAAGCTAAAGAGCCATAAAATCTAAGCGTGTATGGGAGGCGTAAGCTGTTAGCCCTGTTTGGAAGTATTATTTACACTTTATTTTAGAAATATACTTCCAGCTGTGCTGAAAGATCAAAAAAAGTCATCAACATGCCAGTTTTAGCAAAAAGTAGTCAGCTATTTAAGAGTGAAAATATAAATATTACTCATGAAAGTTTATCTTAATTGTGTTTTATTTGTTTTATTTTCTATAATGCATTTAATTGGTGGTTGCAATTTTCATTCATTCATTCAGAAAAAAAATAATTGTTGTCAATGTGTTCTTCAGATATTAACAACAAAACAAAAAATGAATCAGATAGGGTGGCTAGCCCCAGGGTATTTTAACATGGTGGGAAAGTAGATAAAGGGACACATAAATGAGGGTAAAGCAGGGTACAGACGTGGAGATATGGGTCAAATCGATGGCCGATTCGAGCGCCGTGCGCGCTCACGGCCATCTGTCTGGCCAATATAATCTGCCCCTATAGCTGGTATAGCCTTATCGGACATGACCGTTAATACGGCAATGTCTGATGCTTTGCCTGGGTTTCCAGGCAAAGCTCGGCTGAGGAGGAGGAGCCGGGGAGAGGCAGTTCTGCTCTCCCCGGCTTCTTCGATATCTGACAGCATATTCTGGCTCGAATATCGAGGCGTCTGTACCCTTCTTATACCAACATCTTCAGATCTTTAGAGACAGCCCTGTCAAAGACCCATTGCCGTCAATGGATGGCTCGTGCACTCCGTAAAAATCCCTGAGTTTAATGAAGGGATTTAACAGATAGTGGAGCCCTAGCCTAAAGCTTGGTACACACATGTACCCATATCATATGCGGCCATCCCTGTTTTCGTGTGGGACCAATCAAACCCACTCGCAAAAACAGGGATATCGGACATGACCCTGATTTCAAAATACCGGGAAAAAAATTGACTCTCCCAGCCAAAACGGGAGGGTTGACAGGTATGCCCCTAACTTTGGTTTTCTGTGCCACTTTAACATGCTGTGGACCTGTCCAGAGAGTCACGTACCTGTCCTCGCTAATGCAAAACCCTCCCTATAATGTAATGTAGTGTTATTTAAAAAAAAATGACTGTATTTGTTTACTGATTGCAAGATCTTTAATAAAGCAAAATTTGCAACAAAGCAGAAAAGACCTTGAGGTATTAAGGTGTGGTTATTTGTCTCTAAACACGTACACATGAAACGCAGTATATGAATATGCCTGACACAACAGGTAAGTCTATCACTTTTCTAGAAAATGAAGCCACTAAATGATTAAACCAGATAATTACTCATCCTCTATAAAATAATCCACACATGATGACAACTCCAAGAAACCTGGTGACCAAACTTGGATTCCTGCATTCATCCTAATTTCTCTTGCATTTCTAAAGAGGGTAAATGATTTCACTCATTGAAATGTCACAATTAGTCTTGTATTTGCTTGCCAGGAAGAAAACGCTCACTGATGATTCATCACCATTGGCCCTGAACTTCCTTTAACAAGGATTGCTGAAGTTTACATCATGAAAAGGGGATACAATCCAACTGCCCTTGGAGCACAATTATAAACAAGCAAATTCATTTCTTACTTCAAAAAGTAGACTGATTCTACAAATGTAAATAAAATTTTTTCTCATTCTACACCTCTATCATCAAAGGCTGGAAAACATATTTTAGAAAAGATTGTACATTTATTTTAAATAAAAAAACTGAAATATCACATAAGACTCTTCACTTAGAACTTAGTTAAAGCAACTTAAGGCCCCCATACACGTTTCGATTTTCCTATGATCGATGTCAGATTTGAATCGAAACACCCCCACATGGAGAAACCAATGTTTGATCAATGTTGGTTCGATCGATCTAAAGCATATTTGAAGAGGGTTGATCGTAAACACACTAAAATGTCTGCCACCAGATTTAGAAGTATGCTTATTATTTAAATCGAACCAAAATTGGTCGGCCACAACAAAATAATATTTAACATATATTTGGTTGATCAAAATTTTCCGACATGTCCGATCACTTTTCGATTGATTTTCTGGTCAATTTCCATAGGTCGATCAAACCATGTGGACAGGCATTCGATCGGTTTAGGTCGATCAAACAGGAAAATCACAACATGTATGGGGGCCTTTACTGTCTCAAATCTCTTTGGGTATGATACAGCAAGCTTTACAAACTTGGATTGGGGGACTGATTTTTTTGCCCACATGGGCACATCGATTCCTGTTTAATGGGGACCCCGGGTAGCCATTCGCTCCAGCTTCTAGTCCATGTGAATCAGAACACATTCACAAGGGATAGAAGCTGGGAAGAAATCCATTCAGCCTGCTTCTCTCCTCACAGCAGCCTCTGCTTCAGGAGTGAGGAGTGCTGGCTCCGCCCCCTTTACACAGCCTGACGGCTGTTTAGGAAGTAGGCTGGAGCCGAAGCTGTTCCTTTACTTTGCATGAAGATTCCTCTTCATGCAAAGTAATGGAGATTGAACAGGGTTTTCCAACAGGTAGGTTTGTAAGCAGATTAGAGTACAATCAATCACCGTGACCGCGCACGTTGATTGATTGTACAAATCTACCCGTGTGTGCCTAGCTTTTCAGTTTTTATTGTTAAATGTATACAATTTATGTCACTTGGATAACCACATGGATACATTAATAACTATGAAGGGTTGCAGGTAGGAATGTGAAATTGGGAATGCAAAAAAAAAATGATTGGACTTCTAAAGGGGTTGCCGATCTGGAGGTTGAAAATCTAGGCATATGAGTAGGCATATGTAAGAGTAAAATCTGACAAGAGAAAAACACTGTTTGTCAGTTGAAATATGACAATGAAAGGTTAACATTTGGACTGCTGTTTATATAAATGTGATATTTCAGAACGTTTTAGTAATAAATAAAGCAGTATTTATGTTGTATATAAAATATTTTTTACTGTGCAAAAATGTTTTCGACCAGGTATATGCTTTGAATTTCGGTTATTTTGATTTCAGTAAAAAAAATAAGATTATTCCACTGAAAGATGTCATGAAAGACTAAACCATTCTATGCTCTGCGCATGCCACTGATTAAAGTATTGCTATCAGAGTTTGGTTGTAAATGTGGTTCTTTTTTTTTTTTAAAAAGGCCAAGGCTCCACTGTGTCTTTTTGTCAGTGACTGGGGCGTGTCTTTTTGACCTCTGTTTTTAAAACGCTGTGTAGGAGATGCAGTCTGTCACATCCGTGCTAGTACACCCATAGTGAATGTATGGATGAACTGTATAAATTTTACTACAAAATAAAATATGTTACGTCCAAAAGACACATCCAAAAACAAACTAAATCGAAACAACATGCACCCAAAAATGCATGCTTTTTTACAAGTATCATCAGGGGGGGAGCTTCATGTGCTGGACTGGCATTGTGGCAGGGCGGGTGCCATGGACACATCACACCGACATTGCCATAAAATCACAAAAAATGTACCTCATTCCCACTCATGAGAGCATGTTCCCAGGAGTGAGCTTTCATCTAGGGCCACCACTTTCATCTAGGGGCATACTTTCATTTGCAATGAGGGTTGGAATGGAGTTGTGCACCCTGTCAGATCCAGTTCTTCTATGTAAAAGGTTGCCAGCGGTAATGTTTACATCAGGGCCGGGACAAGGTCCACCAACAACAGAGGCTGAGCTGCCCAAGTGCGCCCCCCCCCCCCCCCGAAATGATAGAAATAGATATAAATAAAGTGCAAAATAACCACATAATTTTATGTAAACAAACATAATCCTGTCAACAACGCAGAATAAAAACTAGAAAAACTTGCAAGTTTTACATTAGAAACTGTATAGTTTTGTGGTCAGATATCCTCTGGCCACTGCTGAGCTGGGGTTGGCAACTTGGCAAGTCTCCAGCTCCACTACAGTCAGTCACTATGGTGCCAGGGGTCTCATAGGCGAGGAGGCAGCGGCTAACCTATCCCTATCTTTACCTCTGACGTCACCAATATCCAGTTCACCTTTCCCATTGGTTTTTTATATTGTTTGTCAATATAAGATGTCGACTCACTGTACCCCGTAGGGTGGGGGTGGCTACTGAGGCGCCCCCTCCCACCCTGCCCTCATTAATACTATATAAGGGGAGCCAATCCTTGTCCTTGAGGGATTGATGGAAGTGTATACAGAAGGCGTGGCGTCAGCTCAGGTGCTCAGACTTCCCTGCTGCTAATTGGATGGAATTACGATGGGGTGGGTGCCCGTGTTGTTAAAAAACAATGTGGCACAAAACTGGTCCCTGACCACAAGAGAAACAACTATAACAAAGCTAGGATTCTGCTGGGGCCGAGCAGCCGATAGTAAATAAGAACAATGCGGACTGCGTGGCGCCAGTGGTGCTTAACTCCTTAGCCTCCCGAGGTCCAGATTTCTGTAACCAAAAGGCTTATGTGTTTATCATTGAAAAAAATGTTTGAAATAACAGCCTGTAACTGCCAAAACACGGGTAACAAAAAAACAAGAAATAAGACGACATCCTGGCCTGAATATAAAAGTGGTTTAAAAACGCTTAAATATTTTTTTAAAAAATCACATGGTAAAGATCAAATACCATATAAAACACAAAAATCTGCTCAAACTAGAATACATTTTTTAAATTAACCAAGACTGACAGGCGGTCTGATACATTGCGCCAGGCCCGCTGGCACATTTGACAGTGGATTACCTGCAGCTTGCCAGTGGCTTAGGGTTCGCTCCTGTCGCATTGGGGAGAGTGCACCCTATTGATTTAGCTGAGACAAAATGCAGAAAAACTGCGTCCGTACTGCATTCATACATGCATTCATACATGCAGCGCTGTTTTTCCGCGTCTTGGGACACCTCCATTGATCTCCGGTGATTTGAGGTGTCTCTGACGGCAATGTGCTGTGCTGCAATGAAGACGCGCCATCCCGCAGCTTCATATGATCACCGCGGATGCTCCACTCAAATAGCGCAGAGTGGACACTGTGCCATTCATTAGAATGGGAAGTGTCCTCTCTGTGTCTTTTTCCCTGCTGCGGACTTATGTCCACCACGGGGAAAAAGACGCAGTGGGCGCAAGCCCTTACAAAGTATTTACTTCTTATGCGTTTTCCTTTATTTTGAACTTGATTGCATACAGAAAAATCAATCCAATCAAATCCAACATGAAAGAAAACTCATAATAAGCAAATACTTGTTTTTTTTTATGTTTTTATTTTTATTTTGAATTGAATTGGAGCGAAAAATATCAATGTCAGAATGAAAGATAAACCATAAGGAGCAAAAAAAAAAAAAAAAATAATGTTTTTAAACTCCCCGCCCCTCCCCCTCCCGATGATGTCCTCGTGCACCCGCCGGCGCAATCCCGATCATCGGCATCTGAATATCAGACAGCGGGGGACACGGAGGAGCAGAGCAGGAATGTACTGAGACTCAGCAAAATAAATTGTACATCCCAGTTCGGAGTCATTCATCTTTCTACCTTGGAACAATGACCCTGTAGGAAAAGAGGGTCTTGTATTGTATTCATTGTAAAATAGAGGCGACTCTTTTTTTATTTTGTCCTTATGTTCTCCTCCAGGGGCTCCAGGACAATATATTAGATAGATAGTCATTAACTACCAGTCATATTATAATCAAATCGATCAATGATCATATTTTACAGCTATTTATGGAGCATGAAGTTCTATGGATAGCACCATTGTGCAAGATGTGCATTTAAATTTAGTTACCAGCCACGCTTCAGCTACCATGCGGTTCAATACTTCAATGCAGTGGGGCTAGCGTTAAAGTGTACCTTTTGCACTAGACCCGGCTTGCGTTTGCAATGCTGAGTGTTACCGAAATCGTCCTGCTGCACACAGCTTTGTAGGCGCAAAGAAAGCATCTCCCATACACTCACCATGAAATCTGAAATTTTTTCCCGGGTAAGAGACCCAGGCCAGGCTAGTGGCCAGGGTAGCGTCCGTTATTTGCCAGCAATTGCACTGCAGCCGAAAGGGTCCTTTCAATGAACGCGCATTACAAATTGCATGATATGGATACACAGAAGATTATTGTCCTCTAGATACCATTTTACTGCAGCTTTAAAAATAAAATATTAACTCTTAACATTGTCAGTGATAACACTTCACATTGATTGTTCTCGTTGTCTTTATGATTTAACCTTTTGAAATTCTTTGAAACTCTGAACTGTTTTGCAATAGTTAGTGCCAGATATATAGACAGGGAGTGCATTTTACAGATTAGAGAATTAATCCATTTTACCTTGGGCAACTTCCCTGTTTCCCTGAAAATAAGGCATCCTCCCTGATTAAGGTACCCTAAATTTTTTGCCTCACGCTGAAATAGAAGACATTCCGCCCAAAAAAGGCACCCCAAAGATAAGGTACTGTAACTTTGGATAGAGGAGATCAGAGGTGGCAATCAAAATGACACAGGAGGATCAGAAGGGGTAATGGTCATTTTTGATTCCCTCTTACGCATGGGAAACAAGGCCAAAGTTGATGTGATATGTTCCCTGGGCAGCAGTCCTATAGATTCAGAATAGTGGCCAGGTGCAGGACCATTAATGTGTGCTCTGCCTTTTTTTTACCAAATAAAACATTTATATTTAAAGTTTTTATAGAACATTTCAAACCATAAACAGTAAATACAAAACAAGTCCCAAAACAGGTAATTGTATAAACAGAAAAACGCGTACAGAAAAACATGCTATCATTGGACATGTGAAAGGAAATATGAAAAGAGATTTGTTTGACAGAAATGGCAAAAACAGGGGAGAAAGATGGGGGGAAGAGGTAGGAAAAGGTGGATGCCACACACCAAGGTTTACTATGGGATCATTATCCCCAAAAACAGATTCAGCCAAGAAAAAATAATGTGGAGGCAACTCCATTAAATCGGCAACTACCAGTACTCTGTCTGAAGCATAAACTGGCGCGCTGGTAACTGTAAAGAGTTCCTATTAGGAGTGCGAATGTCCTCAATCCAAATGGTCCAGGAATCAAACCAAGAGGTCAATGTACCAAACGTAATCAAGAGGCAGCAAATTGGAAAACAGGCCAGGGTCATAACTAGACATTCGTGATCAGGTCCCAGACGGTCCGGGGATCTACACAGATTACCTCCATACCAGGATATCCTCCACTACTTAGTACCCTATCAGCTGTGTTACTTTTCTACCTTGGATATTGTGAACCTATTTACAGACAGGAGTGGGGTCTTCCATCGCTGACCTCCTGTGTCCCCCGTTCCTTTACCTTGTGGCCGGCATACCTGACAGAACAACTGGGATTGATGATCTTAGTTTTTGGTCTTTGAACCATTTGCTTGCCCTATTTGTCATTTACGGGCGAAGAAGTGCACCCTTTGATAAAGTGCTTCAAAACGCACGTCGGGGTGGACTCTATCGGATTATTTTCCGTGCCTTACTCTCACTGGTTTTCATCATTATGCTTAATATGCAAATTATATGCAGACTAAAGCTGAGCCAATGAAACTCTGAAACTTCTGCATTTAATTGGCTCAACTTCATTCAACATGTAATTTGCATATTCATTTTGAAATCTGCATGCTATGAAGTATCTCTAGTTATGACATACTGTATTTTTCTAACTATAAGACGAAACGAACCATAAGACGCACCCAAGGTTTTGAAGAGAAAATTAGAGGAAAAAAAACAGAGACAGCTATTCAGATATCAAGTGAATATACACAATGTTCCAGCAAAGTAGGCAGGACTGGACCATGCAGTATTCACTCTATTCATCCAGCCAGAAGGTCAGTGCCAGGAGAGAGGCCTTTGCAGGGCTGAAACTTTACCATGTGTCCTTACACTAGCAGCACCCATTCTCTGAACACAGTGACCAACTTATGAAGAGACACGTTTTACAACCTGGCACTGAACAACTTACTGAGTCTTTGTTACAAAATGTATTTATTGCAAGATGGAGATTATTAATGTAAATACACACCACATGAAACTAATTTCGTCTTCCCAGAATGGTTGGGGCTAAAAGAAAAAAAAAGTATTTTTTTTTACATATTTTTTTTACAGTACACTTTCCCATTAATGGTAAAACAGTGCGTCTTATAGACTGAAAAATACAGTACATTAGAAAATTGTAGTTGGAAGCTAGCTGATTTTGCCATCAGAGAAAGAAGGATTGCTTCAAGTATAAAAGCTATGGCCATGGTAAAAGTGTTCCTTAATTAGTGGGGGCCAAACAAGCATCTAACAGGAGCCGCTGCTTGTTAAGTGTACGCACACAACTGAAGGCATAATTACTGATGAGCAGATAACTATGGAGCAGGAATTTATCATGATTACCTTTAGACCTTATTCAGACTATTGGCAGCCGCCTTGCAACCACAACCATGACACCCTGTGCAGTTGTTGCCAATTCGGTGTGGGTGGGTGTTATGCCTATGGACAACCGCCAGGCAGAAGCGACAAGTTAGTGAAAGCAGAAAATGGACAGTTTCCAACCAACTATGACTTGTCAAAGCAATCATTTAGCAGTTAACATTTTTCCTGGCCAAGTTTTTCAATGGATTGTTAATACCTACAATGTGTGGTGTGGGTGCAACAAGATTAGTGACCTACTTGGCAGCTTTTAATTACCTTTACAATGAATATTCATATTGTTTGCCTTTTTCTGCTTCTAGACTTTCTTAATGTGGCACCCATCCACAATCAACATAATTAACATGGAAACAAATCTGTATTGTATTCTTTAGTAATAGAATATATTGGTATGGTGTTACAGTTTACTCATTTAGAAATACTTTTAATAAGAATCAAATAGTGCCAAGAGGAGGATCAATATCCACTCTTCATGCCAGTTCAGTTGGAACAGGGCTTGTGCTGTTTCAGTTATAGACACTATATAAAAAGCTGTTCAAATGAACATTCTAACAAATGGTATCTTAGTCAATGACTATACATACTGCAACAATACACTTCACAGAGCTCACAACAGATGTTTTGATGTCACTTTTCGGGCAAAAGATTATTGGCTGCACATGCATGCTTTTGTGTACAGTTGTTCACTGTCTAGCATCATCCATACACCCTAGCATAGATGACTAGATGATAAATCATGGAATCCAAGAAATATGTGGATCATTATGTTTTTACATAATTGATTTTGATACATTTTCATACAATTATCTGAGAACTGTTTGTTTTTGTCTCCTGTTTTCTCTATTACAATGTACAATGAGGATATATCAAGCAAATTGGATGTAAACCAGGCCGCCTCTCCCTTTGACAGGTTTATGCAACAATTGTACTATGTATTTGCTACACCTGAGACTTTATTCCGGATCAATCAAGTTCATGTTTGACACAGATCTGGAACAGATTTCACTGTCGAATAAACAGATTTACACTCAGAGCATGCAGAAGTAAAGATTGATGCATTGTCTCAGTATAATGTGGCAGAAAATTTAGGAGTCATTCTCCTCCATCTCTATTTAAGCTGTACAAGAAGCTATCACATATTGCCTAATTTACACCTCTTTTAAACCATCCTCTGTGAGAATGTGAGTACACCAACAAATCTACAACAAAATGATAAAGAAAAGAAACAATTTAAAGCATGACAATGAACCAGCCAAACTTAAAACTTTAACTCAATAAAAATTATGTGGTGGTGCAACACTAAAGGCTGCCCGGCTTCCCCGATATCGGGAGCCAGCTGTCAGCTGGTCTATACTATGAATGGGGAACTGCGGTTCCCTATTCAAAGTATAGGCTATCGAACAAGGTTTACCAACATGTTGGTCTATTGATCTCGCTCGGAAAATGGCATACACAGGTCAATTTTTCCCAGACTTCTGCACAGCACAGCTCGGCTGTGCAGAAATCTGGGAAAAATCGACCCGTGTATTCCTACCTTTAGAGAACTGCACATAAACAAATTATGTTAAGAAGAGTTGACACAAATTTCTTCACAACAGTGTTAGAGACCAGTTATTGCTTCTACTTGGTTTCTACAAACTGCTTATTTATAGAGTATACTTAGTTTATATACATGTAGACACTACACTTAGATTATATATGTAGTTACTGGCCCTTTAAAAACCTTTGTTGAAATGTAGCTCAAGTAAAAAATATTGTGTAACAACTGAAAGGTCAAACTAATGCATAAAGTAGCACATGCTTATTGCCTAATCTTATTTGTTAGACCCTGACTTCTAGATCTGCATGGAAAGAATTGGGATGAAGTTGCGTAACAGCATACTTCTGTTCTTGAAATGCTTCTCTATTAAAAGTTAAACATTTGCTTTTGCTGAGTGTTAAAAATGCTACATAGTTTCTATGCAACTTCCTTATAATATTGCCCAGGGATGTATTTAGTCATTATGCTGGCCTAGATGCATATTAAACAGGGCACTGTTTAACTAAGGTTTATTATTTTTGCCATTACTCATTAAGGCAGCATTAACATCAGCTCAGAATGGGCCCACTCACCCCTGTGTTTAGAAAGCCCCCCAGGTAATTCATATAGGACATTACGCCTTTTTGTAAATTGCATAAAACGAAACAGATTTTTACAAATGATGTTCTTTACATCATCAGGAAATGTATTGTAGTGTTGGCCAAGTAGTTTTGCAG
>CM070033.1:87484818-87528651 GCA_036250615.1 Ptychadena robeensis
GGGGGGTATTTAGAATTTTCTACAAAATGAAAACATATAATGATAATGTTTGTGTAGTATTATTTTAGGCAGACTGTGTTTTCTATTGGTGTGACGAAGATCAGAGCACATTTTATGGCCAATTCATGCAAAACTGCACATAATCCCAAAGGGTTCACATACTTTTTCTTGCAACTGTATCACCTCACAAAACTCATTAAACCCAAATCACTTCAAATATATTTCTCAGAAAACGGGGAGGAGTGACATGTGTGTACAAGAAGGCAGTTCAGGCTTGCTGAATGTTTGCTATTATCCACCTGTAAGTACTTTTCTTGCCAAACATCACACAATCATCTGTGATATTGTTGCCATCTGAGGTGGAGACACTAGTTATAGGAACTATTTATTTGTAGAACCTTATATTGGCTCCTTCTTTATTTTCCCTGGTATGAAAAAAGAATGACAAGGTTTATTCACTATGACCACTACCACCATGCACCATTTTGCGCATTACAAAATGGATTTAAACAATGCAAATCTGGCAAAACCAATTGCATGAGATCTAGATCTACTGCATGTCCAATTCCCTGTTTTAATTCCATAACCTCTCCATACACTTTTAGATTACCTGTCGATCTCCCACGGCAGATCGACCCAGCTTGATGACGCCATCACACGCGGCTGGTCGTGCCTAGAATCGGCCGCACACCCTTTGTGTGCCGGCATTTAGTTTAGATGGGGACCATCCAAAGTAAGGAGATTGATCTTTTCATTTTGATTTGCCACCAATTTCGCAGCAGATCAATCGCCGCGAGTGCGCACAGCGGTCAATCAGCCACAAATCAAAGCATTTATGGGGGACTTTATGGATGTTATTATATAAGATATCACAGATCGAACTGCAAAAGTACTCTAGCACACAGGAAGGTCATTATATATTATTAACAAAATTATAATTGATAATAAAGCTGGCTGACATAAAGGCACATGTGGTCAAGTAATATTCATTCAATATTTTTCTATTATAAATACACAGAATTTAGAAAAAGTACAGAACAATGATTGGTGGGCCTCTATGACCTTGAAGAATGTATCCAGAGTTCCTGCAACTAGTGATCTCTGTGAGTGATTTTTTTTATTTATTTTTTAACGCGCTAGCTTATTGATTGTTATAGAAATAAATACTTGCGTATCAATTGATGTATATCATTCCTAATGCGCACATTAGGAGTGCAGTCCGATTCTCGCCACTAGCGGGTGGGCGTGATGACATCATCACGCCTCTCCTAGTGCAGAGAATCGGATAAGGAATAGACGGTAAATCGTACGAGCCCTAAACATCTCGACATGCAGTATATAGATAGAGTCCCAGAGACACCACACAGAGAAGGAGAGTGATAATAACCAAAGGGCAGAAGTTAGAAACCTCTGAACCTTATTATTATTATCACCAAAGAGTGGACCAAATTTAGGTAATGAGAGATAAAACCAATTTTTTATGCTAATAATGCACTCCATATTGTCACAGAGCAGCAGGTGTGGACCCACTGTGCCATGTGTCCTACCTCCTCTAAGGGCGTTGTCTAAGTGAACTCACTCATTCTTCACAATACTCCTGATGGTGGAGATAGACTTTCCCGAGGGGATCACCAGGTCACTACCTCTTGAGGGATGGTAGGAACACAGGCAGCTGGTCCAGGGGACAGCAGGGAAGACTCCAGGGACACAGGTGTTGTCAGCCAGACAGTGTGGCAGGGCAGCGCACGTAGCAGGAGAGTGCAGCAGGCAGGTAAGGGTTAACAGGTATCAGTCTCAGAACACAGGCAGTCTCTATCTCACAGGAACAGCAATGGCAGGCAGTGCTTAGCATAACACAGAGACCTTAATACTGAGGCAAAGCTGAAAGGGCAGGGTTGCTTATATAGCTGCAGGAGGTCCACTATTGGTCAGCCAGGTCACATGACGAATACCAATACCTTAAATCCCAGGAAATGACACGCGCTGGTGTTTAAGGAAGTGTGTAGGAATATCAGAATCACTGCTGAACAGGGCGCCTAGATCTGCAACGGTAGGTAAGGAGGCGACAGCGGCATACAACAGCTGCCGTTACACATATAATGCACTTCAGTATTAGTGAAAAAAACCTGAGGTGACTTGAAGACATAGACATACTCACTGTCAATGTAATTTAGGGCTTGCAGCAGTTCATACATATATAAGCACTGTCCAATGTGTGTAAAAATGCATAGATCGTATTTTTCGGACTATAAGATGCACTTTTTTTACCATTAAAATCAATGAGTAAGTTTACCTGTGTCTTATGGCCCGAATACGTAAAAAAAATATGGTAAATGAAGGACACAAAGTTGCACCCTAGTAGCCTATGAAACTTGCATAGGTTACCGTTTCAAGGCAAGTAAGAGTTCACATATAATGAAAAACAATTAATTTATTGGCAGTGTTGTCATGCAGTATTAATGCAAAACAAGCAATTCATACAATGTAGCTCATATGCTTGTTGTGATGTGTTTCACAAGAACAACTTGCTTCTTCAGGAGAGAAAATTGCATATATTCACATGCTTGTACACATGTCACTTGCACACACAATAGGCACATGGGTTTTTTGGGGGGAGTGCACATCCTCACAGGTACCATTTGTTTGTAGTGTTTTGGTTTTGGGGGTAGCTTGCGGTCACACATACAACACACCACTTACACAAAATTCTCTTCACTCCCCCAATGGTCTTATTTACTTTTTTGTTTAATTTCTCTTCTTCCACTCCAGCACACTCCTCCCTTATTTACTAGAAGGTTTACTCAACCATAAATTTTTACTCCTCAGACACTTCAACACAGCCATACATAAGGAGCCTCTACCCTGGTTGTTCTCCCCGTTCCTGCCGAGCAGGCAAAGTCTATGTGCTACAGCAGGATCCCCGCCAAGCAATACCCTAAGCGGAGGGGGTCCCGACGTATAACGGAAACATACCCTAAGCCAGTGGTTCCAAACTGGCCCTCATTTTTAACATGTGTATGAATAGGGAGGGGTGAGATAATGTTCCTAAATAGAAAAGGGGGCCCTGCAAGGAAAGTTTGGGAACCACTGCCCTAAACCCAAGCTTTAAGCAATTTATAGAGGAAAGTGAGAAGAGTAGGATCAGCATAACTTATAACATGAAGAGTAAAAATGCTGAAGCAGTATGTTCTCAGAACAATAGTAGTATTTGTCAACAGCTTAGATGCCTTCATGAAACAACGTCACTTTGTGTGACGTTAGAACTTGATACATAAACAGCCGCCTTGGGAACACCCACACTGCCCTTTGATTCCTGCTTCCTTTCTCTTTAGTATACACTGCAATATTATGTCTTTGTTATGTTATCTCTTATCTGACCAAACCCCATCTGCTCATGTTTTTCCAAGTCAGATGGATAAACCCAATAGCAAGCAGAATCATTAACACCTTTAATCCCATGAGATTTTGTTGTGACAAAAATGTGCTCAACATATATGCTATAGGGGTAATTTGGTGGTGTAACATTGTAACTCATATAGCAAAAATGTTGTACAATTCTAAATTGCCCTGTACAATTGCCCTTTTCTGTAATATAACTCACAAAAGAAAGGTATATTTGCTTAACAGTCACTTCACAAGGTTTTGAAAACACTGTGCAGGATCAAATCAAATTCTAGAGAAAGTTTTTAATTTTAGGTCCTCTTAAAGCCTCCATTGAATCCATTGACTATTATCTCTAGTTCTTTTAGAAGTGTATAAGAAATCAGGAACCAATTAGTTCCTTAAGCCCCCCATAGACAGGCAGACTCCTCCATACAACTTTCATGAGACTTACCAACAACTATGTAGTATAGTGACCTCCCTGATAGAATACATAGTGATTGGAAGGTGTAGAAAGGTCCTCCTATTACATGGTTTTGGTAGAAGAAAAGTTGGTTGTACAGAAGTTGCATGGAGGAGTCTGCCTGTCTATGGGGGGCTTTACCAATTACCAATTGTCTACAAGTCTACATTCAGCAAGTACCCTTTTGTTCTGAATCAATGCTAAATCACTACTTGAGAGTCTCTACTCAGACCTAAATAGCCATTTGTTTTATTAAATATTCTAATATATTCACTGAAAGATTCAACGGTGGTTAATAAATAAACTGTTTTTGTGATTAACTGCATATATAAAGCAATGCCTCCTTTAAGATAAGAAATGAATGAGTTAATAGGGTAATTCAATATGGTTACCGCCCTTGACATCTGCAGAAAGAATCAGCTGATCATTTTATCTTTTTTTTTGCAGCATTTAACTATGTTATTTCCAGATTAACCAGCAGATAGGACATGGGTTCATAGTCATGTGAACTTCACAGGAGTTATAAGTATAATCTAATACATACTCTTCAACAACAAAAACAACATGACATGGAGAACTCAAATTGTTACCACTTAACATGATATAAAAGACATCTGTTTTTCTAGGCTGTGTGGCAATTACACTAATCTGTATTTTCTGAGTTCACAAGGGAGGCAAAA
Source organism: Ptychadena robeensis (assembly GCA_036250615.1). Taxonomy (NCBI): domain Eukaryota; kingdom Metazoa; phylum Chordata; class Amphibia; order Anura; family Ptychadenidae; genus Ptychadena; species Ptychadena robeensis. The sequence continues at coordinate 87,489,343 of CM070033.1, forward strand.
GTTATATTATTTATTGTAGGTATGTATTGTGTCCCTTTGTTGTTATGATTGTTATTATAAGATTTCAGAACATTTCTGAACTTAATAAAAAGAGAATGAAAAATAAAATATTAGCTATCTAAAGGAAGCCATCTTTGTCTTCGTTGTCTGTACCTGAAACTTCATGATAATCTTGTAAAGAAATTCTACAAGCTTACAATGTCAGGTTGTTCACAATGGCATGTTAAGTGATCCAATGAAGGTTGGGTCAGGAGTCAAACAGGGATGTACCCATTCCCACACTGATACCCTGGCAGGGCAAGAAGCAGATATGTTTTTGTAGAAATAGAACTACAATGGGGGCTGACACACATATAGAAGATCTTGATTTTGCAGGTGATGTTTGTTTAATCTCCTAAAATTGTAAACAATATTCAAAGTTTACCCCCTTACTAGAGGTAATCAGCAAAGTGGGACTGATAATAAAATAAATAAGAAAACTAAAGATGCAATTAAACCGCAAAACAGATCCCAAACAAAAGTTTCAAGTGTTTGGGAAAACATAAAAACTGTGATTGAGTATCCATATCTGGCTGTCTATTGACAATGGGCGTGTGCCAGTGCTGATATTAATATAAGATTGCACCAAGTAGGCAAACGCAGCTCTTTTACATTGCTATCCAAACCAGAAATCCCACAACATTGTTAGAAAAACGAAACTGAGAAAAGAGCAAAGTGAAAGAAGTCCACTGTCTCAAAATATGACACGTCTGGTGGCCAATTTCCAACAAAGAGTCGTGGGGAAGAACTAGAGAACAAATGGAAATACAGATCAATCAAAAAAGTGAGTATGGCCGTACTATCAACAAGGGCAATTAGAATAAGAAAGAATCACTAAAGTGTAATTCCCAAGAGTAGAAGTGTGGAGGAGGAAATAAGACATCATGGACAGATATAGGATATATAGATCAGGACAAAAAACAATGGCATGCTTTTGTGGATCCAGTGCGAAATGGATGACTAACCAACTGACTAAAGGGTAAAATTTACAGATTTTTACCGAAAAAAGGTAATGGCTGCATGTGCTCCATAGGGTAAAGGTTGGGCCACGGAGGTATAGATATAGATAGAGGTCAACAGTTGGAGAAGATATGGTTTGCTAAAATTATTTGGACATAGTGATATACATCACTGTTAATGACCCCTAAAAAAATAAGTATAGAAAATCATGTTTGAATTATGACAAGGAGTCTAAAAAGATTTTCTAAGTTCTTTTTTATTACATCAGTGCTGATAAGTACTGATATTTCTATCTTATGCAGTAGCTAAGGTGCAAAGATCTATGAACCTTAGGAATCTTGTACATCCTGTCTCTCATCAATCATTCCCATATGGTTGCTTCTGCAGACTTGTGATTGGCTTACACTGGGAGGTGTGCACCTATCGCTTTAGGTATCTAAAGCCGCTGAAAGGCATAACATAAACATAAGTGCTGTAGGTCAGAAATCTTTAAAAGTTGGTTGGTATTTTAGTAGATATTTGATACTTCCAGTTATAAAATGCACACAAATACATTTTATTTATCTGATAAATATTTAAATCATGTGTGTGTAACTAAAGGGCTTTCTATCATGGCTAACTGAACATTGTCACAGCCATGCATGACTTATATAGACTTATGGGCTGGATGGAAAATATGCTTCAGTGAAAGATTGTTTCTGGCAGTGTGAGACAACAAGCACACAGATCCTCTAGTATGCAAAAATAAGTGTATCACCTTGACTTTTTAGAATCTCAGTTCTCTGCATGTGTTGTACCATTTTAAGGTAAGAGCCAATCAGAACTTGGATTTGATTTCCACCCCTCAGCTTGTCACTAGCCTGTGTAATAACAAAATAATAAAAATGCCATTACTGTGCAAAGGTTAATGCTTGACAAGGTGTTCTGAAACTCTACAGCAAGGAAAATGTAAGAAAAAATCTTTGAAATGTTTGTGGTGGAGTGGTTTAAAACTGTTTAAAGCAGAGCTGATTTCTAATTCATTCTTTAAGTACCTTAAAATAACTAGGTAGAAGTTTAACAAACAGCTATTCATTGCAGGGAATTTGGCAGTTTACTACCATGTTTCCCTGAAAATAAGACAGTGACAATTTTTGCCCCCAAAGATGCCCTGCGTCTTATTTTCAGGGATGTCTTATTTTTCCATGAAGAAGCATACGGTCCTGGAGTATCAGGTGGGGGATCATTTAAAATGACACAGGGGGATCAGAGGGGGGGGGGAAACAAAATGACACAAGAGACTCAAAGGGGGGATTACCATTTTAGTAACCCCTTCTGATCCTCCTGTGTCATTTTGATTGCCCCCTTTGATACCTCCTGTCCAAAATTACAGTACCGTGTCTTCGGGGGTGCCTTATTTTCAGGGGGATGCCTTATATTTCAGCATGTTGCCACATCAAACATAAAATAATTGCTGTACAATTGATTGGCAGATTCTTGTGACCCTTATATGTATTGTGGAAACACAAGGCAAATGGGCATTTGCTCCTGATTGCCATTATTTCGCAACCATTCACTTTAATAAGTGTTGCATGCTGTTTCTTTTAGTCCACCTTGGCAGATGTATTACCTATTTTAACTGAACCAGGCCAAATGTTACTATATATTAGGAGCAACTGTAATAATTTACCAATAAAATGTATACCACCACTCCTACTTTGCTTACATTGTCAACAGCATTCAGGGCACGGTTACAGTAATGGTATTCAAAAATCAAAAACTTAACAATCATCAGAATAGAAACAAATTACTGAATAAAGATGTAACAGACTGAAATATTGAATTGTTATATTTGAATGTACATAAAGAAGTGTTTTAGTAAGTCTATCTAGCCAACAGAATTGTGCTTTTTTTAGTATTCAGTATTCAGTTAAAGAAAGTAGGTTGGAGACTGTAATGTTGAGGAGGTGGATTACATTACATTTTCATCAGGAGTCTCTGTGTAGAAGTTTTTGGGGTGATGATACTAGAGCAACATTGCTGTTACAACAAATATTACAAATGTATGTAGAAACACAATGTTCTATGTTCAGTGCTATAATAGACATATAATGAATGTGGTACAGGTTTAGGTGTGTCTGGAATCAAGCTGGCACGCATACCAACATAATCCAATATAAGGAAATATACAGTAGTTCTTCTGTGGGATCTGACCTGCTGGACTAGCTTACCCTGTCCATGCAGATCAACAAGCCTTGAGCACCCATGGCTCTGTTTTGTATTTCTTTGGAATGGTTTTGTTAGATACTAAACATTGAATACCTAAAACATATGCATTGCCTATAAAAAATGGCTCTACACACTAGTATAAGCCAAATTGTTCTGCACCCAAAATCTGTCAAGAGATGAATCTTTTGTTAGTTACATCATTTTGAATTCTAACCCAGTTCATCTTATTGGATCACTGCTTTTCTTGTTCTGTTGGGTTAAGTTCAGGGGTCTTTGCAGGCCAATCAACTTCTTCCACACAAAACTCACGCAATCCATGTGTTATTGAACATAACTTTATGCACTGGTGTTGGGAGGGGCTGTCCTCAAACTCCTACCACAAAGATGGGAATATGAAATTGTCCAAAATGTCTTGCTATTCTGAAGTATTTTTTTTTCAGTAGAACCAAGCAGCCACCCCATACATTAAGTCTTACAAGCACCATTCTTTTAGCATTTACCAAATCAAGACTCATTCTTTGCAATGCCAGACAGAAAAGAATTATTCTATGCGCTAGAGCCCTATGTGGGGTGAATAGGAGGGTGCCCAATGCATATTCATATGTCATGTGGGTGACATCCTATCACGGGAGTGATGGCTTCACAATTGTTTGTAGAAAAAGTCTTATTGACTAGGTGCTTGATTTCATATAACTGTGGACATGGCAGTGCTTGGAACAACTGAATTCCATGGTTTGGAGAAATGCGTCCCAAATATAGTATATAGGGTTTATAGGAGCTAGACAATGAATTCTTTAAACTATGTGGCATTTTATTATCTAGAAATGTGTGCCAAGTTGCGTAGGCTATTACTGCAAAGGAATGTGCTTGCTGTCACAGATTTTAATGTTTCCTGAAATACAAGGGGAATATTTTGCTTCTCTTGTTGATTCTTCAGTTTTGGACAAATTTAATTAGAAGTGATTGTACCAAGTCAGGAAAAGCAATTCATGTGTATACTGTGTATGCATTCATCTACAGAAAGTTTAGTCACATTGCCAGGTGCGCTAGCTAACAACCATATGGTATGCACACTACTGTATATTGCATATAACAAAACTGTGCACCACCAACATTGATCCCTGGGGAGTACAGATGCAACATTTATACTATGTTCATTTAACCTTTCTAGCGCTCTTGTGAGGTCCAGATTTCTGTACCAAAAGCGCACCATAGACTCTAATGGAATTTTTTTATGTTGTAGGCTTTTAACTTCCCAAAATATGTCCGTACAAGGGTCTAGTAGACATCCTGAATATAATTATGTTTGAAACACACAATTATTATAAAAAAAAGTACATTTAAAAAAACAAATAAATTGTATCATTTGAATGATAAAATCTCTTTAATACTTATTTGGTATGAAAGATGTTTAAACAGTATGTATTCATATTTATGTTTGTTTATAATAACTTTTTTATTACTATTGGAAATGTGTTTTATTTTTGTTTTACTTTGAATTGTATTGGATACAGTTATCACTGTATCCAATACAATGCCCTTTGGCACCCTCATCAAAGGGATGCTCTTTGAAGATAACCCAATTTGCATTTGAATGTCCCAGGAGAGGGATGTCATCGGATTTAGTGAAGAGGCCAGCTCACAGCATCGGATCCACAGCACAGAACAGTGAACATGTGCTGCCCGAGCTCTGAGTTTTGCTGGACGGCTCCATCTTGTCCACTGTAATACTGACAAGAAAGTGCTGGACGAGATGGAGCCGTCAGAAGAGCTAGGGTGGTTAATATGCATGCTGATTGACACTCTGTGGTGTTGAATTTGATTGCTTCAAATTTCAAATTGAATTTGGTTGCTTTGAATGCTTCAAATTCAGTAAGTATTTTAATTATTAGACATTCTACATATCATTTCTAATATCTAGTAAGCAGTGATAACCAGAGGTAACTGATAGTCACCTTATGGGTCAACTATAATTTAACCACTATAAAGCTGACTGATCAAGATGGAATATATGGCAAAACATTATGAAACCTCATTAAGGAGCATGGAATGAAGGAACTAGTTTAATAGGAACAACATTTAACTTTTTGGGGTTCTTATGTAGCGTCATTCCCACCACCAGTGCTCTACTATAGTGTGATTCCTACCCTTCTATAAAGTACAGCTGGGCATACACCTTTAGATCTCTCTGTCAGATATCCTTTAGATCTACAAACAACTATGTAGAATAGGGTCCTCTGCGATTGAACACAGGTAGACTTGATGGTTTAAAAAGTCCCTCATATTACATGGATTTGGTAAAACAAAATGATATCTAAAGTAAATCTGAGAAATGTGTGTATGGGGCCCTAATATACAACTAATGTAACATCCAAGTATTTTTGCAACATCCACCTTTTTTGTGTGGAAGTACCAAACATCGGAACCTTAACACAATCCACGACCATCAATGAGTGAGCCAAGCTTTTGTAATTGATATCCATCTTTTTCTTCAGCAGGTGCATCTCCACATAAAAGATGGACATGATTGTACTTCAGATGAAAATTTGGCCTTGTCTATTTATATTGGGTTGTCTGGTATATGTTCAGCTTTCCTCTCCTTGTGGCAGATACCATTTCCGAGCAGACTTCAATCAACCACAGTGCTTGTGGATCTACCAGTAAGCTTCGGCACTTCTTCCATTGGCATCCAGATGCTCCAGAGATTTCAACTAGCTCTAAACTCTCCCAGACATTTTCAAACGACAGTGGAGTCCTACATTCCAATCAGTGTAATGGAAAAAATATTTTTTTAACCAACTGACTAGACTGGCAACCCTTTCTTTAACCTGCATCTCCAATACTGGTAAATTTTTATGTCCACTGACCTTCTTGTTCATGATCATCACTGGGGCATCACACTCGTGGTACGATTTTACCTCAACCAGGTTAAAGGATAGATTTTGGGTGATGTTTCTTCACTTTACACCCCTCTAGTATAAAACCCTTGTTACATTTTTTCTAAGAGTATATTTGTTTCTGCTAGTTTGGGAATTGAGGCAGTGCTTAGAAATATAAATATATCTATAAACCAATATCACCAATAGCAGTATAGGAATGCAGTACAATGTACACACTGCATAGCTTGACAGGATAAATAAGATTTACTTCTTTGGGGGGCTGGTCATATTCTGGTTGCTTGATTTCTGTAGAACAAAGGAGTGTATTCTCAACCAAGGCATACATCAAAAATAAATACTTTTCACCTACAGTACAATAAAGCAGGGAACAGAGGGCTCGATATCGTCCCAATGTTCCCTGCAGCAAGTCTGCCGTCTCTCCCCAGTTCAGCCGATGCTTTGCATTAAGCCCCCCATACACCACATACAATTACCATGCAATTTCTGTACAATCAACTTTTCTTCTACCAAAACCATGTAATATGAGGACCTTTCTAAACCTTCCAATCACTATGTATTCTATCAGGGAGCCCCCTATACTACATAGTTGTTGGTAGATCTAATGGAGATTGTATGGAGCGATCTAAATGTGAATGGGGGGCTTTAGGCCTGCAGTTTCCATGCAAAGCAACATACATTGGCCGTGATTTACAGTCATGTCCGATATACCTGAGTGGGATTGATTGGTTCCGCTCAAAAACTGGGATGGCCGCATATGATATGGGCCAGATAAATGGCCGTGAGCACGCACGGCACTTGAAGGGGCCATTGATCTGACCCATATCTACACGTGTGTACTCTGCTTAAGACTACAGTTTATAGTTAAAAACAAGCTAAAATCGCAACAACCGGCCGACACCCGGTTGCTTCCTTGCAGTCCGCAGCAGCCCAGGAAACGACTGTGTAAATTTAGCCTAAGTTAACAATGAAAGAACACATTGAACTTATTTTAGCATTACCTTCTGTCTTGCAGTAATAGTGAAATTGCTTACAGAGATTAAACTGCTCACCATAAGCGCCTTAGATTGTGTATTCAAAGCTGGAGCCCTCAGATAATACCCATCTTCTCTTTAAGCAGATGAAGGACTGTGGAGCCTCTAAAGGGAATAAAATGTACTAGATAAACTCAAATATTTGATTTTGAATTTTAAAAGGATGGTGATGGATGTATATTACAAATTGGACCTTGACCAGAAAAGGCAAAATATACCTAGAATTAGATTTTCCTGTAGGTGTTACTTTTGGTAAATTACAATGGTCTTAAAAACTGTCCCTACCACATGTATAGCTCTTGTGGAAAAATAAGTAATTCTGCTCAATTCATAACACATCTTATGAATAGAATGTCAAAATCTGAAAATATTTTTTTGGGCCAGTTATGGATACAATTTTACTTTTAATGTCACTTAGAAAACATATTTGTAGTCTAAGGGTATGTTCCCACTGTGTGGAAGTTTCCGTTGGCACCCCTGCGCCAAGCGCATTCTTTTACAGGAATGCTGACATAACCGTGATACCCGCCCACCACACCGGCCGTCTCCATGGCATAGGTCCGCTGGCCAGCTCCACACCATGTAGACAGCCAGAGCAGGGGGCAGGTATCTGGATCGGCCCTGTCGGCATCCCTGTCAAGGAACAATCTTATCCCAGGGGTACCGATTGAGCCCTCCATGCAATGGAAACCTACCCAAAAATGCAGCATTCAAATATGTATTTCTTTGCTATCACAATAGATATAAATGGCTGGGACATAGTCCTCCTGATAGTACAAATGGATTCTACTTGCACCCTAAATAGTTTACAACTAGAATAAAAACTGGTATTTATGTCCGAAAGCCTAATTACTTAAATATGTAGTGGCTTCCAAGCCAAAACCTAAAACAGACTCATACCAGATCAAATTACAGACCCTGGAAAATTTTAACAGAAGGCAATGGAAAAATACTGTGCTACAGGAAACATCTACTATTACAGGTTACAATTACAAGTTGGCTACTATTGGAGAAAAACTGGGGTAATCAGACACATCGCAATAAGTACCAACAGTGGTCTAAGTAAAACTAATGGATAAACGGTCATGGAACATTTGACATAAGTATTTAGCAGCATCTTCTTCTGGAAAGCCCCATTAAAAGTGTGGATGTATATTTAAAACATGGAATTCTGACTGCTGTTACTCTAGTAGAATGGACTGAATCAGATTTCACAAAATGTGCCAATGTGGGTAGACCATCACCAGTGGGTGGGTGATATTTATAGATTTTTTTTTTTTTTTTTTTTTACTGTGAAGAGCTTAACTAATCAGAACTACCAGTGAGTTACTTTGTAAACTTCCATTACTAAACAAAACAATTTGCTTGGCTATAAGCCGACTTGCTCAGCTTCAGCAGTTTAATACCTGTTGGTATACAGCAAACCATATAAATAAAAGCCATTTGTAGGCAACCCTTCCCTAGTATAGTGCCTGATGGTCAGCCTTTGTCATTGTTCCAGATATTTGCATGTAACTATGGTTAACAACTAGGTATGTTACCAAATATATTTTCCTAGCCATGCTGGCAATCCTATTAAATGCTAGCTCATCAGATGTTCCATACCTGCCTATCTACATGTCTGTTCCAAGTAAGTTACGTAAGCATTCTAGGTAGAAAATCCATAATTACAAGCAGGTGACCCATTTGAGAAATTGGCAAAGACACTCCTCCAGATATCTCATTTTGACCAGTGCATTCAAAGCTTTTGATATTTCAGCTACACAGATGAGCACAGGGTTTTTTTTGTCATAGCGCAGACTTTTTAAACTAGAAGGACAGCTGGCTCCTACGCAATGCAACAAACACCTACTTTAGTCTTTATGTTGTACTACTGACAAACATGGCCAAACATAGGGGCAGTTTCCATGGTATCATTGCTTAAAAGTTAAACCGAGTGTTGAAAAATCTAAATTTTAAAATGTTCTTGAAAAGTTATTATGTGAATACATAGTGTTCAAAAAGTATAAAAAACAAAAAAGGCATACCTTTTTAAATGGACAGTAAAAACACACATGTACAAAAAAAAGTTTATTTATAGACCTTTTGGCATAATTCAACAAAAATAAATGGTTAGCATTAGGTGCACCGCATACATTCGTTAAACGTGCAAGTGCAAATGAACAGCAGAAGGCAGTAGAACACTTTGCTCATCTTTGGCAGCCAACCAAAATAAGCCCCTTTAAAGGATTTTAATGAGGGCTTACATGTACAATATTGCAATAAAATTTACACCCCACAAACTCCTCAAACATTTACTTAACTGTTGTGCAGACTTGAGATATAAAAAATGGGGGTGGGGGGGTAGGCACAAAAAACTACAGACAAAACAAAAGTGAGTAAAGCCTGTAATTTGTGACAATAGGCCTAATAAAAAGATGCCGAGTGGAAATTCAGTTAGGTCACCTGTTGCCTACAGCACCGCCAAATAAAGGATCCCAGTTCACATCTTGCAGCACACACCTACCATAACCCAGGTTCATCACACAAAATTGAACAAAGACATTCTAGGATACGAAAGACTAAAAAAAAACTAAAATATTTAAAGCAACAGAAACGCACAGATAGCAGCTTACATGTCTATTTACAAGTTTCACAGTTGTACAAATTGTGATTCCACATTCCATTCCGTGTAGGGATGCAGAACACCCCTTACATCACATTTAAAGCTCAGCGTGATCAGCATCAATGTTTAAATACTGTACTTTAAATATCCAAAGTTGTAACATTTAAAGCATAATGGTGTAATGCATTTGTATGTGTTGCCAGTATCAACAAAAGAACCAGACGATTGGGAAAAAGGTCCTTAGATAATTTGGTAGGTAAGAAACTCCATGATTTTTGGAGGCACTGGCAGCTTCTGTACTTGACTCGTAGTCATCACTCTTCTTATTGCCATACGACAAAGGTGCTGAAGGCTGGAAACATAAGTGGGAGTAGCCCAGAAATCTACATTTCCATCCTGAGTTCTGTATTAAAAAAAAAAATTATAAAAGTTAAAGAAAAAACACACACACACACGACTGACAACAGAAATTGGGGTCAATAAAATTTTAATCCATTTACCATCAATGCTTTTTATTTTTTTTTGGTACATTTAAAGCATCCCAACTGCACCACACCTTAATATTCTGTATGTATTGAAAGGTAAATATGTGAATGAGCTTTCAAAAGGTATACAGCACTAGAGGTCTGCATGACAACCAAAATTAATTGACATGACCTAAAGAACAGCAAGGTGGGATCAGGGAGCTCAAGGGTGCTTTCAGATACACATGATAATACAGAAAAAATATTGTTGCAGCAGTAAGGATGGATCACACTACTTTTATCTAGATTACCATGTACAAGCAAAAGCTAACAGGAACTGACCAAGGTTAGGAAAACCGTAACTTACCCAGCAGCTAGAACACTGCCATCAGTAGAAAAGGCACAACAAAGACCTTTATTTAGAGGTGCAACTTCAACTGGGTATGTGCGATCAATGCGCCAAAATCTCACCAACCTAATAAAACAAAGACATTTCTCAATGAAGAACGAGCTGCAGAAACCAGATAACTTAACCAAGAAAGACATTTATAACTGTTCATACTCATCCTACACACACAACGGACCACTGCCTCAATTCATAAAAAAAAGGCTTGAATATGTGCAAATGATAGTGGCCTTCAGTTGAGTCACTCTTCGATTACCTCCACTGGCAAGTGACATGAAACAAGCATGCTTGCGGTGTATTGACACATACCGTATTTTTACGGACCATAAGTTACACTTTATCACCCCCAAAATTGGGGGCAAAAAGTGCCTGCGTCTTATGGTTGTAATGTGCGCTGGTGGTCGCATCTTAGCTTTCCACAAGCTCTCTTGGCACAGAGATTAGCTAGGGAGATGGAGGAGCCGTCAGATGAGAGATGCCGGCTTGTGTCCGGCTCTCCCATCTGTTCTGTAAATTTGCCTATGCCAGCAGAGCTCAAAGCCCTGCTGCCATAGGCAACGAAGAGAGATATATAGATGAACTGGCATCTTTCCCTCTCTTCATACGAGGAAACAATCACTCTGCAGCTTCCACAGACACAGTAACAGCCAGCCAGAGAGGAGAGAATCTGCAGAGGTCTGCCCCTTCCTCCTCCAGATCAGTGTGGAGAATGATGTTGTGTTGTGAGTGTACTGCTGCTAGTGACACCTACTGGCTGAATTGAATATTGCATTCATTGAACTCATTGCATTATCCCAATTGATGTGAAAACGTATTAAATCTTTTTTTTTCTGGTTTTCCTGCCCTAAAAACTGGGTGCGTCTTATAGTCTGAAAAATACAGTACATACTACATTACAACCTTGTACTTTAGCGTGTTGGCAGAACTATTCCAATAATATTATGGAGCTTGTCAATAATATCCAAACATAAAATGTTATTAAAAAGGTACACACCTATCGTCAGCAAGGCTTGCAATGTGAACTCCATCATGACTAAATGAGACAGATCTCACCCATCGACCATTATCTCCTCCAGCAAATATTGGTGTGGGTGGAGGAAATAAGTGCCTGCAAGAGAAAAATAAATAAATAAAATAAATAAAAATTAACTTGTAATTGTACTACCCAACACATAATATGTACAGCAAGCACTAGGTCTACCTTAAAATTAAGTGGCAAAACTATAATCAGCAGTACATGCACAATGCTAGTTATCCAACAGTCATGTGGAACCCATTAGGTATTCTGTTCTTTTTCAGGACACCTCATACCACCCCCCCCCCCCCCCCCCCCAAAAGGCTCGTCCCCATGGGGTGGCGCGGTTCCGAGGTGGGCGCCCGCTGCTCGACACTAGTGCACAAGCGGTCGCGGCTGTGTTTTTTCATGCAAAGTCAATGCAGCCGCCCACGATTTTTAACAGTGTCCATTTATTCTCTATGGACGTGGTAAAAAAAAAAACAAAAAAAAAAACACACAACATGCGACTTGTGACCGTGTCCATTCATGTCTATGGGCGCAATTGGCCACAGCCGCCCAATATGGGTGCAATTGCCCTCAAGTGGGGACAAGCCCTAAAAGCTACTGTACCCCCTAAGACAATTCTTAAACCATCTACCAGTTTCTGACAGAAGTCAGAGGTAAATTTCACCAACTCTTAAAAAGGAGAATTCTTTCAGCTCTTAAAGTTACAGCCCACACCATCTCAATAGGATTAAGATCTTGACATCGACTCCTTGGTAGATTTTGGGTTATGTTGCAGTGCCCAGTTACCCTTCATCTGTTTTACTAAATATCCTAAAGTATACTACTACAACTAATAACACAAATAGCATGCATTTCATTACCAGCAATGGTTATAATAATTTGGAGAAAGAAACCTGCTTACCCAAGTTCAAAGAGAATACACCCAATATGGGGATCCCAGACATACACCCTGGTATCATAGGATGCAGTAGCCAACAAAGCTCCATCAGGGGAGAACTCGCATGCTACCACATCATTGTAGTGTCCCTCTAGTTTACGAATCATATTATATTTATCCATATCCCACAGAAACACCTGAAAGGAAAAATACAGTTGTTATAGGGACAAAAATGGAAACTTCTAAAACAGAAAGATCTATGAAGCTAGAAGTAATTAGTTGAACTAATTAACCAAAAATTATTGTTACTGCTCAGTGTCATACCCAGTATTATTAATGGTATAACAATAAAAATTAAGCATGCAAAGAAGTAAAATTTTAGCTCTTATCAGGTTACTGCTAAAAGCAAGTTCTATTAAATGCACAAATAATATATAAATACTGAATGTATTTGGCTTTAAGCAAATATATGAAACAGATGGGTTCTTTATTACAACCCCTGTTTGTATTGCTTACAGTAATAAAGCTATTTGTACGAACATAGTATAAAAGTTATCATATGGTTACTCCAGTTGTACTCCCTTTGAGAGAATAAGTTCACTTGTATACAAAAGGCTTGCATCACCAACGTGAGCCCAGGAAGACAAACAGATACTGCAAGAAAAGAGAGAATTGACAGCCAAAAGAAATGACTTTTGGCAAACAAGAAAACAACAATACAGACTAAAGCCTAACTTTAATTTAACAAACATTGTTATATATCAAAACTATAGCCTCACAAGTCACAATATATGTATTAAGATGCGATGCTTTCACAAAGTAAATAATAGCATAGCAGTGAAAGCAGAAAGGGTCATTTAGAACTAGGAAATGCTTAGTTAGTTATAATCTTGCGCTCAACTGGAGTATTAGATAATGAAAATAAACACAATTTATAAAGTACAAACAATGAAAAGAAAGAAAAAAGCAGAAAGTGGACATCAACCAGCACCTGCGTACGTACAGTACACCTTGCAGTCGCAAGCAAGGTTACTTCGTCCTATGGCATTGGTCGTCCCCAGCCTGGTAGCCAGAGATGCCACTCTCTGCACAGCTAACACCACTGTGCCCTCCTGTGTGTGGTGCCAACTTAACCTCAATCACACCCACATTGCTGCCACCACCTGTGACAGGGAAAGCAAGAAGCTTATGGAAAACACACAGCCTATAATAGCAAAAGGTTTAAAATGTACATACATTAATACCTATATTATATGTATTATTTATATATTTTGCCTATAACTGTACTGCTCTTTTGACTTGAACAAAACTATATATACAGCCATTCATAGTCTTACTATTATGACAACACAATGCCTAAATCTATTCCTAACAGAACAGATGTACATAAAGAGGTCTGTGCCACATGGGCTAGCAAGAGCAGCACCTATCGTGGTACTAGTAGTAGTGGCTAGCACTTCTGGAAGCTGCCATCAACATTTATCTACCAATAGGATTAGAAATGTGCATTTCCAGAACTATTTATTGGCTTATTAACACTGTAAAGTATATCTAAAGCCAAAAGTTATTTTTTTTTATAGATTTGGGGTACAATAGGAGATGGTTAACATTGGTTTTAGTTATGTCTATCTTTGTCTAATTTGGAAGATTTTCATTCACTTGCTTCATAATACACCTAAGAGGAAGGGTCAGTAAATGATTTAAAATCAAGCAAAATCCCCTCTAAACAGTTACCTGTAACAAAGATCCCATTAGCAGGTTTCCCCTATTCCTATACTGGCGACAGCTCAAACTGTTGGAATTTCTCAAGAATAGTCGGCAGGACAAACTGAGGGTAAATCTCTCCATGAGGAGAATAAAAATGACAGATCTTCTAAACCTTTCACACGCTATCCAACAAACCCCAAAAGGTTTTAGCTTTAGATATTCTTTAACCATATTAGCATGTGCAAAGCAAGGGATGAGTCTTATGACATTGGGAATGGATACTGATCATTTCCACTACTAAGTCATATTTGAAATGGTTCAGTCTTGCCAGAAGCAGTGCAAATTATGGATTAATTATGCCAGCTCCTATTATAATTATACTTGTATCATGCATTCAAATGCTTCATACCAGAATGCTAAGTCACAGGGGACACTGAGCAAACTTAAGGATTTCATTCTCATTTGAGTGATTCAACAACAAGAAAAAAGAGCTAAGGATTTGACACCTACTGCTTTACCAGCTCCAACGGAACACAAAATGGTGGAATCAGGGGAGAATGCACAGCAATACACCCAATGTTGGTGTCCCCTTAACACTTTCATCATATTTCCTGCAGAAAGAAAAGCAAAATACAGCTCAATTCAATAAAATGATGCCTAAAAAGGCTAGTTTCCTACATATACAGAAAAGCCAACCATTTTTAGAACTAGAAAGCCATGACTAGAGACTAGCAAGCCATGAAGCTGAAGACAAACCACTGTCATTTTATGTTTATGGGCACAGGTGCTCTCCCAAACTGGGCATGAAGTCCCTTCGCTCCAAACAGACAGACCAATGGGAGGAGGAACATGAAACTAAATGTATAAATCCTGAATGGGACAGCATTTGATTACACATTGGATGTATTTAGCATTAGCATGTGCAGTGTAAACACAATTTAATATCTCCTCATCCGATACCTTAACTGCAATCACAGCCACGAGCCTGCTGCAAGCGCCAAGTTTATAAAAGGTAAAATAGGCATTTTAGATTACAGTTCAATGCTGTATACATGAGCTTTAATTTAAGGAAATTGGTCTACAGAGAATGGCAACAAACATTTAGAAAGCAATTAATACGCCCAAGATGGAACCCATGAAGGATTTATTAAACCAGTTTGTTGGCAAGAAGGAAATAAAATTGGAAACATACCATCATCTTTCAGGTCCCACACCCTGAGCGTTTTGTCTCTGGAAGCAGAAACAAGTATAAGGCTGCCATCTGGGGCAAACGTCAAATCCCTCACAATTTCAGTGTGATCCATCAGATTAAGGAGGAGCTTCCCTGTGAAAGAACATTTTACAAATGTCAGTGACTGCATGGGATTATTTAGGTTTGATATCATTACATATTGCTGAAAAACTAAATGGTGTTTAGCTATAATAAATAGGACACTTCAATGTGTAGCTAAATCATTTGGCCTGTAGGCCAATCTACTCAAGGGTCTGGCCATGGCAGATTTTCCCAGCTGGTAACTTGTTTTGGACCATGTCATTTCACTAATGTACCCACAACACTCCTCTTGCCCTTTCCACAGACAATGTATTTCGTTTGTACAGAAATATTTTAATTTATCTCGAATCACATTCTTGAATTAACATTTTATACGTGATTTCTAGAGCCACATGGGTTAGCTAAAAGGTAAACACACCAAAGCTGCTTGCTTTGAAGTAAAATTAATTTGAAGGAAACCTACAACACAATGAACCAATAAGTATTTAAATATTGGGCTTTTTTTAATCAAACAAGAATATTGCCCTAATAGTGCACATTCTGGCTCAAACATAAGGACCATACTTTCTACCCCCCCCCCCATATAAAATTACTAAAAGGCATTTTAAAATGCAAACTAGACAAAACCACCATAGACTTCTGGACTAGCCTAGGCATTATCCAGTCCGGTTAAGGATTTAACAAGGAACTTTTAGGGCCCATTAACAAGAAAGTTGCTCAAAGCACGTTCAGCATGATGAAAAGCTGCAATCAATATTCTATTGTACACACGACTGAGATAATGGATTCCTGGATTGCTGACTCGAGTAGAGGGCAAATCAATGTATGGCTAAAGATGGCCATACATGTATAGCAGCTACTATAGACTAAACTATCTTGAGCAGGGTACACACGTGTAGATACGGGCCAGATAGATTGCCTATTCAAGTGCCCTCACAGACATCTATCTGCCCCAATCAATCCTGCTCGAAAACAGGGACATCGGACATGACCTTACACCACGGTCGATGTCAATTGCTTTGCATGGAGACCATAGAGTCTCTATGCAAAGCATCGGCTGAGCTCCTCCTATATCTGACAGTAGCGCGATGACGTCATCACACTGCTGCAGGGAACCTCAAATGGCTCCGATATCGATTCATGTGTTCCCTGCTTTAGTCATTTTGGTAGTCAAACACAAAAATAATAAAAGCTCAATGTGCATTGTCAGCTATTTACTTTCAGGTGACTTTGGTTATCGGACTGATTGCATTGCAAACAGTAGGCACAAAAGTTTATCACCAGATCTTTGAACACAATGGAAATGCAAACAATTTAATCAGTTACTTTGTGGTCCACCTTAAAATACAATCAAAACCAACAGAACCTTTAAATGTAAGAACTTATGCCCCCCCAGATTTTAGCATCCGACAGACTAAAAACTATAAATTTTTTTCAATCGTACAATTGGAGATTGAATAACCAATTTTTGATCGATTTTTGGGGTTTTTTTTCCCCCCCGACATGTCCGATCATGTTTTGATAGATTTTTTTCACAATTTCGATCAAATTTAATTGATCGGACCATGTGGGCATGCACCAATTTTCAGTCGACCGATCTAAAAATTGATCGTTTTTAATCTGTCGGCCACTAATATCTGTGCATGTATGGGGGCCATGATTTTAGTCTAAAGCCCCCCCATATAACTTCTGTATAGAATACATAGCTATTGGAAGGTTTAGAAATATCCTCATATTACATGGTTTTGGTAGAAGAAAAGTAGATTTTACAGAAATTGTATGGCAAGATTGTAAAGCTGGGAATACACCCCCCTGCACAGCCGAGCGTGTTCACGGCACTGAGTTGTGCAGAACTCGGGGGGGGGGGGGGGGGGGGGGGGGGGGGGGGGGGGGGGGAACCTACCCGTGAGTGCCGTTTTTCAAGCAAAATCAATAGATGTCACCCAACCGGACAGGTTACCAACACGTTGGTTAACATTGTTCGATATCTTATACTTTGAATAGGGAACCGCGGTTCCCCATTCAAAGTATAGGATGGGCTGATGGCTGATTCCCGATACCAGGGAAGCCGGGCAGTAGCGTGTACTGCAGAGCTCAAATATCTAGCCGTGTATTCTAGCCTTAGGTGTACAGAAGCCTTGACAGATATTTTTTTGAAAAATAAAATAAAAACTCCTTTGTGTCATTGGGCAAGCCTCATCTGACACATACTGCAATACCTCCATCACCCCATGCCATTACAAGGTCAACTATCTCTAAACATACTAGGTGCCTAGTTGTCATGCTGGTCAACGGACTCCAATAGTAAATTATTTATAAAAGCCAGGGCTATGTCTCCACTGCGTTGTGCGCTCCGTCGTGTTCCCCAACGATAAGCACAGTGCTTGGTGGGGTCCTGACAGAGCATACATATTGCCAGCCCAGCGGATACTTGTCCCATGACTATCTAAAACCCCTCATACATGCAGCAATCCGTGGCTGACCGATGAGCATGTGCGGCAATTGATCAGCCGTGGATGCCCAAATAGAGCGACAGATCCATGTCACCCAAAATCTCGGATGGCCAGAGAACGGACATGTCCGTATTTCTCTGGCCGATCCCATTACTTTGAAAGGGGCCAGCGTCCCTATCCAAAGTAATGGCCAGCACACAAAGGGTGCCCAACAATCCTCTGAGCGACCAGCTACAGTGTGATCATGCTGTAATTGGACTCTCAAGAATCCCACAGCCATCACTGCGTGTATGGGGGACTTGAGTTTTTAATCTTGGCCCGCTGTATGTTTGAAATCCCTGCAATAGAGATTATGTTACCAAGCATACTGAACTGTTCAGACTTTACATTTCACATGTGTTTAAGGACAATATTGTCATCAGAAAGAATATTTTTCATAAAGTTATGGAGTAAGGTGCTCATTAAAAGCAGGAATCCATAAGTGACTCACCAGAATGACACTATGGTCACATGAACACACAAGACTCACATAAGCGAGTCACAAGAACAAAACTAATGCAGTGTAAAGTCTTGTGCAGGGAGGTTTCTATAGATCATAAGACACATGCACCTGCACTTCCTAGTTCAAAGATAGTAAATCACTGTAAATTGTACTTTACTACTTATCTAGCATATAACAGGATATTGTGACATAACTGGTATTGCAAACCAGAATGTACACCATGAAATGAACACATTATACCTGTATAAACATCCCAGATCTTGATGCGCCCATTGGCCAGCCCTGTGGCAAGGAGAAGTTGGTCTTGGCCGAACTTGAAGCGGTGCCATTCTATATTCACACAACGACTCTGCTTTTCAGGCACAGAGGATCCAAAAGCCAGGCTCCACACAATATCCCCACAGTCTATAGTATGCTCCTGTGGTTTGTTTCTCTGTGCCACATCACTATTTTGTCTTGACAATCTTCCATTTGTCAGGTTAACACTATTTTTTGTATTGCCAGCAGCACTAAAATGAAAAAACAAAACACATGGATGAAAATATTACTATATCTACATAAATCAGTGATCTATGTAAATACCAGGACAGGATACAATGAGCAAAGTTCTCTTAATGACTGAAAACCCCAATCAGTTTGAGCACCAAAAAGATATGTTGTGCACCTGAACCAACAGTTGTTTATAACTCAGAAATGTTTAATGGAGGAATATTTATTACATGAGAAACGCCTACAACTACTGGACGCATCACCCTCTGAGGACCCGTTATGTCCTCCATGTCTTGTCCCAGTCATTAAATATACAAATGTATTTGGAGTCCAGGAAGTGTGCTGGGGTGGGGATCCCCATGATAGGCCATAGTGGTCTGACAGATTGTAAACATTATCCACTCAAACCAAAACTGAAAATGTTTGGTATATTTCACAGATGTTCTGCTTTCGAATCATTTCTATTAAATCATGATTAAAGGTGGCCATACACGTTTATATTACTGTCCGATTTCGCCGCAGATCGTTCGCCATGCACGCCGGCAGTTGATCTGCTGCAAAGTCGGCAGCTTATCTAAAGCTTGAAGTTGTAATTTGGGCAGAAATCAATCTAAAGCCAATGATGTCTTTAAGCACGGTCAATCTGGTGAAACAACGGGTCACAATCAGCCTGGGCACCCTTTGTGTGCCGGCGCTGTCCGCCATTTCTTTCTAGCTGCCCATGCTGTCAGCTAGGGAGACTCGGCAGACAGCATGACAGCTAGAAGCAGACAGGCTGATTTTTCAAAACCAATGGATCAGAGCTCAGGAGACATACTTTAGACCAATCTAAGAATTAGGGATAAGTCCATTAATGGCTTAGATCGATATAGCTGCCGAATTAGGCTCTTTAAGCTTGAGATCGGCACCTATATTTTGGCCGACCGATTGCCGAGAGCGTGCACAGCGGTCGGCTGAAAAATCTAAGCGTGTATGGGGAGGCTTAAGCCATTACAGACATGTCCGTAATGTTTAGATCCTTTGCATTAATTTGGATGGGGACCAGCAATTAAGTGCATGCACACGTGTGGTTGATCTGCCAGAAGATCGGCTGCTTTCCTGTAGCCAATCAAGCAAAAATCAACTAGTAACTGGAGCATTGTTCATCACCCTTACCCTTTATTAATTCTGATAGAGGTTATCCACTACATTCTGCCTGTACAACACAATGAAAGCGATTTGGAGTAAGAGAGAAAAGACACTTACAAGTTCTTAAGGCACTGAGACCAAGGAACCAGTTTCACAATACGATGACCCTGAGACCAAGCAAAATACGATCCATCTGGAGCAAATGCCACTGTCCAGTTTTCACGGCCATACTTTTGTTCAAATGGAGAAGTCGGTGATATAAGTTCCCCAATGGCACGTGATGTTGCTGAAAAGAGATAATACATATTTATTTTCTTTACACTTGTTGAATGTTTAAAAAGATTTACATTAACAAAGCGGATGAGGTTATCCGCTCATTGGGCTTCCTATGAAATTGAAGATGGAGGTAAGTTGTCAGTATAGGTACTGGGAGTGGGATGAGGAGGCTGGCAGATTGGAGCAGCATGTGTGTATTAATAAGGACATGATCACCAGTGTAGCAGTGTGTATCCTTCATACTGCTCAGAGAAGGGTGGTGCACAGGGAGGGGAGTGCGTGCCTGTGTGTGTGTGTCATATGGGGGATGGGAGAAGGAGGGAGGGGAGGGGGAAGGGTAGCAATGAAGTCTTTTGGTTGGACGATTGTCAAGGAGCAGAAATAGGTGAAGTAAATTCCACATTTAAGGGGGGAGGGGGGGGAGCACATGGAATGTGCAGACATACGAAACACAACATAGCGCACATTGTGGCAAGCCCTACAGCCAATCCTTTATCACATGCAACCCATGCAGGAATGGGAAAGAGAAAAGGGAAATAGTAAGGACACCTTCAGCATTATACATCACATATATATGCCTCATAATTAGTGACGAGCATGAGCAGTAATGATGATAATTAAGAGTCACAATGTATAGACATACAGTCAATAGATGAAGCAGCATTACCATATACATGCTCAACACCAAGTCCTAAAGATTATTATACACAAGTTATGCGAGTCACGAGGATGAAACCTTGGTGAATGGCTCCTCAGTCCTGGCGTCGGCAGTATAAATCAGGAAGGTCAGAGTGCAGCCAGCATCGCACACACCGTCCTCATGGAAACAGGATGATCACTGGGCCATCACCGTACACATCCAATGACTGCTTCCTCCACCATCGTCAGGCGATCATCACTTCCATTACTATGGCTTCCCCACCACGGTTCCCACAAGGATGGACTCACCTATTTCATTTTCGTTTACAAACTCGGGAAAGCTTGCCATCTAAATAGAAACCAGACGTCGAGGGAAGAATGTGTCACGAGAAATAATCCTGAATATAGACGAGTCCCCGCGGTACACCGAACACGCTTCCCTGTCCGCTATTCCCGACAATCGCGCTCCTACAACTGAGTGCAAAATGGCTCATACAGTCCGGAAAACGTCCAGCTGGGCGGGGCTAGGGCTGCTCCTCTCTATTGGCTGTGAGGAGCGCTTGAGGCGTTGGCTGCTCTCTGGGGAACGTTGTGAACACTGTGGCCATGTTCAGTATGGGCAAGCTGCCAGTAACTGCGACGTGTAGTACGAGCTGTGCGGATAATGTGGAATGCGGGGGCGCGTGTCCAACAACTATACACGGGGTGTTTATATATACAAAATTATAAACACTACGTTATGTACATTGATATACACAGCAATACACTGGCCTGTAAAACAAATATGTAAATTGAGTTGGGTTGGTACATAAGAAAACATAGTAGATAGAGATGGTCAAATAAATGTGACTAATTCAATGATTTTGAGTTAATTGCAAAGCCCCTGAGCATGGTATCATCACCAAACTTTCTGGAGATGTAGAAAAGGGTTGGGGGTATACTACAAAAAGTTTTGCTCTAAAATAAATAGTTTTTGCATATATTAAGTTCAAAGTCAAGTAAAACATTTTAAAAGTTGAAATTTTGGCTTTAAACTTAATATATGCAAAAACTACCTGTGCTAGAGCTACAGCCCTTCTCTACATCTCCAGCAATTTTTGTGATGATACCATTTTCAGAGGCTTCACAATCAGCTCACAAAGTCAGCTAGTCGAAAAATTCGACCATCTCTAGTAGGAGACAGCAGATAAGCCACAGATGCGAGGCTCCCATTAATGTTCCATTGATGTTGGTTGTTTAAGGGCCTGTTCACACCAGCCACACTGAAGCTGGGTGCAGTACAATGGAAACCTACGTACCTTTTACACTAGCCCTGCACTTGCGCTACCGTAAACTACCCTGCAGTATGCATTTTTTTTTTCAGAGGAATCTGAAGGTGTATGGGGGGCTTTATCTAAAGCCCCCCATACACCTTCAGATTCCTCCATACAACTTTCATGAGACCTACCAACAACTATGTAGTATAGTGGCCTCCCTGATAGAATACATAGTGATTGGAAGGTGTAGAAAGATCCTCCTATTACATGGTTTTGGTAGAAGAAAAGTTGGTTGAACAGAAGTTGCATGGTAATTGTATGTGGTGTATGGGGGGCTTTAGTTTAGCTTGTATTTCATGTTTAAAATAGGACATATCAAAACAGTTTCTATTTTGAAGAGAAGTATTATAATGTATTAGTATGTGGCTTGTTTGTTTTCTGTGCCTAAACAGCGTCGGAAGCTACAGTATTGGGAAACTCATGTGAGGAGTTTATCAAGTGCACATTATATCTATTGGGCAAGCTTACATGTATGATAATGTATGTTAAATGGATAGATGTAAAGGAAGCCTATTGCATTCTAAGTTGTTCTAAGTTGAAAGTTCTATTCATAAGGCCAAATAAAATCTTTTAAAACTAGTTGCCCTATAGAAGTGCCCATGAGGTGATTTTCTGGCCTTGTTGGCCTTCCCGATGACACACTCTTTCATAGTCTTAAGCCCCCCATACACCACAATTAAGCCTGCCATACACACGCCGATGTGTGCAGGCAGACTAGTCCCGATATGTTCCGGGAGGCTAACGTGATGACGTCATCACGTTAGCATCCCGGTGCATTATGGGGCCCCTTCAATCGGCCGGGCACCCTTTGTGTGCCGGCCATAAGCTGCAATGAAGACGCCGTCTTCATTGCAGCTTATGGCATCGGCTTTCATCGGCTCTCGCCGGCCAGAGATTATCGGACATGTCCGTTCTCTGGCCGGCCGAGCAGTGGGGCGACAGGGATCTGTCGCCCCATGTGGGCACATGCCGATTAGCGGCCGATTTTTAACCTGACCGACGGCGCGAACGCGCACGCCCGTCGGTCAGATTAAAAATCGTCCGCTTATCGGCATGTGTATGGCTAGCATAACCATGCAATTTCTGTACAACCAACTTTTCTTCTACCAAAACCATGTAATATGAGGACCTTTCTACACCTTCCAATCACTATGTATTCTATCAGGGAGGTCACTATACTACATAGTTGTTGGTAGGTCTCATGGAAATTGTATGGAGGAATCTAAAGGGGTATGGGGGCCTTTAGCCCTCCAAAAGATTGAGCTTTGAGCTCCGTGAAAAACGTACTGGAGATAGTTACAACCATGATCAAAAGTAACTACCTATACCAGTCGTAGACACTTGGATCCCCATTCGTTTTGCAGTCGTCCACCAAACTGACTGAGATTCTCGTCAGACCCTGGCCCCCATCCAAAGTATCAGAAATATGGTTGGTTGGTCTGGTCGATCTGTCAAGGTGGGTTGCGTTCCGTTTTTGCGGTCAATCGGCCGGCAGTCGAACGGCTGCAGATCGAGGTGTCTATGGCCAGCTTCAGATCTATATTCCTAACCCCTTGGGCGTTATGTCTGTTAACCATTTTTCTTTCAAATCTATTTTGGATTACCCACCTGCATCTTTGATGATGCCGGGAATGTGAGGACCTGTATGTCAGTGGTATGGCTCCCCTCGCCTCCTCTGCGTCTTAAGTTACCTGTAGGAGGTGGAATCTAAAAGGATCGAGGAGGACATAGAGGGTCACTTCTTGTTTGACTGGGAGAAGTAAGCAAGAGTATAGCTTGTAGTGAGTAATCTTTATAAACTAACCTGGAGCTACACCCTGGGTTAACACTTGGAAGGTTAAATAACTAATATAGTTTTCAACACTATTAAACTTCTGTCATTGTATATTCCCCCCCCCCTCCTTCCATTTTTATTCCTTCTCACCCTGCAGTTTTAATCATTTACCTATTATGGCATTCCTTCTACAAATAAACCACAAGGTCATCATCTCACTGACTACTGGCTACTGAAGATGGTTATTGAGATGATGAAATTTCAACATTAACATGCAATGAATATACAGATGGAAACAAAGCCAATGAAACTCACTACCTGCTGTGCATGATTGACTCGTTCACATGTGTGGGTTTGCTTGTATGCTAAAGCATGTGCTATGTATGGTGTAAAGGAGCACCTACTGCTACTTATTGTTCACTTACTTTTCTAAAAAGTAGATAACAATATTTTTGCTAGTTATGTGCATTCTAAATAAAATTTTTTACCATCACCAGATCATCAACCCATACACTAGGCCAGGGGTGGGTAGAGTGCAGCTCCAGAGCCATATATGGCTCTTTAGCCCCTTCAGTCTGGCTCAGTGGCATAGGGACCAATTCTTTATTTTATCATTCATGCGCTATCCCCCAACAGGAAACCCCCCTGCGCTACCACCAACAAAACCTGTGACTACCTGTAGAGGGCACTGTGGCTACTAATAAGTGGGGGTTCTCCGTTTACCATTAACGTAGGGGCTTTATGGCTACCTTCAGGGGGCTTTTTGGCAATCTTTAAGGGGGAGGGGGACTCTGGCTACCTACAAGGGGGACTCTGGCTACCTACAAGGGGGGGGGGGGGGGGGTGCTCTGGCTACCTACAAGGGGGCTATGTGGCTTAAATTCAAATCAACAACATACAAACCTGACTTACCCAAACTTTCCAAAGAGATGCAAAGCCATGGTTCACGTTAGTTGTCGTTGTCATTGTAATATCGTTATTAAGTATGATATCAAGTTTTACTTCAACAGCACCTCGACTCCCACCCCCACCAACAGATCTCCGGCTCTCAATATATATTTCAAGCGTCGCACTGTAACAATTTGGCTCTTTGGTCAAATAAGTTTGCCTACCACTAGGCAAATATTACACTTTCTTACACTAAAATTGGCTGCATCGTTAATGAATGAGTCATTTAAAAAAATATTTTACTTTGAATTTTAATATGTTATATTAGTTACAATAATTCAAGGAACAAGGTTTTTGCAATTCTGTAGTGGATATATTTTATATATGTTATTGATTAACTTAAGGCCTGCATACACCTAGGGAGCCACGGTCGATTTGATCGTGGGTGCCCACATGGTCGGCCATGTCCGTAAATCTCACAGAACGGACATGTCCATTAATCACTGGCCAATGCCATTTCTTTGAATGGGGACAGGCATCCCCATCAAAAGTAACAGCGGCACACAAAGGGTGCTCGCTGATACTCTGAACGACGGAGGTCAGCGTGCCCGCCAATACTATCACTGCACTTTGTCGCTCATCTATTGGCCCTGGCTCATCAGGTCTATGGGGGCCTTTACTTTTGTTTAGGATTATTGTATTTGAAGAGCAAAATAATTGGCTTTAGATACATAAACAAATCTCCAACCTACGCGAAACGGATTGTCCAACCTTGTCAGATGAGGATTGGGAGGATGTGTGGTCGCCCTCTTTTTCTTATTTAATCTGGGCCCGGGACAGGCTGATTCAGTTTAAAATTCTTAACAGGATTTATTTCACCCCTGCCAGGCTTTCCAGGATTTATGCTTCTAGAGCTGCGGATTGCTGGAGGTGTGGTTTCGCTCCGGCTGCCTTTATTCATATTTTCTGGGAGTGCCCCCATATTACGAGTTATTGGGCTGAGGTGGTGGGGCATGTTAGTGACATCACTACCGTACTGCTGACTCCTTCTGTGGGTCTCTGTTTATTGGGCCTGGTGGAGTGTCTAGCCCCCACGGTGGCAGCGCGCATGTTCTTCTCAGTATCGTTATACTACGCACGGAAACTTGTTGTCCTGCACTGGCGTCGTAAAGATCCGCCAACCCTGCAGGCCTAGAAGGAGCTGATTAATTCCTCTTTGCATCTTTATAAGTCCGCATATGCAAGCCGGGGTCATCATCTTAAATTTGACAGGGTATGGGGAGCTTGGATGGCATGCCCTTCCACTGCTTGAGTGGGAGCTCCTGTTGTTGGGTGGGGATTCCTGGTTGCTGATGGAATGTCTGGTGTGTGTATGTTTTAGTAGTGTCTGGTGACAATTTCTCCGTTACTTGCTGAAGCCTGGTGTGCCTCAATGGACTTCTGCTGCCCATGGATCACATATCATCTTGGTGGGGCACTGGCTGTTAGCTGTTGCTTAAGAACATTAACTGTCCAAAATGACTTATAACTTGGATTTTTGGCTCACATAGACACGTTGTTGCATTGTTAGAATGTTTGATTGTAATGTGCTTGTTGTTTTTCAAGTTTTAAAATAAAAAAGTTTATTAAAAAAAAAAATTCAAACTATTTTACTAATTGATTGAGTAGAAAAATATACCAGTGTATGGCCAGCTTTAGGCTTATGTTTTGTACATTTATAAGTATCTGGTAACTTTGTATCAGCAAAAAAGTTAAATGTTTATTCACCCCAAAAGGTAACTTATGTTCTTTTAAAGTCATCATAAACATTAAAATTTTTTGTACAATGAAGTTTAGTTTTCCAAAATATAAGGACATTTCTAAACTACTCCATCAATCTTTATTCATAGAGGCCCTTGCACTACATAGTTGTTGGTAGATCTAAAATGAATGGTACATCGTTATTTAAAAGTATGTTATGGGCTTTACAGGACACTTTCCCAAAACAAAGTTTTGTAGACACAAAAACCATTTTGGGCACGGTTTGGCGGGTCATAGAGCCTCACAGATAGGATGAGGTGAGTTGGTTACATTTTCAGTGCTGCTGTTTTATCCAGCGTTATCCATGGCTATGCTTACTTAACTTTAAATATCGTCTGAGTTTCATATGTGTTGTGACATTTGTATTTGCATAACCACTTCAAGGGGGCTTTGGACAGCAGTGAAAGAACAATGCTGAAGAAACAATGAAGCAGACGGTGTGTGCTGACAGTTGATTTCATTATCTACATGCTAGAACTGTTTAGTTTAGTGATACTATTATTTACAGAAGCACAATTTTAAGATAAGCAGTCACAACTAGGCTTATTCAAGAAGCAGAATATTTAGGTTTTTTTTAAACAGGCGGTTTCAACTGCCCGGTGAATGCAACATGAGGCTTGTCATGAGAGCATTATCACCCCCCCCCCCCCCCCCCCCCCCCCCCCCCCCCCCCCCCCCCCCCCCCCCCCGGCACCTGGAAACCAAGTGCTTGCAGACAGGAGTGCCCAGTCACTCAATTGGCAGCAGCACGCCAAGTGATCTTGTTAATCTAACCTTAGAGCTCATTTACAAAATTACATTGTAGTCATGTTGGTATAATGCATTTACAATGATTTTATTGCAATGATTTGCATTGCTTATGCTGTCAAATATGCTGCATGCAACTTTTTGGTGTGTTATGGATTAAGGAAAGTACTCATGGGGATTAGAACTAAAATCATGGATCTTTATTTCAACCTTTCTAGCCATACTGCACATGCACCAATGTTTGCTGCATCAGTTTTTGATTCAGTTGACTTGCATCAATTTTTTATTCAGTTGACTGCAATATGTATTGAATATAAATATTGACAGTCAATAAAATAATTATCGGCTCTATTGCAACACAGGAAATTGATTCCTTTCCAGTTATGAAGATAAAGATGTATGTGTGGGCTCCAAAGTACAATCAGATACAAATCAATCGAAACACCTAAAAAACACAATAACTTGTACAACTGACTGAAACATTGCAGCCTTACTGAATATCACTATTGATTTTATACTTGATTTTCATAGCTTTTGGTCAAAAAGGAGAATAAAAAAAGAAATAATTACATTTTTAAACTATCTGGTTAATCAAATGATAATTAATATTTGTACTACCCATTTGTAGCATAGTCACATACCTTTTTTCAGTACTCTATTTAGAAGAAAGATTGACTGGCCCACCAAATAACTAAAGATAGTTCCAGCAGTTTTGTCGATATGGCCCAAATGTGACCTTGTAAGTGTCTGAGTTTTCCTATCTAGTTTCTTGAGACTGGAATGTATTGCAAATAGTTAGAAAGGGAACCAAACATTGAAACTTCTTATGCAAATATAAAAAAACTATCATATATCGCTTTATGCTAGCCATACACATGCCGATAAGCGGCCGATTTTTAACCTGACCGACGGGCGTGCGCACTCGCGCCGTCGGTCAGGTTAAAAATCGGCCGCTTATCGGCATGTGCCCACATGGGGCGACAGATCCCTGACGCCCCACAGCTCGGCCGTCCAGAGAACGGACATGTCCGATAATCTCTGGCCGGCGCAAGCCGATGGAAGCCGATGCCATAAGCTTCAATGAAGACGGCGTCTTCATTGCAGCTTATGGCCGGCACACAAAGGGTGCCGCCGACTGGAGGGGCCCAATAATGCCCCGGGATGCTAACACGATGACGTCATCACGTTAGCATCCTGGAACATATCGGGACAGGTCTGCCTGCACACCATCGCGGTGTGTATGGCAGGCATTAGTGATGATAATTAAGACATTTTTCTGGGCGT
This sequence comes from Ptychadena robeensis, assembly GCA_036250615.1. Taxonomy (NCBI): domain Eukaryota; kingdom Metazoa; phylum Chordata; class Amphibia; order Anura; family Ptychadenidae; genus Ptychadena; species Ptychadena robeensis. The sequence goes on from CM070033.1 coordinate 87,518,133, forward strand.
CAGCTGCACATTGTAAACATATTCTCTGTTCATTGTTAATACACACCAGCTTTTGATTTCTCTTCGGAAATATGTATTAAATAGACATACATTACCAAAGGATTAGGAAGTTGGTATTCTTGGCAGTACTAAGTTTTATATTAACTTTTATGATTTGTTGACAACCCATTTTAAAGTGAAGTATTCATGCCAAGTAGCCATAAAAACAAAATTCCAGTAAAAAGAAATACCATAGATACAAATGGTGCTGTCAGATTTTTACTATACTCAGTTTTTTTTAAATCTAATATAATATTTCAGTAGTTACTGTATATTGTATAAAAAATTATAAGAGGAACTTGTTCTATATAAAGTCTCATCATTGTTTTTTGTTAAGTACCTTTCACTTTATGTATAATTAAGTACATGTCAGAGTTTAGATCAACAGTACTGTGAAGCTCTCAGTCTTATATTACCGGAATCTCTTGAGATAATATCCCCATTTACTAAAGGCAATGGCAAAAAAAGCGCCTAATTGCACCTACAAAAATGCTGGCTATATGGCCTTTATGGTAACGTGCGATGTTGCACGTAAGAAGAAACTCAAGCACAGGTCTAGTGTAAAAGGTAGCCAAACACCAAAATACCAAAAATTGTTTGGAGACAGAGATAGACAATAGACAACAGGGACCCTTAATAGAGGATTCACAAAAAAAAATGATCAGGTCTATAATTTAGCCCAACCAAACTCTCTGTTTTAAATCAACTAAGTATAACCTCCAGTCCATCAAAACAAAAGTTGTCAGGCAGCTGATTTTCTTTAGAAAACAGCCACAGGCAAATTGAAGCCTACCCACTAACAGCATGCTTTAAAGACAATTAAGCTAGGCACACACTGGTAGATTTGTAAAACGATTCGAGTACAATCAATCAACGTGCGCAGTCACGGTGATTGATTGTACTCGAATCTGCTTACAATCCTTCCTGTGTGTGCTGTCCTTCGAGGGGGTTCAATAGAGCCCTCTTGAAGTACCTTGATTCAACGGGTTTCCAACATGTTGGAAAACCACATTCAATCACCAACCCTCAACATGAAATGTTTTCATGTAGAGTACAGGGAAAGCCGACATCTTCACACAGAACTGACAGCCAGCCAGGCAGTCAGCGAGCGGAGTCTGTGTAAAGGGGGCGGAGTCAGCACTCTTCACTCCAGCCGGGGAGAACGGGGAGAGAAGCAGGCTGGATTTCTCTTCAGCTTTCAGCATGTTCGGCTTTACATGCTGAAAGCCAGAGAGAACTCTTGCTAGCCGGAGGTCTTCATTGAACGGTAATCGATGTGCCCATGTGGTGCACATTGATTTCCGTTCAATTGATCCCTGATCAATCACAGCGTGATTGATTGGTGGTCGATTGCACGGGAATCTACCCATGTGTGACTAGCTTAAGGCTTTACAAAGAGACTAGAAAGATGACCCATCATGATTGTATTTTAGTGATAATTGGAGTCTGTAGAGGTGTTCTGCAACAGACCTTCCCAACTGCCACTGTTTGTTATGAGGGTAGATGCAGTGGAATGCCGCCTATCTTTTCTTCCACCTTACATATGCATAAAATGGAATAAATGATGTGTGTACAGTCAGTTGCCATTTTAGGCATGGTCAACCTGGGCGGTTGCCAAGGGCAGCATCTTTCTGAGGGCAGAGAAGGAGTAGAGGAAACTCAGTGCTCCTTCTCTCCGGGAGGGGAGACGCTTTGTGGGGGGGGGGGGGGGGGGGGGGGGGGGGGGGGTACGGGTGGTAAATAGAGTCTACGGTGAATAGAGTTCGTAGCAGAGTCTCACAAGCACCCCCACCCCCCGGAGTGAGGTAAAACACTGTGGGCGGTTGCCTTTGGCGGCCCTCAGAGGGGGGGCCCAGGGCGCTGATCTCCCTAGGACCGTCCCTGTGTATAATGATGCTCATTCGCTGTCTTGTTGCTAGGAACAATCACAAATCATTGTTTCCTACTTACTTTACTGACAATCTGTACACAGCTTTGCTCTCTGTGTGATGGTGTTAGTATTTCTGCTGGTGTATTGCATGAAGACAGCTGCTTCTACAGCGAGAGCAAGGGTCTATCTCTACTTTTAAAAACAAAATTAACTGTAAGGCTAGGGCTAGACTATGCGCTTGCATGTGCTGATCCAATGAGTGACCCCCCCCCATCATGTTGTTGGCCACGCTACAAAGCCCGACCCATAATGCGAGCTCTTAAAAACAATGGGCTGGCTTATGATTACCATGCCTAGGCCCAGTCAGTGTGATGCATCCATTGAGAGTCATACGCCAAGCCTCAGTTGTGTTTATATGTCTCGGACTGAAGGATCAGGGGCTATGACAGGCTGTGTGGATAGCCTTGCCATAACCCATTGCCCTCAGTGGCAGGCTTGTAAACTGCGCTAAATGCCTGCGTTTGGCGCAGGAATTTTCATGCAGTGTAGCATTATCCTATAGGCTGGTACACACATGTCACTTTAAAGAATCTTTTGTGATTTTTCCCTGCCCTCATTCACTGCTTGCATGGAGACCCCACTGATGTGTCTCCAGCTGCTCTGATATCGGGCAGCAGGGTGATGACATCATCACCCTGCTGCTGGGAACCTCAAACAGCTCCTATTTTGAGCCGTGTGCTCCCAGCTTAACACTACACCCTTTTGAAATCTCAAAGGACCACTTGTTTTTTTTTGGGAATTAGCAGACAACATGGCTTCATAAGACACTGAATTTAGTAGTGTATTACATTGTGTGCTTCTTTCAAGGTCAAATAGTTCATTGTTGTCTCTGTTGCAGTTGATATGACACGCCAACACAAAGGGTGGTTTGTAATTCTATGGCTATGCTTCTGTAATCAGAATTGTTAACTAAAACAACCAAAGCACAAACAAAGTTTGCCAATTCTGGTGTTATGTAAATACAGGTTTTGTCGCCCCTGTTTTTCCTGTTTTTTCTATTCCGACTACACAATTGTGTAAAATTGATTCCTTTTTCATTTTGATCATTACAATATTTTGGGGGCATGTTTTAAGTGCATTTCAACAGTATCAGGTTGGACCCGCTTTTGCCTTTAGAACTATTGCATTTCTTCCTGACATAGATTAAACAAGGTGCTAGAAAAAAATTTTAAGGGCATAACCACACTTTTGCTACACATTTGTCAAACCAATTTGAGATTATTTAAGCAATACAATAGGTAGGCTGTGCTATTAAAACAATACTAATTATTTTTTGGGGAGGATCCATTCTCTTTTGATATGTGCCATCAACCCAGTATAATGTAATGTAACTCATCAACCCAGTAAATCAGCAATATGTTCAGAAGAGTCTGTCTACTACCAACATGTCATGTTTTTAAATTAAAAAACATTATCTCCCATTCTGATGCCTTGTTTGAACATTAGCAGGTTGACTTAAAGTGGACATACCACCTGGGAGGTCACTCAGCATTATCAGCTGCAGCTCAGCCGATATTGCTGACATCATTAATTGTAAAAAAGAATCTTCTTCTGACAGCTGGAGGGGAGCTGGTTACGAATGCGCCCTCCCACTGCCTAACGTAGCGCCTAGGCAGCCGAAGTGGTGTCTGGGACATCTCTCCCAGGCAGGAAATCGTCAGTAACTGATCCCCCTCTTCACACATCCCCCCTACGAGTCTCTGCAGCTCCGATAAAAAAGAGACAGGAGGGGGAGGTGGAGTGAAGGGGGGAGGAGAAGGGGGGGGGGGTGCAGTGAGGGCGGAAGTCTGCAGGTCTCCAGGAGCTAAGAAGCTAGCATGAGAACTGCAAACAAGTGAAGTGAGTATAGTGTGGGTTTTTTTTTGTGTAGCACTTTTCCAGCATCTGAACTGCTGACAGGTGAGTATTGTGTCTGTTTAATGTATGTGTGTTTATTTAAATTTGAGTTTAAAACTACTTTAATAATGGCTTTTGCCTAAATTAATTTTGTTGCTGTGATGCTTTAGGCTAATAAGATATTTCCATTAAAATGCAGTTAAACGTGTATACCTAAAGCTGGGCATAGACAGATCATTTTCCCGGTCGACTCCTCAGCAGATTGACTGTCCGTGAATAGGCCAGCCTAACTAATGGGATTGGCCGGCAATTTACCGGCATGCAAGATCACCGTGCGATCCGACATGCAGCAGATTCCTGGTCAATCTGACTAGGTGGACGCACACGATTTTAAGCCGACTGACCGCCGGCCGCTTGGTGGGAACGCGCACATGGTCGATGAGCTGAAGAATCAGGCAGGAATCTGCCCATCTATGCTCAGCTTAATAAAATGGACAATGTTTGTTGTACTTCCTATAAAATCTTAAAAGATGCAGTTGTTGGAAGGCATGAGATCTTTGTAGTAGTGTTTACCCAAGTGTAACGATATGTGTCCTTCTAGTATGACTGCAGCTCAAATCAGACAAAGGACATGGCCAGACTCTGGAGCCAAATTACCTTCTTCCTGCCCTGAAGTGTAAAGACAGGCTGATTAAACAGATGATTAAAAGGTATAAGTGTTTGTGTTGCCTCCTCTTTGTAAAAAATCCTTAAGGTGGACATACTAGGGTCAATATCCATTCAATCGATGAACCCTGAAGCGCAGCGTGATGAAGTAATCACGCTCTGTTGGCCTCTGTTGCAGCTGCAATCCCAATTTAAACTGCAAGGTACTGGAGTGGGAGCCTGAGAGACACATATAAAGGAAGATTTAGTTGTAATAGGTAATCTTTGTGTTGAGGCTTGTGTATGACAAAGTACTGGTACATTGATGTGAATCTACTTTATCTAAGGGGTTCTTAAAAATTTTTTGCAAAAAACAATTTAGGCATAAAAAAAATATTAGTACTAAAGAAAAATACCAAAATATTAGAAAGGAGAAATACCATTGATGATGGTCCCCAAGTCGATTTTAGTCATATTGGGAAAGTAAAAATTTGCTGTACAGTCAGCTAAATGCTTCAGAACTTGGACGGCGCAGGGCAGATGGACAATGACCCAAAGCATACTGCAAAAGCAACCAAAGAGTTTAGGCTGTAATTGACTGCAATTGATTTGCAACCAAGTATTTAAAAGGGAAAGGTTGATTTATGATTATTATTCTGTCCCATTACTTTTGATTCCTTAACAAGTGTAAGGCACATATGAAAACTGTTGTAATTCCTACACCGTTCACCTGATTTGGATGTAAATACCCTCAAATTAAAGCTGACAGTCTGCAGTTAAAGCATTTCAAGCATTGTGTTTTGTTTCATTCCAAATACCTTGTGATGGTGTATAGAGCCAGAAATGTTAGAATTGTGTTGATGTCCCAATATTTATGGACCTGACTGTATATGCACTTCACAACTTGTAATTGTTTTATTTACATATACTTATATGTTTAATTGCTTTTACTTTTTCATGTAATGGAATAAATAAAACTTAAATAACGTTTGATATTATTGATGACTTACCATTAAAAAGCAGTTAAACGTGTATACCTATTGAACACAAAACAAAAATAACAGGGTTTTTTCACATTCAATGCTTGCAACAGATTTGTACAATAGCAACGCATATTATTGGACATGCTGTTAGGCTTTGTTTCCATTGTACGTCGGGAGCCCTCTGCTAAGCGTATAAGCTAAGCAGGGGTCCCGACGTATCCCATAGACTCAGCCTGCCGGCGGATGGTCTGTTTAGACATCCGCCGGTGTACAGGCTGAACGTACTCGACTACGTTCAGCCTGACACCGGCGGATCGGGTCGGCGCAATGAAGACAGACCCGTCCGCCGAGCAGGTAAGTCTATCTGCTACGTCGGGGACCCCCGCTAAGCGTGTATGCTTAGCGGAGGGCTCCCGACGTAATGGAAACAAGCCCTAATAAGGGTTTTGGCAGTTATAGAAATGATACATGCAGAGATAAGAAGTTGATTGTTTAATGTACTAAAATAAATGATTATGCTGCGTCAATGTGTATCACCTGAAAACATGCAGCTAATTATTTACAAGATGTTAGCTAAAGGTGTAATAGACTGACAGTGCTGCCAAAGTCCTGGCAATACAACAAAGAGGAAAGCCTATTATCCTAATCTGGGATCAGACTACATTGAAGATGTATTTTTGTAGTAAACATTAGAGGAGACATACTCCTTTATCAGAACAATGGTATTCCTAGCATATCTGACACCAGGGGCTGATTATTTCTTTACACAATGTAACATGTAACAACAATGTAACAACAAATTTGCAACAATAAAGACAGGCAAGGGTGTCCATACATAGACCAATATTTGTATAGATTTGAGTACAATAGATCGCTGTGTGCATGCACGGTAATCTATTTTACTCAAATCGATGGCGGACACCGGTTTCTTCGAGCGGAATTAAGAAACCAGTAAGAAACCTTAAGGAACCTCAAGGCTTTACTCCTTAAGGCTTTGTTTCCATTGTACGCCGGGACCCGTACGCTAAGCGTATACGCTAGCAGGGGTCCCGACGTATCTCCGACGTATCTCACAGACCTTTGCCTGCCGGCGGACGGTCTGTCTTCATTGCGCTGAGCTCATCCGCCGGTGTCAGGCTGAACGTAGTCGAGTACGTTCAGCCTTTACACCGGCGGATGTGTAAACAGACCATCCGCCGGCAGGCAAAGGTCTGTGAGATACGTCGGAGATACGTCGGGACCCCTGCTAGCGTATACGCTTAGCGTACGGGTCCCCGTGTACAATGGAAACAAGCCCTAAGGCGCCCATACATCTTACAATGTTACCATAAAATTTCTGTACAAACGACTTTTGTTCTAGCAAAACCATGTAAAATAAGTACCTTTCTAAACCTTCCAATCACTATGTATTCTATCAGGGAGGACCCGGCACTATATAGTTGGTAGATCAAAAGGAAATGGTATGGAGTGATGTAAAGGTGTATTGGGGGGCTGTAGTGTTGTTTATTTCGTCCTTCGCACTAACAGGAGGTCTCAGAAAATCCCTTTTTAATTTTAGGCCATTTATCCCTGTGAAGATGTGGTGCCAATCGAAAAAAGAAGTTTTTACTGTACCAAATCAAGGAATTATATTCGCCACGGGTGCCTCCACATGTGCCTTTTTTTCAAGTGGGACTCAAACCCATACTAATAGACAAAAGAATACATTAAAGGTGATTTTGACCTCAAGCAGCAAGACAAATAAAAAAAATTAAACCTGTATTATTTGCTTTTCCTAGAGTTCTTTAACCTTTGCACAGCAGCTTGAACATAGATCTTATTTCCTTGGTAAATACCTATAGGCCACGGTGATAGTGTCACTGACGTCATTCTAAGTTTGTGTGTTTGCTTTGAGATTAGTGTCTGGTATGTTTTGTGACAAATTTAATTCATTGATAAGCATTGCTGTTGTCACCTTCTTTAGCATAAAAACAGTTCCTGTTTTGTAATGTATACAAAAGTAACATAAAAAAGGAACTTCAAGTAAAGAAAAATTTTTTAAGCAAAATACTGTACAATAATTAAGATAAATATTAAAGCAGTACCTATAATAACTATAAAATAATACATGTGCTTAATGATCTTAGCTAGTATATTGGATTTTCACTATATGATAAAGTATTGGCACACACCTCTTAATGATTGAATTTAGACCCACTATAACAGGGGTACAAAATAGAGCATCTATCAATGCAGGCTGTTTACAAACATTTGTGGAAGAAAGGCTTTTTTATAATCTTGGTGATATGACCTTTTCAATAAGTCAGTGAAATGTCATCCCTGCTAGATATTTCTGGCAGAGATGAAAGCCATAGAGTGGAATTATTGCAATGTGGAAAACTTTAGGAACCGAAAATGCACAAATGGGCAGATCAAGTAAAGTCACTGAGCAAAGTGCATAAAAGTCGCCAATGCAAAACATCCTCTAATATTAAGCTCAGTGTGCAGAAAACATAGAGCAGCATACAGGGCACTTCCACTTGATTCTGGGGAAGTTGTAACATATTCTGTGGAATGACACGTCACTGTCATGCAGTCTGATAGATGAGTCTGAGTTCATGTCTAGGATAGAGCTGGGTAAGTCTAACCCAGGTGCCCTTCAGCGGCCCCCCTTGGTCCTCCACTTGCGGCCGCAGAAACCAAACTGCTAATACATAGGGCATAGGAACTCATCTGTCCGCTAACCCCACACTGACGCGTCCTCACCCGGGATATTCTTAGAGTAGGAAGAGGGGTGAGGGACTCGTCAGTATAGATTGAAAATGTTATGTGTGGCCCCTTAGCGATGCCAAGGGCCGCACTTGTGACCCTCCAAACCAACTCAGTTGCCCACCACTGGTCTAAGCCAATAAAGCCAATAAAATCCCACTCAGTCATATCACTCCCTTGTCGCTGCCTACAGAGCTGCCCCAATGACAATGTTTCCTGGTACTTGTAGCATTGAGATGTGTAGTAATGTTTAAATTGGTTGTTTATGGCACTAAATTTATTTTTTGGGCAGAGACTAAATAGGGAATAAAATGAGGACACGAGGTGCACAACCTAGTGCAACAAAATTAAGTACTGTAAATTATAAATTAAAAGTCAAAATACTCACAATAAAGGAGGTACAGTGCAGGCGTAGCAGGGGGCTGATCTCCTACAGTGTCTTCAGCCGTGTTGATAGCAGGATGATGTCTCTTCCTGGTTACGGATATCACTTCCTGGTTACAGGTGCTGCAAGGTTCAGTAGGATCAATGGGATGATGGCAGCCTTTTGTCTATCATCAAGGGTAAAGCTAGGCACACACAGGTAGATCTGTAAAAAGATTTGAGTACAATCAGTCAATGTGCGCGGTCAGTGATTGATTGTACTCTAATCTGTTTACAAACCTACCTGTGTGCCTTCCTTCAGGCTCTATTGATTCCGATCGAAGAAGCTCAATTGAACAAGGTTGCAACATGTTGGAAAACTCCATTCAATCTCCATTACTTTGCATGAAGACATGATTCTTCATGTAAAGTATTGGATGTCATCGGCACCTGCCTCCTTCCTCCACAGCCATCCGACTGTCAGTGTGAAGGGGACAGAGCCAGCACTCTTCACACTGCAGCTGGATGCTGTGGGGAGAGAGGCAGGCTGGATGGGTTTCTGCCCAGCTTGTAGCACGTTCTGATGCAAAGGCTAAAAGCTGGGGAGAACGGGTCCCCGGGGTCCCCATTAGATGGGAATCATTGTGCCCATGTGGTTCAATTGATCCCCGATCAATCACAGCGTGGTGAATACAGGAATTTACCCGTGTGTGCCTAGCTTTACTGTTTGATTCAGTAGAAGTAATAGTGCATGTTGTGGGTGGCAGCCCTTTCTCAACCCTTCATGGCCGAGATACAACACAATAATCAATATACTACTGCACAAAGGTCTTTGAAATGAGTTGCTGACATCAAAATAAGCATATTTTTTTAAAACTTTGATACAGCTTCTCAGTTTCAACTTTGATATGTTATCTTTGTACAATTAATGATTTATAGATCATCATATATTTAACACTGCACCCAACTTTTTTAGGATGGGGTTTAATGATGAGCAAGCACCAAAGTGTTTGGGTGTTCGGTCCGAACACATTGTGTTCTACTGAGCAGACAACCAGGCACCCCCTGTTTGGAAGAGGGGAGGGTGCCTGGCCCAGTTCAAAAGTTCACAAAGACAGACAGAAACACCAACCACATGGACCGGAAATACAGCCAAACCCACCCCAAAAATATATTTTACATGAAAAATTATAGCCTTCTCCTATACTGAACATATATTTATTATTTGTAACAAAAAAGTAAATGGTTACAGATAATAAACTGGAAGGAGGAATGGTTTGTAGTAATCCTTTACTCTTTCAAAGGCATTAACACCAGCGCGGCAATAGGCGATAACCACAGAGTCACTTTCAAACACAGTAAAAACCTGTTATCTGTAATAATTACATTTTTTTATCACAGATAACAGCAACATCCAGCATTAATCAAATCACCTACATACACTCAATTACCTCAAAACACCTAGAAAGTTTTATATTTAATAGTTTCATCAATTATTAGATATAAAACCTCAATCCCAACAATTCTGTAGTGACAGCAATCCGATACACTACAAACATACCAGAAGACCACCAACAGCTATTAAAGGATGAACCCCTACCCAAAGCAAAACCAACCACCAGCAAAACAACATAACTCACAACATGAAATCAAATGTAAAATTAAAAAAAATACATTAACTAGATAACTCAAAAAATTGAGCAATAACAATCTTCCAAATAACCTGAAATAAGCCATTCGCAAAACATTAACCCCCTATCCTACAATAACTAATAATTAATGCCACTAAAACACACAAAGCTTCCAAAAATTTAACAAATCAATGTTTTATGTCATCATGAAATACATTATGACATATAACATACAACCCAAGCCAACTGTACATTTATTAACAAATATACATACACGGAAAATTCAATGCATACAGGGAGTGCAGAATTATTAGGCAAGTGGTATTTTTGAGGAATAATTTTAT
>CM070033.1:87545161-87584019 GCA_036250615.1 Ptychadena robeensis
CAATAATAAAATTTATTCCTCAAAAATACCACTTGCCTAATAATTCTGCACTCCCTGTAGATTGGTGTCTCCTTGACAAAAGTGACCTAAATCATAATGAAAAAAGCCACATATTAGAAAACCAAACAATGCATATTAATATTATTTGTTTTCAAAATACTAAGCATTGATTTTATGTACCTTGCAAGGTGTCTATCAAATTAGCAGTCTAAAGGCCCCCCATATACATACACATGTCATGCTGTGTGACTTCGTGGCCAACAATCTACCACCCATCTAATGCGGCCACTCCTGTTTCGAGTGCGATCAATCGATCCTGTTTGAAGACAGGTCGGTGAAGCAGGTATTGGACATGTCCTCAAATCCTACTCGATCTTTATGCTTTGGCTGGGGACGGCGATCAAGCGCCTAAAGTTCGCTTTGATTCCCATCCAATTGACGTTTGTCCCAGTTGCACCACGCTTCGCTCAATCGGGTCATCAATCGAGCGCCCATCGTGACTTACACTCTTGCCTTACAATTTCTGTATAATCATCTTTTTTTTTACCAAAACCATGTAATGAGGACTGTTTCTAAACCTTCCAATCATTCTGTATGGGAGGCCATTCTACTTGACTTTCTAGTCGATTTCATGCTTAATTTCTATCCAAATTTGGACCAAACCACACCATCAACTCAATACGATCATGCTATTCAGTCTTGAAAATGGATTCCTTTTTAACTGAAACAATCAACTAATCAAGTGATGACTATCGTAAAACTGAAATGGCCACAACCTGTCAGGTTAAAAGATTTTATATTATACAAGTATCTGAAAGCTTTTAAGATGTTTTTTTCATTGTATACAATCGTATTGGGTAGCATGCCTAGGGACCTTCATCTTCATACCTGGAAAGAAAAAAATATAAGGAATAATTTTTTAACTGGTTACAATGTGTGGTAGTATGATGGATCTTAAACTGACAGTCGATCACAAATCTATTGATTAAAAAAATCAATGGAATTGTGGTACCTTTTTGGTCCATTTTTAAACTTTTTTTCTATTTTTATTGCCTGAGCTTTCGCTGCACACTGCTTTAGAAACCTACCTAGTTAGTAGGTTTTGCACAATTTTTCTCAACCCGGAAACACCAAAATTGTAGTGGAGGATCCAATTGTCCATTATAATAAACGTTGCTGGTTTGTTTTATCAGTCTATTGAGAAGGATGAAAATGTAAGTCCCGTATTTTCCAGCGTATAAGACGACTGGGCATATAAGACGACCCCTAACTTTTCCAGTTAAAATATAGAGTTTGGCTTATTCTTGCCGTATAAGACTACCTCTCTTCCAACACACACCAAATACATTTTTTTTAAGTCTTCTCTGAATTTCAACCCCCAGGTCTCCAATACCCTTAGAAGTCCAATCTTGTTTTTGGATTAGTCATTTACATTCCCAATTTGACACCCCTATCTTTAACCATTTACAGTTATAAATGTTTCCCTGCAGTTATCCATGGGACATAAATTGTATACATTTGACAATATTATAAAATAGCTGTAATCTCAATCTCTCTGCAATACCAATGTCAGCCACAATGCTAGTGAGCACACTTGCCGTCAGTAGCAGCCAGCTACTTTCACAGACATCGGGAAGGGGAAGGAGGGGGTGAGGGGGATGCTGAAGATCTCTGGCTCTTGACGGCCAGTGCGCAGTAGACCTATAGGCTCCTCTAGATGGTTGGCCAGGGACAGGAGTGCCCCCTGCCCCCCCCCCAATGGTGGCACCCGGCATATAAGACGACCCCCAACTTTTGCACACCTTTTCCTGTGTTCAAAAGTCGTCTTATACGCTGGAAAATACGATAAGTATTACAAGGAAGCCATGATCAGGGCTGTGGAGTTGGACTCCAACTCCTACTAAATTTAAATGGGAATAAAAATAAATAAAGCTAAAGTTCAAATGTCCCAATTCACAAACATCATAATTAATTTCTTCTCTGCTATAAGAAAAAGCCCAAATGCATTATAAATACATGATGCATAATACTAATGATGCTCTGGTTTCATTGAAGTCCAATACATTGTAAATAAAAACATAGCAAGTAATGGAATCTTCTGGAGCTATATTCACATAGTGTCTAGGCAGAGGTATACAGGGCGTGTATGTTGTTGGATGCTGCATCACCTGAGGCATGAAAGAAGACATTTGATTAGCAGTAATGCCTTTGTTAAAGAAAATGGAGGACATCTCCACTCTTTTGCTGATTTCAAATGGTTGGTTTCAGTTGGGCAGGTAACAGTCGGCCCTCCCCAAAAACCGCTGTGGCACACAGTGTACAGACAATTGGCCGGTGGTTGTCAAATATGGACAACTGGCCCCATGTAATCCTTATGGGCAACCATCTCATTCTGTGCATCAGCTGTAAGTGGGGATCTTGGTAATGGTTTTGGGGTTTAGAGGCATTTTATTGGAACATGTACTTGGAGAAATGCTGGGTATCCTGTCCATTTACCTGAAAGGATAACAAAGCTGCCATAGCTTCCTATAGATGTGCAATTTAATGGTCAGTCAGTCCCTTACCTGTGTGTTGCTTTAAGGTGGGTTTACACTCAACAATTTGTTGGATTTGTTTGATGGATACATTTAGTTCAACCTCAAAAGGATGAAAGGTCATCGAACATGTTGGTAAATTTGTATCTGTCGTTGTAATTTTAAATGTATTTTCATTCGATATTGGGATGAATGAACAAAAAATCTACATGTGTAAACCCACCTTTTTGTCTTTTTATATTAACATTGTTGACATATTGAAAAGGTCCTCTTGAAATAAATCCTTTAATTTGGTAAAATTTACCATATTTTTCTGCTTTTCCTTTGTCTTGTGGTGCAACAGCTGTGGGTGGTCGCACCTTTACTCACAACAGCGCCTTCACTCCCTGCAATTAGTTTAGCATGGAGGCAGAGGAGCTTTCAGTTGGAAGATCAATTTGAAGATCGGTTAAGCAAGTTTCAAGAAGTTTGAAAAGTAACTGAAAGGTCTACTTTACCCGCAGAAGAGAAAAGACGAGTCCTGAACCTAGCAATGCTGTGTTCTAGAATTGTATCAACTCTGCACAAATCATTTGACAGATGAACATATTTTATTTTTGTCTTTACTGGTTTGGATTGAGTTAAGCTTAAAGTAAATTGATGAGGGTTATTTTAGATAATGCTTAGAGCCCTATGCCTGGCATCGATTTGTTAAGTTGCATTGATTTGGCATTTGAACCACATGTTCTATTTTAAGATGGCAAAATTATCCAGTGATATTGTGTTTTCCAGTACATACTTATCAATATTCTAAAAGCATAGTAATTTCATCAAGGCAATGGTAAAGAATTGTAAAAAAGGCTGGTCTTGCTAGGCTTTGTTGGTAAAGTAGCTAGTTCTATGAAGATACATCACTAGACACATTTGGTACACTAAAGGCCCCCATACATGTTTCATTTTCCCTACGCTGCCGATTTCACATTCTATAGCAATTTATAATCGTCGTTGGTTGGTTCGATCGATCGAAGTACAATCAAACTACCTCCAAAAGCGATATTTGATAGATGATAGTTCGATCGATCAAAGCATAATCGAAGGAAGTCTATCGTATACACACCAAAATGTCTGCCATCAGATGTATAAGTATGCTTATTATTTAAATCAAACCAAGAATGGTCGGGCACAGCAAAATAACACTATAGTCAATCAAAATGTTGTGACATGTCCAATCTCACTTTTTGATAAATTTTTTGGGTAAATTTCGATCAATCTAGTTTGATCAAACCATCTATACAGGCACAGATTTTTGGTCGATCAACTTTAAAATCATTTGGTTTAGGTTAGTCGAACAGGAAAATCGAAATGGGTATGGGGGCCTTACTTAGCGACCAAAGCTTGGATTTGGCAATGGTTTTGATGTCTAATATGGATTTAATTCCTGTAATGGTAGTTAAAGCTGAACTTCAGCCTTGCCTGCTTACAGAATTGTTCATGCTCATCTCCTTTACTGTGAGGTCTAACTGTGATTCCACTGTTAACTGCGAGTACTCACAATATGTGTTACAAGCTACATTTATACCCTGACTGGAGGTCATCCAGCATCTTTATCCATTTCCTTCCCAGTTACTTTTCCCAGGTCAATGACTTTTGTCATTGGTGTTATTTTGGTGCCTTTTCTTTTAATGTCACCAGGTATGTGATGAGAGCTTCTGTGTGTTCAGTGTTGGAGCAATGGATGTGTAATGCAATGGTGGCCAAGTTATCTTGTGGGAAGCCAATTATAAGGCTAATTAACACAGGTGGTTTTTAACCTGTCAAATGCAACAACTGCCCAGGGAACACAACATGAGACTTTCCTCCCGTGCCGTTTTCAGACGCTTGCCCCATAGGGTTAAAATGGGGGTGTTTCCGAGCGTCTGAACAAAGTTTGCAGGAGCCCACCCCCAGAAGCATATGTTCAGAAAGCTGTCAGCAGTCCAGAAAGCAACAGTGTAAATCCGGCCATAAAGATATTTGGTCATTTTTTGTAGCCAAAGTCAGTTCAATGTAAATTAATGGTAAAAACAATGCATTTTCAAATATTTACAATGTTGACGACTACTGTTAAATATTCCTTATTAAGTCTTGAGGTGTCTTCAAAATGTAATGGCTCTATCTGCGGTACCTTTTAATGCTTCGCTGCTGTAGGTATTGTAGGTACCGAATTACTAAATGTAAACAGTTAAAATAGCATGTATTTTTTTAAGTTGGGTTCTGGACTACATAGCTCAGTGTTAAGTTTATTGGTGCTGCATTCATGCATTAGATTTTATTTATTTATTTATTTTTTACCTCTCGTTTTATTTTACTTGTTAAGAGTATGTTTCCACTTCGTTTTGTGATCTGTCGGGACCCCTGTGTTTAGTGCAGTGCTTGGCAGGGGTCCCGATGGATCACATACACTGCCTGGTGGATGCTCTGTTTCGACATCAGCCGATGCAGGGGTTAACGTACTTCACTACGTTAATCCCTGCATAGACGGATTGGCTCAGCGTCGTAAGAACCGAGCAACTGCCGAGCAGGTAAAAGTGTATGTGATATGTTGGAACCCCCCGACAAGCACTGCGCTTAACGTAGGGGTCCCGACGGATCACACAGCGCTGTGGAGACTTGGCCTTATGCTTGCCATAGAGGCTGATTTTGCCGCTGACCAACGGGCGTCCACGCTCGCACCGTCGGTCAGCGGCAAAATCGGCTGCCAATCAGTGTGTGCCCACAAGGGGCGACAGATCCCTGTCGCCCCACAGCTCGGCCGGCCAGAGAACCGACATGTCCAATGTTCTCTGGCCGATGCCATTAACTTCAATGAAGACCGGCGTCTTCATTGAAGTTAATGGCTGGCACACAAAGGGTGCCCAGCCGATGAAGTCAGCCCGGGAATGCAGCGTGATGACGCCATCATGCTGCATTCCAGAGCTCATCGGCACTCGTCTGTCGGCACCCATCTGTGGGTGTATGGCAGGCTTAACTCTGTCAGTTACACACCTCTGTGTAACTGGCAACAGTTCGCTCCTCTGTACCCATAAATCATCCTTACCATTCTTAGATGCTCTTCTATTTCCATTAAGCCACATTTTTGGCAGTTTTAACATCAGATTTTTGCACTTGAAAAGGTTGTTGATGTAAAAAAAAAAAAGATGCAGCCACCGTGTGTACGGGCCATTTCAACCAATGTTACCATTAACACTGTATACGTTGCGTTTTTAAAAACTCACTGCTGTATGCATTTTTGATTTATTTTTCCTGCATTTTTATTCATTTGTTCAAAAACGCAAATGAAAACTCAGATGTAATGTAAAAACGCATGTGTTTTTGTATATATGCAGAAACACATCCCTATAAAAATGCATGCTTTTAAAAAAAACCACATATATAGAGTGAATGGGCCCTCAGGGAATATATTATGTACGTTTAATCCCTTAGTATGAGCATTTCCAGTACTATATTATTTGAAACGCTATCGCAACACTGATACGGTTTGTACTGGTCAGCATTTGCTAACACGAACACATGCATTGCTTGTACACAACACAGTGTGGAGCCCTTAGGCACCATTCATATGGGTGTCTGGAAATGCTGCCTTTCCTGCACCCAGGCTGGATGCCCAAAAAGTGCCACAGCCCGTAAGATGTCCCCTGGTCCCTTTCTGGGCATTTGCTCACATGCGAATGCTTCCTAAAAGTTCTGTTTTCTCCACGCTGATTTTTTCCCATGGCATGTTCTAACTGTTGATTGTTATTGGTATCCTACTGTACATGGTGGACTGGACAGAACCAAGCTCTTTCCATACACTATAAACCTTGTTTGATTTTGCACTGGGTGCATTCTTCTGCGGTCACACATCAGTAGTTTTCCTTGTCTGCATTTTTCACTATCGAGCCCATAAATAAAACTGAAATGTCTTTGTTAGGGGGATTTTATGTAAAAAGTAGAAAAAAAAAGCAAGGAAAGCAGCCTTTCCAGAACCTACGGTACATGCCTCATTTCGCAAAATTACCACCATAGTCAGATGTTCTACTCTCCCCTGATGTTTTATTATTGTGCCCTGCTTTATGCAAGTTAAACATTTAAATAACAAAAGGCTAAATTATATAAACTGTTAATCTTTGAATTTGGTTCAGTCAGTTTTGTGATCCCAGTATTTCCTGGAAAAGCAAAGTTTGCTTGTGCACTTCTTTATTTATATGCGCACCATAGGTTTTGCTAGGAGCACCCATTGCATGCTGTTTAGTGCATGAAGGTGGCTAAGAGTGAAGCTAGTCATGTGTAAAATTAGTTTTGTTAGACAAATTTTAAATCGCGGTTATAGAAAATACTGTGGCTTAAAAAAGTTCTTCATTTTACCTCTCTAAAACTTCACAGTACCCCTAAAAGTCACTGGACATAGTGGGCACGTGTGAATATTTTGGGTGCTCTTATTTAGTTGAGATTGAAAGGTGGTTGATCTTTGTAGTCCAGCAGAAATAAAGCAGGTTGGTATTGGCCATTATATTTCTGGCAACATCAATAAGTGTATATTTTGATTTGGTCCATTATTAAGATTTCACAGTAACCAAAATAAAAAAATAACTCCTGTTTTATTTTTATTCTAGCTTCCAATTAAAGCTGGGCAGCAGAATACACACACCAAAGTGAGCATGGAGCATAACAAAGAGTGTCTCATAAACATTTCAAAGTACAAATTCTCCTTGGTCATAAGTGGACTTACACACATTTTAAAAAATGTAAACAATATGGTAAGTTTCTAGAATATGGTTCCCTAACATATGGCAACATTGGTTAATGTGATATTAAAATATATTTAAAGCTTTTTTATTTTTTTTTTTTTTTTGCTATGAATGGAGTTGTGCTGTTTAGATAGTAATCTTTTATCTGTTCCATTAGGAATATTTCCTTTCAATTCCTGTCTTTAAAATGAAACTCAAATCTTGTCAGTGTGTGCAGGTGGCAGAACACGGAGGGGAGACATTTGCTTTTTTTTATGGGGCAGCTGCCTTAGTTTTTCTGCCTTTCTTTTCATTTTTGGCAGTTGTCAAGGGAGCCCCATTTAGAAAGATTCCCTCTATTCCTGCTCTGTAAAAAGGATGCCAATACCTTGGCATCCTATTTCCGTCCAAGTGACATCAACTTCTACTCTGAATTATAGTGGTCTCCTGGGAAAACCAAAGGTATACATCTTCTTATCTGTAATTCAAGAAGCAGTAAACCCCAATAGGAGGGGATCTAGCCATAGGTTAAATAATGTACTGACAAAACAGGATATTTGATGTGATTAAGTTCTTGCATTTTCCTTTTCTGAAAAA
Source organism: Ptychadena robeensis (assembly GCA_036250615.1). NCBI lineage: Eukaryota > Metazoa > Chordata > Amphibia > Anura > Ptychadenidae > Ptychadena > Ptychadena robeensis. The sequence continues at coordinate 87,553,017 of CM070033.1, forward strand.
GGTATTTTAACTGTCCTTACATCTGGCTAGCCTGTCTGTAAGGGCTCTTTCACACTTTCACACTTTACTCTAAAAATGAGACTTAAGCCCCCCATACACCTTACAATGTTACCATACAGTTCATGTAATATAAGGACTTTTCTAAACCTTCCAATCACTATGTATTCTATCAGGGAGCACCTGGCACTACAAAGTTGTTGGTAGATTTAATGGAAATTGTATGGAGTGATCTAAAGGGGTATGGGGGGCGTTTTTTTATACATCTGAATCTCCCCCCAGCTGTGTTTGCTTTACCAACAGCATTCATGAAAATAAATGTCACCACTATAGATATGGAAGGTTCCATCTGGTTTTTGCATTGTAGATCTAGCCATTAACTACTGAACATATTTTTTGTTCTGACCTATGGTCTCCCTCCACTTCTGTATCTAGCCAAGAAGGCAGTTTTTTTAAATTGGGGGTAAAAGGAAGCACTTCCTTCCCTTGATGCAGCCATATTGGTAAACCTTTGCCCTACACGAGACCAAAGCACATTTTTGTGAGTGTAGGTTTTACTGGGATCATGTACGTGGATTTTTAAGTCACAGTTGTCCACGGTGGAAGTCTGCTTTACCAAGTCTCACTAACCAGAAAATTGATGTGGAAATCTCCCAGGTTAAATCCTGCACCTTCATTTCCTGGGCACTGTACATTAGCTTCAGCCTTGTGAAATCGTGTTCTTGTATTTTGTGTCCTAAATAGTTTTTTTTAGTCTTGGATGATCTTTTTATATTTTAAAAATGACATGAATGTATACTTTTGCTAATCCCACAGTTTTCTGCCCTCTGAATGTTTTTTGTTTTATATTTCTAGAGGATATTTGGGGAGGTTGCTGAAAAAAATTTGTATTTGTCTCAACTGATTATATTGGATACACTGGAAAAATGTCTTGCTGGGGTGAGTTAAATTTTTTTTTATTAAGTCTAATGTCTAATTGCTTTGAAGGTAAGAGTTGAACTATCAGAGGTTAAAGGTACAACAATTGTGCCAAAAAGCATTCTTTAATCTCCTGGGCTTTTTTAAAAGAGCACGTCGTAGTCAATCTGGGTGGATCACAGTAAAATCCACTGTGACTTCCTTCCCTCATTGATGCTCCAAACACATTCTGTTGTGCTCTAAAAAAGCAATGCCCCTCCATTAATATGAAGGTCAATGGTGCCACCTACCCCCTGCCCCACAGGGTTTATTTGTAGTTAACTCAGGGTGAGTTTCATGAGCTGAAAAACTTACTTGAATTAAATCTGGCAGAATGCCCAGGAGGTTAAATGAACATGAAATGTGTACAACTGAAATGTGTTGAAACGCAATGGAGGTTGGTCAAGCCTTTTATGTGGGGGCTTCCAATTCCCAATGGTGTCCCATCTTTCCCTAATTACTTACAACCCCCTCTGTCTGCACAAACTAGTGTTGGGTACTATACCCTCGTAAGTATTATTTAAACAGTATTGCACTGCAAAAAGTAGTGTGGTTTTATAAGTAAGCTTTAAGGTTAAGGTCTTTCTTAAAGAGAAATTGGGAAGAAAGTCAAGGTGTTGGTGAGTATAGCCTCCTAATTGGTTATTAAACCTTCATATAGAAATATAAAATCTTGTGCATACACCTACACTTTTATTGCTTTCAATTGTTTCGTTGTACTTTATGCACTTTTATTGCACTTGATGCATTTTTTCTTATTTATAAACAGCCTAAAATAGTGACCAGGCAATTCTTGTTTTGCGGTGGCTACCTTTAAGCTATTTGAATTCTATCCATGGTCAAGCTTGTGAACAGAGAAGTTCCCTTAACAAAAGTGGCTAACATAGTATTCTGTAGCATCATGCAGTACCTGCTGGTATGCTCCTAGTTGGTCTGAGGTTTATCCTAAAGCAGGATAATTACCCAAAACATATAAGTTATGCCAAAACTACAAACTACCCTTTCATGTAATGATGAATTTCTTGTGAATTGGTCAGCACAGTCCCCATACTAAAATTCCATTGAGCTTGGACAACTGGACAGAAGCGTGAAACCAAAGTGGCCTAAATGTCACTACAAGTGTATAGGAAGGAATGCATTTGGGAAGAATTTTCTGAATATTTTTTTCAGTGTATTTTTTTAAACCTTTATTTTCATTACACAAATATGTACAAAATGTGTTAGAATGTAACATGGAACACAGATTAAACAAGTTTTCATTCTTTGCAAAGAAGAGGAAATGATGGACAGTAGTGTGATCAAATAAACCTGTGCCTATAAAAGGCCACATGGACCATAATCCTCTAATAAATGTTCTAGGTTTTCTTTCTTTTTCCAAAATGTTTAGTCACTTCATGGTTTGTAGAATAGTGGAACCCCACTGGCCACTGTAGTTCCTTTAATTGACCCCGAATGGGACTGATTTTATTACAATCACATCTGTTTTTGTCAATGACCAGGAGAAGCCCCATGTTGTGATTGGCGTGGCGAGGACCAAAATGGGCTATTATGCGTCTGTGTATACCATATAGCCAGCCCTTGTTCTATGAAAATGCTAAAAACACAATATGGGTGTTTGTGCACTGTATATGTATGCTTTGCCTTTACCGTTGTACTTTCTTGTACAGCAGGGTTGGCTTTTCCCCCCAGTGCTTGGAATAATGATTTAATTGGCAGCCTAACCCTCCTACTCAGGAAGTCGGAATTTACATGTTTATTTTAACTGAATCAAAAAAATGTGCATTGAAGGTCTCGTGAAGTATATTACTGCATTTCAAAATGTATTATTTTTCATGCCTGTAAGTGAAAAGACATCAGAGGATCCCTGTTGTGTAGTTTTTTTCATTATATACAGCTGATCTCGTCATTGGAAGACAACAGCAATCGTTTTTCCAGGTGTTTCCTGCTTTAATAATCCCGAATGAGCCAACTTCCACAGTGACACAAACTCTGCTTTTCTACTTCTTATACCATATTTCCAAATGTTGAAGGGCCTCTAAATAAACAGATCTGTAATTTTACCTTTTTTATTATTGATGTTGATAAAGCAGTTTAGGGCTTAATCCAAAAAGAGAAATTAGATTGTTTACAGTGACACTGATATAAGTAGCCCAGAATCAAATCCTTCCAAGCTTTATAGTCATTGACAGAGTGCTGTTTTGGTTGCAGAATGGACAGAGCAAACTTTATTCTCTTTTGTTGTGGGGGACATAAACTGCCGTCAACTTTAAACCATTTTGCATAAAAACTTTCAGATCTGGGTGATATGCAGAAGTAAATTTTGTACAGAAGTATTTTATCCCCAGAAGTATTCATTGCAATCTCTGTATTTACATATTTTTTTTTCCCAGCAACCAAAAGACACTATGCGCCTGGATGAAACCATGCTTGTAAAGCAGCTGCTACCGGAGATCTGCCATTTCATTCACACACATCGAGAGGGCAACCAGCATTCAGCTGAGCTGCGGATTTCTGCATCAGGAGTCCTGTTTTCCTTAAGCTGCAATAACTTCAATGCAGTTTTCAGTCGCATTTCTACTAGGTAAGAAGCTGTTTTATATTGTATTAGTAAAGCTGGTCATACACCTTTTAGATCTGTCAGATATCCTTTAAATCTACCAACAACTATGTAGCTGATATTTTAAAGCCTTTGGGTTTAGTTTGGGTACACCAGTAAAGTCCGAGTTTAATTATGAAAGGCATAAGATCAAAATGCCACCCAATTAACTTGATCTGGTGATGTTTGTTGTATCCATGGGCAGATAATGGCAAGATCTTACATGATAATGGTAGTTCTTAATGATATCTAAATTCATAAGCTATGATTTTTTTGTGCTTAAAACTGGTCATACACCTTTAAATCTCTCTGTCAGATATGCTTTAGATCTACCAACAACTATGTAGTATAGGGTCCTCTGCGACTAAACACAGGTAGACTTGATTGTTTGGAAAGTCCCTCATATTACATGGGGACCCTTAGTGATAATGTCCTGCTTATACCTAATATAAATCAGTGCTTGATGTACTCCTTATGAGCATATCCTTCAGTTTTTTTTTCTTTTGGTGAGGTAATTTGTCAGTGTATTCATAGATGCTGGGTCAGAATTTTATTACACACTGAATGTGATGATTTTCAAAAACCCTTCCGCTGTTTTAAGGCCCCCATACACCTTACAATCTTTCCATACAATTTCTGTACAATCAAATTTTGTTCTACCAAAACCATGTAATATGAGGACCTCTCTAATCCTTCCAATCACTCTGTATTCTATCAGGGAGGACCTGGCACTACATAGTTGTTGGTAGATCTAATAGAGATTGTATGGATCGATCTTAAGGTGTATGGGGGTCTTAAGACCAGAGCATAATCAAGGCCCACATCATTGACAGCAGATTTGATAGATGTGTAACCCAAGCATGTTAAAGTACAAATGGCACAAGAATGCATGTTATATGGGTTACCTTAACACAGCTTGCCTTCACTTACACTCTTATACTCTGGTTCATAGTCTAATTTAAAATGTATTATAGTGTAATATGTGGAAATGGGTTTGGCAGGAATGCAGGTTTTTGTCAACAGAAGATTAAAAAAAAACATAAAACAGTTAACTTTATATTTCTTAAGGTATTTAAAATAGAAATTCTCTTTTTGTAGTTAAGTTTGTAGATATGTGCTAGATTCATTGCCGCTTCGAGCACCGTGCACACTCACGGCCATCTGTCTAGTGCATATCCTGCTCAAAGACAGGGTTATTGGACATGACCATAAATCACGGTGGATGTCCATTGCTTTGGATGGGGATCGCGGGTCCCCATGCAATGCATCGGCTGAGCTGGATGAAGCAGCAGTGCTGCGCTTCCAGCTCCTTCGATATTAGGCTCAGCGCGCTGATGTCATCACACTGAGCTAGAAGGCTGATCCATCTCACGGGCAACGAGCCCTAAATTGTGACCACTCCAAATGTTTGATAATTACTTAAATACATCCCCCAGTGCTACTTTAGCCGAGAGATCGGTCTCTAAGGTGAAATATGCCTCTCAAGTTTACTATAAGCTTCAGCTAAAGTATCCTAATTAAGTAATCCGTTTTTTATTCAATATGCCCTTTTTTGGTTTTAGGCTGCAGGAGTTGACAGTTTGTTCGGAGGATAACGCTGATGTTCATGATATAGACTTGGTTCAGTACATAAATGTGGACTGTTCAAAACTCAAAAGGCTTCTACAAGGTTGGTGGATTCAGATTTTCTGTCCTTTATGGTAATCCAACTGGATTAATATTCTACAGAAAATTACAAAATTGTCATTTTTTCCCCCCCCAGATACGGTTTTGAAATTTAAATCCCTGAAGAAAGTGGCTCAGTTGGCAGTTATTAACAGCCTCGAAAAGGTAAAATGAACAACATGTTTTATGTGGTCACTGTGTCTATTAACTGATGCTTGCCTATCAAGTAGCATTAGTCAATAATAGGATAGGTATACATTCATATCCTGGATAACTCCCATACCGCCGTATCTTTGCATGTGCTAATGCATTCATGATGCTCAGTGTTCTCCCCAAAGCAGATTGGCCGGGCGGCCCGCCCGGGAGATTTTGGTCCCCGCCCGGCACACAAGTCCTCCGCGGCGAGCAGCCTGACAGACGGCGCCTCCCATTCTTCAGGAGCGTGCCACAGCCACTGAAAGACTCCGGCCCGCGGCACACTACCGGAGCCGCGGGCCGGAGTCTTTCAGTGGCTGCGGCGCGCTCCTGAAGAATGGGGAGGCGCCGCCTGTCAGAGGACTTGTGTGCTGCCGCTGGCCGGCAGCCTATGAGAGAGGCCGCCGGACCGGTGCAGGCGGCGCGATGACGTCATCGCGTCATGACGTCATCGCGCCGCCCGGCTGAAAAAAAAATCTGGGGAGAACACTGATGCTAAATTGAGACTAGGCCTAAATGAGTGGAATGTATGTTGAATTAAAAATAATCTGCTGTGTCAGAGGAAAAAACTGGACGGGTAATTCGTGTTTGAACAGTAGCCTGAAGTTTGTAATCTTTTGTATGTTTTTTTTTTTTTTGCTAAAAAAGCAGCCCTTTTCCTGATCCGTAACGGGGCCCTATCATCCATTATACATCCATTAGGATTCCTAAGCTGTATGTCTGCAATGAGGGTTTTGGGTACTTCTGGATCTTGCTGCTATGTCAGGAGATTTGCAGTGAGATTGGGTTATGGCAGTAATATGCTACTCACTGATCTGAAGACTCTAATTAGTAAGCTAGGTCTTACCATTATTGAAATGGATGTCTCTTATATTGGTAATTACATTATCTTTATTTTGCAGGCATTTTGGAATTGGGTTGAAAATTATCCAGATGAGTTTACAAAGTTATACCAGAGGCCTCAGACTGACATGGCAGGTAAGATATCTGCTAAGCAGATGTTGCTTTGCTTTGTGCATGATTTATTCCAGAAAAAATCTGTCGTACAGATGTTCGAGTTTTGTTTTTTTAAACATTTTAATGTTTGAGGTTTTTTATAGATTTGGTTTTTATTTTTTAATTAAATTAGTAACTCAATGTTTTAGATTGAAGGCCGAACATTTAGTCACCTGTGCAAATCCTTTATTGGAGGAATTCTTTATTTTGTTCTAGCAAAACTGCTTAATTTCAGTAAATTTTTTACAAACTTGTCATCCCAGAATAAGCCAAAATTCTTTAGGTACCTGCTATCAACAGTTTTGGAAAGTCCTGTTTTAGTTAGTTATAATTTTTGTTTCTCTATAACTGTTTTCTATAGAAAATTGTTGTTTTATTATTCTAAGAGAAGTCTCATCTAGGTCTGCTGTTTTCTGTATTTTGTGCACAATAAGAAGCCCACCCCCACAAAATTGTAGGGGGAGGGGATTAACATGTGAATCAGGGTGGATAAAAATCAATGAATAATGAAATAAAGATTAGCTTTTTTAATTATATAGAAAAAGACTGTATACGTCACGCTCTTCCACAGGTTTTTGTAAGATTATTGAGCAGTTTCTTTGCCTACAAGATATTATCACAGATGCTTGGTTTACTTTTGCAGTTCTGAAAACTGAATTTGACTCCGTAATGATCAAATGCCGCCGCCTCTTCACAGCAAAAATGCTATAACATAAACATAGTTGAGAAGAATACCTTAATCCTATTGTTCTACAAACCTATGAATACAGAACCCCTTCAGTGCGAAGTTTCATCAAGAAGTTCAGTGAATAGAAACAATATTTTTTTGATTGTTTGGAGTGGAATAGATCTGCACAAGAAGAAAGTGAAACTAAAGCTGGGCATACACGGGTAGATTCCTGTGCAATCGACCGGCGATCAATCACAGCGTGATCACACACCTAGATTGATTGCGAGTCAATTGAACGGTAATCAATGTGTGCACATCAATTTTTTTGAGCATGGATTGCAACATGTTGCAATCCTTGCTCGAAGGAACTGTAATTGGCTCAAATCTTGTAACAGATTAGAGCAACATTGGGTGCCATGAGCGTGCACGGCACCCGATGTTGCTCTCATCTGTTTCTACATCGAGCCGCGTGTGCCCGGCTTAAGTGTGAGGAGGGAGGGGTAATCTATTTAAAATAGGTATTATTATTTCTCCTTCCTAAGTACAACATAAAAGTTGTTCAAATATGAATGATTACCTAAACTGGGCATAAAAAAAACTAATATGAAAAGTTATTGTAAAATTCTTCATCTACTCATCTACATATTAAAGTTATACCAGCAAGATGTAGAAAACCATGATTAAATCAAGCCTTATTGACTAGTGATTTAAATCGGTTCAATTTAAATGAAATCTACCCTGATGTGCATCCTATATATCTTTCCCCAGGAGGTGTCAGAGGCGCTATAACTAGCCAAGTTGCCAGTTCACTGGTATTTTTCAGGGATCAGATGCTTTGATGTATAAAGTGCATCTTCTACAACGGATCTAGTGATCTGAAAAATACAGTAAATACACTTTCATCTTCAGTTTATATCTTGTGAAAATTATTGTTGACTAATCTTCAAAAAAAACCAAATGGAGATATGATTCTGAGATTCAAGGAGACGGGCACTTAAAAATATACTTTTTTTTTTTCTTTTTCTTCTACTAATTAAACCCATCTTAAGCTTGAGTACAGTAAGGGCTTGTCTGCACATTGGTGGCGGCGTGGTTTCGGACCGCGCCTTTGTAGCCGCATTCATTAATTCAAGAAGCCCTGTCCCATTTAGGCGGCCACGACCTGACACGCGTTTTTGGCCACGGGCGGCTCTGTGCAATCTCGCCCATAGACATGAATGGATGCGATTTTGAACCATGTTCATTCATTCTCTATGGACGCGATCCGGGGGGCGGCTGCATTGCAATGTATTGTAACCCGGGAGGCGGTCGCTACCCTCGTGCACATGTATCGGCTGCTCCTCGACGAGCTGCCAATGTGGGGACAAGCCTTAAGAGGCTTCAAGTTGCAGGTCTTTTATAGTTAACTTACATAATTTGCAATATATGTGGGAATCTGCTTTATTTTTAACTGTCTTTTTATTTTTGTTACAGATTGTGCAGAGAAATTATTTGACCTCGTGGACAGTTTTGCAGAAAGTAACAAAAGGAAAGTGGCAGTTTGGCCCCTGCTAATTATTTTACTTGTTCTGTGCCCAGAAATTATCCAGGACATTTCTAAAGAGACAGTTGAAGAAAGCAAAATGAACAAGGTAAGCCAGACGGGAATAGAGCATGAATGCGTTTGTTATGGGTTATCCTCCTTGACATGTAGTAGTTGAGGGACTTTTATGTGTATCCATAATTACAAATTCTTTGACAAAGCATGTGCCTATGCTTTGTGTTTGAGTTTTTTTTACCTGCCATTGAGTTTTTAAAAGCAATTCTGTCCAAACCCAAAAGTAAACCTGTATCTTGAAAACCTAAGTTCTTTAATTAAATGTCTATTCTCACAGGGAGGATACACCTTCTAAACGTGTGAATAGCACCTGCTACTGTCTGTGTAGCTTAACTAACTCCACTGTATATACAGTACATCCAGAAAGTATTCACAGCGCATTTGTTTTGTTACAACCTTATTCCAAAATGGGTGTAGAATTCTAGGGGGAAAATTTTTATTTAAAACACCCTATAATGACAACATGAAAAAAGTTTACTTGAGGTTTTGACACATTTATTAAATAAACTGAGAAATCCCATGTACCTAAGTATTCACAGCCTTTGCTTAATGCTTTGTCGATGCACCCTTAGCAGCAATTACAGCCTCAAGTCTTTTTGAATATGATGCCACAAGCTTGGCACACCTATCCTTAGCCAGTTTCCCTGATTCCTCTTTGCAGCACCTCTCAAGCTCCATCAGGTTGGATGGGAAGTGTTGGTGCACAGCCAGTTTAGGATCTCTCCAGAGATGTTTAATTGGATTCAAGTCTGGACTCTGACGGGGCCACTCAAGGACATTTACAAAGTTATCCTGAACCACCCCTGTCCAGCTAAAAGACGAACCGTCACCCCAGTCTGAGTTCAAGAGCGCTGTAGAGCAGGTTTTCATCCAGGTTGTCTCTGTACATTGCTGCAGCCATATTTCCCTTTATCCTGACTAGTCTCCCAGTTTCTGCCACTGAAAAACATCACATGGTGATGAGCTTTGTCTGGTTTCCTCCAAACTTGACACCTGGCACTCACACCTAAGAGATAAATCTTTGTATCATCAGACCAGAGAATTTAGATTCTCATGGTCTGAGAGTCATTCAGGTGCCTTTTAGCAGGTGCCTTAAATCATACAATTTATTTCTGATGCAAATAAGCAGTCTGACATGAGTCTATTCTTATTTAGTAGTAAACCGTAATTGCCAGGCTCACAATAAAAACCTTTGATTGAGATTGTTCTGTTTTTTATGTGACAAAAAATTGTCAAAACCTCCAGTGTTTAAGTGTTGCATATGTTTTTGGTTTCAGAAATTGTTTCTTGAAAGCCTCAGGAAAGCCTTAACTGGCCATGGAGTAGGGAAACCCCTTACAGAAAGTGCTGCAATTGCTTGTGTCAAGTTGTGTAAAGCATCCACATATGTCAACTGGGAGGATAATTCTGTCATATTCCATCTAGTTCAATCATTAGTCATCGACTTAAAGGTAAGCACAGATATATATATATATATATTGGCCTTGTCTCTGTACAATCCGTGTCTTTGATAGATTTCTTCATGCTGTGTCAATAACTATGAATTGGGCTAAATGCTTTGAGCTCAATGAATTGGGCTAAATGCTTTGAGCTCAATGAATTGGGCTAAATGCTTTTGGATCTTCATTTACGGAGCAGCGATTTCCAGGCTGCCAACAGTTGGCAGCAGCCCAAAAAGATCCTACCCTGGTGTTCAGGCGCCTGACCATAGTGTTGCAGGGTCTGGGGGTCATTCAGAAATCCTCTCATTTAATCCATATCGGGTAAATATTGGGTTCATATCGGGTATGACAAAAAGTGACTGGGTTAACCCATCTTCCAGGCTGTAGCAAATGCTCTATTAATTTATGCTTGAAAGTTTAAATGTCAGACTTTGACTTTTGTATTGAGCTTAGAGCAGACCATTGTAATAAAAGCCCTGGAGAAAAGATGGTGTGCTGCAAACTGTAGCTGGCAAATATCTGTGGGGCTGTGGGTAACATGTTTAAAATATAGCTGCACACTTGACAGACGTTGTAATACATGGGCATGTGTAGCTGCATAAGCAATATAATTATAACCCAGGCCCAATATTGTGTATGCATCAGTAACAACATGCAAGAAGGTAATGACAATCTTATATAAAATATATAATACTGACAACCATAGTGATCTAAACATTTTGTGTCTGCAGAACTTGCTCTTCAATCCCAGCAAGCCTTTCTCCAGAGGAGCAGGAAATCAGAATGCAGATGTAGACCTTATGATCGACTGCCTAGTATCATGCTTTAGGATCAACCCTCAGAACAATCAGCATTTTAAAGTATGTTGACTTTTTTTTTTCTTTTTTTGGTGTCAACTTTATTTACTTAAGATTGATTTGCTACACCTTTCTCTATTACTTTCCTTGTTTTTTAAACCATTGGTTTGCAGCAGTTTAATATGATACCCTTAGAATAAGTCATACTAGACATACACTTCTAATACATATTATGGGTAGCAGTGCACTCAATGAAGTAATAACTAGCCACAGTCATCATATATTCCCTAGAAAGTTATAATGTATAAAAAAGTAAAATCCCCATAGCTTTTTATCACCAGTAGCCGCTGGTGATGCTCCGAGGAGTGTTAGGGCTTGTTTCCATTGTAGCGTTCCCGTGCACGGCCGCCCCCGCACACAACCGCATCCATTGAAAACTTCAATATAGTTTCCACTGGTGCGGTTGTGGGAGTTCGGGTGCGGATGCGGTTTAGGGCGCGTTTCTGAACGCTAGCTGCAGCGTTTTGAAACGCATGCGCGCCCCAACCGCATCCACATCTGCAATACAAAAAAAAAATTGCGTCGCGCGGTTACGCTTCAATTGAAACAAAGCCTTATATGGGCAGCCATGAGATATACTCCTGCTATGAGGTCACACATGTTCTAGTATTATAAATGTAGTAATTTAAAGCCACAGACATGATCTCAAATATTAATGTAACCAGTTGATACTAGGTGACAATAGAAATGATTATTCTACAGATGTATGAGCAGTGTTCAGGAAGAACCCTGTACATCTAAGGCAGCATGTGTAGAACATGTTCAAACAACAAGTACAAATAAACATATTAAACCCAAAAAAGAAAACTGATGCAGGCACTGGACCATGGGCTGCAAGCCAAAACTAAACCCCGAAAACAAAACCATGTCCTATATATTCATTTTGGCTCCAAAAGAAAAATGCACTAGAGCTTATTTTTCGGTAGTGTTTACTTTTTTGAATTTTTTATAAAAATAGGACCTAAAAAATAAAGTATGATTATTACTGTTCAGCAATTATACAGTATGAACTTTAACTTCAACAACCATGTACAGTATTTATGTTCTACAAACTACTGCATCAAATACAGTGGATATAAAAAGTCAGGTTCCTGTGCTGTACAAAAATGAGACGAAGATAAATAATTTCAGAACTTTTTCCACCTTTAATGTGACCAATAAACTGTACCACTCAATTGAAAAACAAACTTAAATTTTCAGGTGGAGGGAAGAAACCATATAAAAAAAATAATGTGGTTACATAAGAGTAAATTTACACTGGCGGTTTTTAACCGCCAGGTAAACGACCCTTTAACGTGACCGACCAGCAGACGCCACATTAGGCGTCTGCCAGTCTGTTTTCTGGCTGCCGCGGGAAAAACATCCTCTATGGGGTCCTTAATTAGACGCCCTGTAATCGCCTGCACTGTTTTGCAGCCGATGACAGGGAGTCGTTTCTCCAGCGGCTGCAAGAGCGCGCTGTCCGCATACACATGCCATCATTTACAGTGTGTCTGATTAACCCCAAATAAAGTTCAGCTGCTCTTGTTGGTCTTTCCTGAATTTTTTTAGCTGCATCCCACAGCAGAAGCCATGGTCCACAGAGAGCTTCCAAAGCATCAAAGGGATCTCATTGTTAAAAGATAGAAGAGAAGGGTACAAAAGAATTTCTAAAGCCACCCATACACCTTACAATCTTTCCATACAATTTCTGTACAATCAAATTTTGTTGTACCAAAACCATGTAATATACACGGTCCAATTTTTTGTACAAATTTTGCCCGATCGACCAGCGTGGTCGGCTGAGGTGATCGATCGGGAGAATAATCGGATACGGAATTATTTTGGTCGATCTGCTGTTAATAAAATAAAATTTAATATAATAAAATAGTGTCAGGCCTATTGATTCCGATTTTTCATGCCAGTTAACCAATCGACCATAACATTTTAAGTGAAAATCGGTTGACTCGATCGGGCGAAAAATCGGTCGGGAGAAAAATTTGGAACGTGTATTGGCTTAATCTTCCCAATCACTATGTATTCTATCAGGGAGGCCACTAATACTACACAGTTGTTGGTAGATCTAATGGAGATTGTATGAATCAATCTTAAGGTGTATGGGGGGCTTAAGGCATTAGATATATCATGGAACAATCACGATTTAAATCACTAGTCAGTAAGGCTCGATTTAAATCAAACTGATTTTTGCCGAAAATCTTATTGTTTAAAAAAAAAAAAAATTCTTGCTGGTATAACTTTAAAATGCAAGTACAGGAAGATTTTTAGAACAACATTTTCATATTAGTTTTTTTTTATCCACAGTTTAGGTCAATCATCTTAGTTTTAAGAACTGCAAAAGTACACCAAGCATCTGTGATAATATCTTGTAGGCAGAGAAACTGCCCAATAATCTTACAAAAACATACATAAAAGTGGACACAGACCCTCAGGGTTACTCACGTCCATAGATCAATATAGAGGGGAAAGACGTGATTTCTGAAGATGGCGTCCCCACTGGTGACCCAAACCATCAACTGATCATGTTTACCAAAGTAAATGTATTAAAAATTGATCTTGTTGTACGCAGATCACGGCATTTATGTGTCTGTCTGTCATTACTCACTGGTGTCGGCGCAGTGGGGACACCACCTTGAGAAATCATGCCTTTCCCCCTATATTGATCTATGGACGTGAGTAACCCCTGAGGGTGTCCACTTTTATGATGATTTGGTTATTCAGTATGACTGATCCCCTTGTGCTGGCTCTTTATGTAAATTTGGCCTATGAAATTACATATCGTAACCCTGAAGAAGTCTTCAAAAATTTGCTCCATTTGGACTATTTTAATTGTCTAAGCATGTGTAGAGATGTGTACATCCGCAGCATTGTGCATTGTTTTTGATTGATAAGATGGCCATTACTTCATTGTTTGCACTGTGTATAATAAATGTATTGCTTTTACATAGTGAGTTGCCCTTCAAGTCCCCTCGCCCTTGTCTATTCAAGGGGAAATTTTGGGTGAATCACCAACTTCTGTCTGTTGTTTTTGGGATGTTGGCCATTATAGATCTGAGTATAGTTTTATTGATTATAAAATCTTACAAACACCTCTTGAAGAGCATGACATTGTGAATGGATTAATGGAATTTATTTACCAAAAAATTTAACATATACAGCCTTATTCTACATAATTAAACACTAATCTTTATTATATCACGAAATAACCTTGGGATGGTAACATATTTTCCTTTTTAAAAAGCACTTTATTTTTTTAAAAATCAATTTAAATTTAAAAAAAACCAATTTAAATCAAAAAAATCTGATTTAAATCAATTTAAATCAACCGATTTTTTTTATAGATTTTTTTTAAAATAAATCATTGATTTTTATCCACCCTGGAACACAGTGAAGACAGTAATCATGTGGAGAAATATGGCATAACAGTGACATTACCAAGAACTGGACATCCTTCCAAAATGGATGAAAAGACCAGAAGAAAACTGGTCTGGTAGGCTACCAAGAGGCCTACAGAAACATTAAAGGAGCTGCAGGAATATTTGGCAAGTACTCGCTGTGAACATGTGACAACAATCTCCTGTATTCTTCATACATCTGGGCTATGGAGTAGAGTGGAAAGACTAAAGCCTTTTCTTACGAAAGAAAAACATCCAAGCCAGGCTACATTTTGCAAAAACACATCTGAAGTCCCCAAAAGCATGTGGGAAAGGGTGTTATAGTCTGATGAAACCAAGGTGGAACTTTTTGTCCACAATTCCAAAAGATATGTTTGGAGCAAAAACAATACTGCACATCATCAAAACAACACCATACCCACAGTGAAGCATGGTGATGGCAGCAATCATGCTTTGGGCTGTTTTTCCTCAGCTGGAACTGGGGTATTCGTTAAGAATTATGAAAAGTTCCAAATACCAGTCAATTTTGGCACAAAACCTTCAGGCTTCTGCTAGAAAGCTGGACATGAAGAGGAACTTAATCTTTCAGCATGACAACGACCCAAAGCATACATCCAAATCAACAAAGGAATGACTTTACCAGAAGAAGATTAAAGTTTCAGAATGCCAGAGCCCAGACTTGAATCTGATTGAAATTTTATGGGGTGAGCTGAAGAGGGCTGTGCTTAGGAGATGCCCTCACAATCACAGACTTGGAGTGTTGCTGCAAAGAAGAGTGGGCGAAGTCAAAATGTGCCATGCTGACTCTACCCTAAAAGACTTAGTGCTGTAATAACATCAAAAGGTGCCTTGACAAAGTATTAGTTTAAGGGCACACTTATGCAACCACATTATTTTATTTTATATTAGCAGTACATTAGAAGTGACTGCTAGATCTTACTTTCGGAGTCTTTCGGAGGAACAGGGTACATTTCTTCTTTTGGTTTAACCTTCTGAGCGTTTGGCCCGAATTAACTCGGGCTTAGTTTCATGCATCATGAAACTCAGCCCCAGTTAACTGCAGCCGCGCTCAGGGTCTCGCCGTCTTCTGACGGCGGTCGGGACCATCGGCATGTATGCCGATGCTTCCGGGTCCGCCCCCGATCGCGTCACCGGTTACGCGAAGGGGGCGGGGGTAGGCGGCGCCATAGACCTCCGTCAAACTGGAGGGGCGTCGCCTTTCTTCAGCATAAGTCGGCTTGTGTTTAGAACCCTGAGCTGAGCAGGCAATCACAGCGGAGCATATTGAGCTCCGCCGCGATTGCCCGTGAAAAAACCGTGCCACGTGGCAAACGCTCAGAGGGTTAAAAAGAGTTTAGCAATGGCATTGAACACAGTGTGCACTAGTTTCATTTTTACTAGAAGATACGAACTGTGCTTGATGCTCAAGAAGGTATTGCTTATTATACAAAACACACTAATGCTATTTACATATTATACAATGTATTTAATTTTTATATATACAGTATAATAAGCTTGCGTAACGTTTTTTTTATGTGATTTGTGGATGAAGCAGTCTAAAAGTTTTGTGTATCTGCAGTCAATAATTTTTTTAAATATGATTTGAAGAACCTCAATTTAGTCACTGAACAGTGGTTCTAGATTTTGTGAGCAGTTGGTAATAAAGAGATCTCAATTCAAAGTTGCAGGTCAGCTGAATACTGTAGAAAGACTCTTGGGCATGGTGGAAGCTGTAACTGGTAGTTCTTTTTACCATAACTTACACAACTGACCTGAAAACTGACCAGCAAAATTGAAAATAGTTACCTCAAAATGTCCTGTTTGCTTACCCCTAAAAGTGAGTCCTAACTATAAACATTGCCCTAAACTATTCATATCTACAGCAGCATGACCTCAAGTTTTTTTTTTCCTAATTACACCTCAAAAAAAGCATTCATGCATTCATCACCTCCCAAAATAGGAGCTTTTACTAAACTTACACCTACAATGAACACCTTCCCCACAAGGTTGTGTTGCTCTCTGTGAAATGCAGACACCGAAAGTTTAAAGGCACTTGACATTTGGTGTTCTTGACCGCTATTAAACCATTATTGATAATACTTTGCAATTTTATTTCAGATGGTGTTCAGATAATGATTCTCTTTTTGTGTTTTTAAAGATTTGCTTGGCACAGTCCTCACCGTCAACATTTCATTATGTGCTGGTGAACTCTCTGCACCGAATTATCACAAATGTAAGTTTGTAGTAGTTTTGTCAGCTATTCCACATTAATTTGACCTGTGTGATAATGTAATACTATGGGCTTTTGCGGTAATGCGCAGTGTTACTGTAAGCACCAGTGTAAAGGGTTCTATGGGTTTCCTATGGAAACCTGAGTACCTTGTGTTAACACTAGCGGTGCTACGTTGCGGTACAGAGTTGTTTTTTGGTTTTCTTTTTCAACCCCACACACACCCCTGACTATAGTTTGCATAAATTCAAGCAGCATGGATATTAAGTGAGTTACACTGCTAAAAAGCTTCTTCAGTAAACCCTAGGGTGAATTACTCCACTGTAACCATTATGGAGTGTGAACCTGGGCAGCTAGGAGGACCCGACAGACGGCATCTAAGGACCCCGGCCGATTGGCTTGGCAGCTCTGTGACAGTGAGCTGGCAGCCTTTGCTCACTGTCACTACACAGCCTGCACAAAGGGAAAGGGAGGTGGTGCTGCTAACATCACCCCCCCCCCCCCCCCCCCCCCCCCCCCCCCCAACAACTTCGGAGGGAGAGCTGCTGCTGCTGGCTTGGTCAGCTTCGGGTGGAAATCTTAAGTGCGTTGTTTTTGCAAGTATTCCAGGCATATGTGCTTACTTTTAGGTCAACAAAAGTTTTGGACATTTGTATCCATAGCTGTAAAAATTATCTCACTGTAAGGAAGCTTTTAGGGTAATATGACACAACAGGAAGCCATTTGTCAGGTGGCACTAAAGGTCTTTCATTAAGAATGCTTACGCTGTAGTATTCAATACCACTGACTCTGCAACCTTCAGTAACAGAAATACTGCTTGACACGGGTTAGCTTTGCAGACACATTTGACAACATAACATTTACTCTTTTATTGTAATGTATTTTCTTAACAGGCAAACTCTTTAATATGTATGATGGGTTGTTTTTAAAGGTTTTTATATGTAAAGTGCATTGAAAACGGGAGAAAATGCCACATTTAAGCTCTCCGATCTAAGCAGTTAAAGCTCAGCTTACTGGCGGAATATTGTTACACTGTTAAAAGCATGCAAATAAAGTAGATGGCTATCCTGTGGCTCCTATGTCTTTTGGCTGCGCCCTATGTTGTTGAGGTTTTAGTTTCGCCCCTCTCATGCTAGTCTTGCAATGAATGTCTTCAACTTGCCTTACATAAGGGATTGGATGCATTCCCTGCTATGTTTTAGCAGTAAGCTGTGCATTTTCTCACGTGATCTAGGAGGAATTGTACATACCCCTATTCATGCAAAGGAATTAAAGTAGGTACAATGCCCTATTTAGTAAATGCCATAGCTACCTCTGAAATAAATATATTTGTAACTAGACTGAGTGTTTAAATGTTTTGTTTTCTGTTTCATAGTCTGCACTGGACTGGTGGCCCAAGATCGATGCTGTGTATTGCTACTCAGGAGAGCTCCGCACCATGTTTGCTGAAACGCTCAAAATCGTCATGCAGTTACATACAGCAATCCGCCTGACTCCGGTAAAGTTTGGTATCCAATACTGTGTGCATAGTCTGCATTGTATACTCTGTGTTCATTGAGTTTTGTTTTCTCCATATGTAAATAGAAAGTTTTTATAGCAACAGAGACCACCTTCATGCATTTCAGAATTGTCTCCATTTCTTAGTCATTGCCATATGGCTCTGATTGTTTATAAGCCCTCAAATGCTCATCTGGAGGTAAACCTCAACACCTTTAAGAAGCTGCTGTGTTTGAGTGTTTATGCGCACACAATGAACAATCCTTGTTAAATACATTACATAATTACATTTACATATAAAAAAACAAAAGTTAAAAAAAGTATTTAAGGAAAAATGTATGAAAAAATGTAGGCCACAACTTATATAAGGCAGTTGTCATTGATCGTGGTGCTTTGTCTTCTGCTTACTTTTGTTTTTTTCTATTGGCTGCTGTCGGTCTCATGATCAGATGCCAACCAGTCAGTGTTTTGCATGGCAGTGGGCTTCTGTTGCTGTAAGTATGACCCATTGTAACTAGCGCAGAAAAGGCTTCAGGCTTTCTTGGCTTTTCTGTGTATAGTTACCACGGTAGTCACGTCATTTCATTCAGATTGCAATAGACAGCATGGTTTCTCATACTAATAGACAAGTGCAGCTAGATCAAGCAAATCTCAGCCTTTTCCATGCTTTTTGTTGTAGTCAGTCTTACTTTTTCTTTGTCAATGGCATTCAATGTGTAATTCTTCATGAGATTTTCCTGATATCATTTCTTTGATTCTGTTGTTTTAGGTGTTTAGGAATACTCCATGGAGAGTTCTTTTCATTAAAGCATGCAAGTCACTAACCTTTTATGGTTTTTGTGTGTACATTTATTGAGAGGTTCTATCTGTAATGCTCAATAGAGGAAGCTCTCTGTGAGCGATTAAACATGAACAGTTTCAATCAACAAAGATTTTGATATTCTTGGACAGAACAATTGCTTTTGCAATAAAAAAAAAAGCATATTCCATTTATTGAACATATAACGGGAATCTAGATGATATATAAATAGTTTATAGAGTTTTAGACATGTGTTGCTTACATTTACAGACTTAACCTCCTGGGCATTAAGCACGTGGCACACTTTTTTTAAACCGTGCCACACGCTTAAGAAAAATATTCTCTGCCACGATTTTCTGCTGCCCAGAGGTCACTCACATGCACAACTCTGGCGTCACCGAAGACGCCGGAGTTGTGCTGGGAATAGCGGTGCCCCCTCCATCACATGGAGGTCTATGGAGCCACCGACCCCCATTTTGTGTCACCAGAGATTGGTGGAAGCCCTGGAAGGATCGACATGTACAGAATCGCCAGGGGAATCCGTGGACAGGTAAGTTTCTCCAGAGTTAACTCGGGCTGAGTTTCATGATGGATGAAACTCAGCCTGAGTTAACTCGAGCGAAACGCCCAGAAGGTTAAGCACAAGAACCCAAATCAAGCATATTTTGGCTGTTATGGCCTACCTAACTTTACCTCCCAAACATTGCCACTTGGGTAGTATGTTTTATGCTTTTCGAATTCCTTATTTGAACAGCAGTTTAGTTAAGAACTATACAGAGAGTTTAGAGTTCAAGTGATCCCCTTTATTGGCCAACTGCAGTCACTGAAAAAAGCAAGCTTTCAGGATTTCTCAGATCCCTTATCTTACCAGATCCACAATACAATTCTGGTCTTTGAGACTTACATTTATACACAAAATAACAAAATCATAAACTTAAAGAACAGAATTGTATTAAGCTTTTTCAATTACTTCAGTTAGCCAATAAATGGTATCACTTGAACTCAAAACTTTTTGTATTCATTGATGACCCAATACAACACACTTCTATTGCTAGTTAGTGCCAATTGTCACTGAACCTCAATTTTGTCATGGACTTCCTTATTTCTGTGTTGTGCTTGTTCTAAAACATGGAAAGAAGTAAAAAGCAACTGTTCCAACAAAACTTATTTTTTTTTTGTAAAGCAAAGCTTTAGATTTCTGGTATGGACTTGAAGTACGGCATATAGAGCCAGCCTATCAATATTTAAAGGTCTTGGTCTTCCCTTTCGTTCATTCAAAGTAATTCACTTTTTTTTTTACTTATGTGCAGTACCTACAGTTGTGTGCTTGCAAATCTAGTCTAAATACCTCTATTTCTCTAGACGTGCGCACACCTTCTTTTCAAAAACTCCTCCCAATAGTTGGCTATTATGGTAGAAAGTATCTATAGTAATTATCTTCCTCAGCATTGCATTGAGGGTCACTTAAACCTAAAATCATTCAGTTTAGGATAATGATGTGATAAAAACTGGGAAACCAAATTGGGAAATTGGTTGGAGGACCAGGGGATCTGAAATATAAGCAGAATGAATTTAAGAAATTAGCTTTAACATTTAAATTTGTATCTTGCAGTTCAAGGAGAAATCTGCTCATTACAGTCTAACCACCAAGCCCTTAAAGGTTGTAGTTTGTGAATGTCCTACAGCACATTCATATGAGTCCTATGCCAATGCTGTTACATTTGTACTGTGTTTTTTTAATGCCGATTTAAGTAAGCAGATCAGTGCCGTAGATTCCTGAGCAATTGACAAATACTATGAATGCCATAATTTTTCCAGGTTGGCTATGCAAATTCCATCCAGACCAGAATATTCCTATCCTATCTCAGCAAATCTATGTCACACTTCATGACAATGGTTTTCTTCAGTGTTTGTCATTCCTATTTTGCATCCTCTTTATTCTGTATTGCTAAACCTTTGGTGATTGTAACTTTTGGAAAGCGTTTATTTAGGCTTTGAGCCTGTGTTCAGGGACATTAGCATCACCACAAAATATTGAAAATGGTGCCTTGTTTGTTGATCAAATTTGTCAAACATTTAAATTCTAAAAATTGGAGCCAATATTGCCCCACATGGTCTAAAGCAGTGGTGGGCAACTGAGTTGATATGGAGGGCCACAAGTGTGGCCCTCTGTATCACTAAAGGGCCGCACATAACATTTTTTAATGTGGAAATGACAGCAGGCATAGCTAGAAGACATTTATTTTTCAGTTTTAAATAACAAAATGTATTTTAAATGATACTTCAAGCATTGAGTAACCCTGTAGTATGGTGATGCACATTTGATTCAGAGGTTATGTGATGTAATATGGGTTCCTATGCATGAACAGTAAGGTTTTGGAGGCCACAAGTGGAGAACTAAGGGGGGCCGCCGAAGAACGCCCAAAGGGCCGCATGCGGCCCCCGGGCCACAGGTTGGGCACCTAGGGTCTAAAGTCTATTTTGTGTCAATTCTCATTTACAAGAATGCATAAGTCTTGATGATATACTGGAATTTTTCAGAGTTTGACGTTTAAAGAAAAAATGCCGTACCTGAAGTTTAAAGAGAAACCAACCGATGTGGAGACTAGGAGTTACAAATACTTACTACTCTCATTGGTCAAGCTCATTCACGGAGATCCAAAGCTGCTATTATATGTAAGTAGATTTCTTTTGTTTTTGTTTTCCTGTTGAGTCATATTCTTGGCTAAAGCCTTTGTTTCTTTTGTAAATTAGGAACATGTTCGTTATAGCCACTGTGGAGGATTAATCTTTTTGTGTGTGCCAATTTATACCAGTGGGACAGAAGGGAAACCTTCCAATAGGGATATATGCTTTGGTTGCAGCTGTCTGAAGGGGACTCCCCCCAACAGGACTCTGCAAAAGCGAAGAATTTTAGCAAACCATCAGATTTTGCTGAATTAGTACCAATGGGTCAAACATCAGTTTACATAAAGTGATTCCAAGCCCCAAGAAAGGAGGCAGTTGATTACACCTGAAACTCTTTGGACTTCATGAATTGTTAATTAAAAATTATTTTACTGCAAATTCAACTTCTTTAGTGTTGACTTAGGGTTGTCAGCATTTGGCTTTTATTTACACACATTTACAGCCGTAATTGAAAACAAGTGTGTGTTGCTTTAATAGCCATTTCACACATTACAGTCTGTTGTGTAACAGCAATGCATTATGCCATACATAGCTAATGCAGTATTGGTTGTGCTGCATTAGGGTTTCTAATACCAAGTGTACTGGAAATCGTGTGTACTGTGTGAATCGTGGGAAGGATTTTCTCCTCCTAGCATGTGGAACATGAAAGAACCTTAAATAACCCTTTAGTAGATTACATGTTGTTTATTTTTTGGAAAACAATAAGTACAAGTAGGGTTTAAATAATTAGGCAAAGGTGTTTCTAATGTTGACATTAAACCATTAATGTTTGACTAATATTCTTACAAATAAGTTTATATTTTGTAAAATGAACATTATTAATTATAAAAAATAACCTCCTACCACAATAAAAAATTTATCAGATTACACATATATGCATAGAGTCTGTTTAAAATTGTCAGTAAATATAAATGTTTGTATAATCTATTCCAGAACCCAGGAAAACCAGGCCCTGACACACAGAACAGCACTGCGGAGCTCATCAATGGAGTGGTGCAACTGGTTCCACAGACAAACATGCCTGAGATCGCCCAGGAAGCCATGGAGGTGCGGCTTTGGTTACAGTGGCTGAACTAACTTGGACATAAGTTTTCTTAAGTGATCAGAATTCTCATCAGTAGTTATCTTGACATTTGTATGCATACCAACAATGTTTAATATTAACCAAACAGTCTGTCTACACAAGTTGGGTTATAAGTGAGGATCCCCCCCCCCTCTACTAGCATATTCTTCACTTTAAGTCAAACTTGAAATTGGCTGTTTTATTCTACCAAACCTTTCATTCTCTCTGTACAATCTCCTTAAATCTATAGAGAAAGGATAGTCTCCCGCTCTTTACCAAGAGGTCACCGGCATCCCAAAACAATATATATAAAGAGAAAAAATCGTGGGGGGGGGGGTGTTTAGACCCTCACCACGAAGTACATTCCCTCTGCGGCAAAGCAGAGGTTAGGGGACTTTAAAGGGCATATTATTCGCTTATGGGCGAATAATATGAGGTGAAAAAACGTGTACACAAGGTAACATAAACACAAAGGTAATTTTTACTTAGGGTGATATGGATGTATCACTGCAAGAAACAAAGTACGTACAGGTACAAAAAATGGTAGAAATACAAGGTTGAAAAGGATAAATTACATAAACCATAAATAGCACTAGCTGCGGGCTCGACGCGTGATGGGATGGGATATCTCGAGTCCGCCTGCTGGGGATGAACGAGGTGGACTGGGCCTAGGACGATGGTGAAGACTGTCCCGACGTACGTTTCGTTTGGGTGACTTCATCAGGGGAAATCAGCCCGCCAGGTCAAATTTGGAGTAGCTAGGCTTTGTAAGGTGACAAATAATGTTGCTGGGGCAGATCGTAGACCGGGTATTGGAACGGGAGGCCCCCTCTCCGCAGGTGGCGAGCATCCACTCGCCAAAGGCACACTTACGTGGGCCATGGGCAGCCGACAGGGACACCCAGGAACCGGGACGCCGCATCTCCAGACCTTTTGTACGATTTGATCTGACTGACTACTCAACTACGCTACGATTTTACGTATAACGGACGCCCCACAACCCTGACCTATATTTGGGCCACGTTGTATTTCTGCCATTTTTTTGTACCTGTACTTACTTTGTTTCTTGTGGTGATCCATCCATATCACCCTAAGTTAAAATTACCTTTGTGTTTTTGTTACCTTGTGTACACCTTTTTTCACTTCATATTATTCGCCCATACCTGAGGAGCCCTTTAAAGTCCCCTAGCCTCTGCTTTGCTGCAGAGGGAATGTACTTCGTGGTGAAGGTCTAAACACCCCCCCACGATTTTTTCTCTCCTTTAAATCTATCAATAACTTATGTTGTACAGAGGCCTCTTTGTTTGTATACAGATTGTGTGGATGGTTTAAAAATTGTCATGTATTATCGTTTTGGTTAAAGTCAAAATTATTTGGTCAGTTTAGATTTTTTAACCATAGGTTCAGATTTGTCCAGTCTTAACGTCCTTGATTTCTTCCCTGTACTAAACAGTGGGCTCCTTAACACTTATAAACACTGTTTTGCTCAGACAATTGCAGGACCATATGTGTTTGAAATGTTCATAAACCATTTTAAAATGTTACATATTAACAAGTGTGTGTGCAAAGCATTCACTTTATATCCTGCTTGTTTCCTGCTTTTCTAGGCCTTGTTGGTTCTGCATCAGTCAGACAGCATTGAACTTTGGAATCCTGATGCACCTGTAGAGACATTTTGGGAAATTAGGTGGGTAAAGCCATGGCTTATTGTGATAGGAGGCTAAGCAAAAACTATAGGTTACATTTAGGTTTGAAAAGTATTTGTATCCAGATTCCACCAGTCTGCCAAGTGTATACTGTATGTATATATAAAACTAGTAAGAAAGAGTAGAAGTTGCAAAGTAGGTATAGAAAAAACAAACAAATTTTTTTTGCTTTTAATCGCCTGTTGAACAGGTATTTTGCTCTACCAAAGACCAGGGAGCAGTTTGCTACAGTTTGTGTGGTAAATACAGTCTATGCTTGTTGAAATGCAGAATGTGATTGCTTTGTACTAGGAGATTTCTGGGTATCATATCCCTGGCTTCATCAATGTTCTCAATGTTGGGGGGCATGTGGGCTACAATGGGAAAATTGACCCTTGTATGCCCACCTTAAGGCTAGGGCTCCACTATGCACTTGGATGCGTTGACGGCAATGTTTCCTATGAACATAAGCCCCCCCCTTCCTCTCTTTTATGGCCATATTTATTGGCCTGTGCCACATAGCGCATCCGAAAACGCGTTCCTCCAAATGAATGGGCTGAACTATACACCTGCATTAAAGTGACAGAGCTCGGACCAACGGATCAGGGGTCTGACGGGCTGTGGAGACAATGGGTGGGTTCTGCACGGTTTTAAAATCCTTGCGTTCAGCGCATGGTTTTAACGCATAGTGGAGTCAAGCCCTAAAATCTCTAATGAAGGATATTCAAACAATCTTCTGTTAAAACAGTTTGAACAATTCAGGAGACGTGGTCTGTCAAGACTTTTACAAACATCTCAGAGGTTTGATTGAATTCTGAATCAACAGGATATCTGGACTGAGTCTTGGATACTTTCTCAGATTGTAGGTCCATTAGTTTGATTCCATTCCAGACCATGGCAATGCTGTAATTAGACATTAAAAGAACAAGTTAGCCTAGTCCTGGAACTGACCAATCCAGGTATAATTTTGTTTTATATGTAATTGGTATGGAACAATTTGAGAAACTGATCCTCGTGGTTAGCATATAATAGTGTGTAATTAAAGATATAATAGTTATAGGTTTTTATTGTTTAAATTGCTGTCGATGCAAGCCTATGCATTTTATACATTGACAATTTTTTTGTGTGTTCCCCCCCTTCCCCCCCACAGTTCACAAATGATTTTTTACATATGTAAAAAATTGATTGGTCATCAGATGCTCAACAGCACAGAAGTCCTGAAATGGTTACGAGAAATTTTAATCTGCAGGAATAAATTTCTTCTTAAAAATAAGGTATAGTCATAAACTATTTCTATTCTTAAATAGACAAATCTAATATTTTAGCAGAATGTTACTCCTACTTGCAAAATGCTTGTTGTTTATTTAATAATAGTCCTACATGCTCTAAAAAAGTACCAGCCTCAATTTGCAGTCTAATTGAATTCAATTACCAGCTATATATCGTATTTTCCACAATATGACACACCACATAGTTTTGGTGTCCTGCAACCATTCATATATTAAGTGAATATACAGCATGTTCCAGTAATGTGATTCATATTGTGTTTCAGGCTGGAATATGCAGTATTCACTTTGACTGTCTGGCTTGGCTGGAGAAATATAATGTCAAGAGTCAACATTTTGTTCCACTCCAGTGCCAGAAGACTAGACTTTGTGTTCTAGCAGAGTGTGTAGGGTTGAATCTCTAGCATCTGTTGCTACACATGCCATACCCATTCTCTGAATCCACTGATCTATGGAGTCACATTTTAGATTCTGGAGGAATGAGTCTGTGTTTGCAGCAATTCATTATGTTAATGTTAAACACAACTGATGTTGTCAAAATAGCTTTAGGTTACCCAGCTTTTACACGGCAGGGGACTAGCCCATTAAACAACATGGGCGCAGTAATATCCGCCCCGTGGGCAACCGTGGCCTTCCGCATTAGTGGAAAGCAAGCCCTTAGAAATGAAAAATCAAGGAAAGGCTGATGGCTTTGGAAGAGTTAATAATAGATAAAGCAGCTGCAGAGTAGTGCTGCATTAAAGAAAACTTGTTGGAGTCTATAAAGATCACCCAACTAGATTTATAAACTAAGTTTGGATCATGGATACATGCTGTAAGTAATTCCATATGCATAAAAAAGTCCTGTTCAGCTAATGCCTGGCATACACATGCTGATAACCGGCCGATTTTTCACCAGAAAAATTGGCCACTTATCGGCATGTGCCCACATGGGGCGACAGATCCCTGTCGCCCCACAGCTCGGCCGGCCAGAGAACGGACATGTCCGATATTCTCTGGCCGATGCAAGCCGATGCCATTAGCTTCAATGAAGACCGGCGTCTTCATTGAAGCTAATGGCCGGCACACAAAGGGTACTGGCCGACTGAAGCAGCCCCATAATGCACCAGGATGCAAACATGATGACGTCATCACGTTTGCATTCCGGTGCATATCTATAGACACATGTTGTAGTTTTAGCCCTGACACTCTGCTGGAACCAAATATGGCTGCTAAATGCACAGCCTATTAACCAGTATTTTGAGTAACAAATATCCAATAAGAAATCCTTAACTATCAAAGCCTCTGTATTTCTTTCTTTAGATGATTCTCTGTAGATCATGCTTTTGTTTGGCTTTTGTAGGAGTGTGCTGCTGTCGGAAGTGCAATTCCAATATGTCGTCAAGCACACACCAAATTAGAGGTTTGTCTGTACATGTTTCTCTGGAGTCCAGACGTTGAAGCAGTCCTAGTGGCCATGTCCTGTTTTCGCAGCCTGTGTGAGGAGGCAGATATACGCTGTGGGGTTGATGAAGTATCCGTTCAAAATTTCTTGCCAAATTACAACACTTTCTTGGAGTTTGCAACTGTAAGCAACATGATGTCTCTAGGTAAGCAAAAAGAGCAACTAGATATATATTTCATTTTGCTGGTTACTTCACATTCATGCATTTGTTGCTTATTCACTGATCCTTTTATTTGAAGCCATTTGTATTGATTAAATATTGTGCAGTTAGATTGTTATTTAGGTTTATTGTTTTGTTAATTCCGTTTTAAAGTATTCATTACTTTGTCTTTAGGTAGAGCAGCGTTACAGAAGCGTGTGATGGCCTTGCTAAGGAGGATAGAACATCCCACTCCTGGGAACACAGAAGTTAGTCTGGGATTTTTTATCTTATTTTTTTAATAAGTTGTTTTAGTATGCCCATGTTTACCTTTTTATTGATTTTGCCAGGCTTGGGAAGATACGTATGCGAAGTGGGAGCAAGCCACAAAGTTGATTCTGAACTTCCCAAAGACTAAACTGGAGGATGGCCAGGTGATTTGAACACAGCATGTTTTGTTATTCATCCGTCTCTAATGAACATAACAGAAGAGCTTCAACCATTGTTGACTTTTATTACTATGAATAATCCATTATAAAGATCTGCTATTAAAACTGAAAGGATAAACAGGTATCGCTGGTTGAGGAGAATATCAGCCAGAACACCCTGGCAAAGGTTTTACCCATTCCTCTTTGTATTGGAAAAATATTCCCAATATTTCTCCCAATAGTAAACCTTCTGCTGACACTCACCATCACTGATACAGGATGGAATAGGTACTTTGGCAGACAGATGGCAAAAATCCAGACACGTTCCCTACATTTTATTACTTTTATTGAACAAATTGGCAAACTATACAAAGTGACAGTTGGAAGTAGGACGAAAACATAGACAAGGGGTGTGAGAGACAAGATTGTAGTGCAGAAAAGGGCCAGGTAGCATAGCCAAGGGTTAGGCAGTGCCAGGCCCCCCTGCATCTTTGGGCTTCTGGCGTTCATCAAAACATATTCAAGGATGTTTCTACATTTTATTACTAACAAAACATTGTTCTTTTTATGAGCTATAAGTCCAGTATATATTGTTTCTTACCTTTTTTAAATTAGAAAATGTCTGAGTTTTATGAGCACATTATAGAAAATATTAATGAAATGTGCATGTAAATATTTACCTCTTCTTAACTTGGTTTGAATGTTTTTGCAGGTCACAGAAAGTCTTCATAAGACCATTGTGAAACGGCGAATGTCTCATGTTAGTGGAGGTGGTTCTATAGACCTGTCTGATACAGACTCTTTACAGGAGTGGATTAATATGACTGGTTTTCTTTCTGCTCTTGGTGGAGTCTGCCTGCAGCATCGCAGTAGTGTGGGACTGGTTACTTACAGCCCTCCGATGGGCCCTGTCAATGAGCGCAAAGGCTCTGTTATCTCAATGGTTTCTACTGAAGGAAATCCTGAAACTCCAGTCAGCAAGTTTCTTGACCGACTTCTGTCATTGATGGTCTGCAACAATGAGAAAGTTGGAATTCAAATTCGGACAAACATAAAAGATCTGGTTGGTTTAGAGTTGAACCCTGCCTTGTATCCAATGCTTTTCAACAAAATGAAGAACAACATCAGCAAGTTCTTTGACTCTCAAGGGCAGGTAAGTAAATACAACTTTATGAAGAGATAATGTGTCAAACATGTGTACAAAGCGAATGGTTTTTAGTTTGCCAATGTCATCCAAAAGGCAACAGTTCATCAGTCTTCTTATTCATTAGCGTTTGCTGCTTCTTTTGGGGTTTTATTAGTAAAATTGTTATTGCAGAGGGTTCTGTTATTTGTATTACAGGTTTTGCTCAATGACACAAACACCCAATTTGTTGAACAGACAATAACAATCCTGAAGAACTTGCTTGATAATCACACAGAAGGAAGCTCTGAACATTTGGGACAAGCTAGTCTAGAGACCATGATGCTAAATCTAGTCAGGTAACTACAAAAATTATTTGTCAAGACAAAATATTAAAACAAATGCAATACTTATGTTTAGGTCTGGTGAGGAGATGAAACCACAGTCCTGTTTCTTTTCTGTCCTTGTGATTAATTCATGTTATTGGGGAAAATTTTTTGGGTTTTAATTGCCAGCAGTGGGAGAGAATTTAGAATAAAAATCTAAAAAGACATTCACTTGATTACTTTTTTAGAAAAGATCAGAGGAGTACCCCAAATTTAATGCTTTTTATTTAGGTTTGAATTAATCAGGTGGGTGGCCATTGGGGCATAGTGGCTGCTGAACTCAACGCCTCACTTCCCAGCATTCAAATTTTGAAAAATAAACTTTTGAAATTTACATTTTCTTGTTGACATTTCAGTATATCTACAGTATATTGTGACTTTTGGTATGCGATCATATGTTCATTTCTCAATAATCTCAGATATGTACGTGTTCTGGGCAACATGGTGCATGCCATACAGATCAAAACCAAGTTGTGTCAACTGGTGGAAGTTATGATGGAACGGAGGGATGACCTTTCTTTTTGTCAAGAAATGAAGTTTAGGTAAGATCCTCACTGAAAAGCAAGAATCCCTTTTATTTACACGCTAAATGCTCTACAATGATACTGATGCTTTTTTATCAATCCGCTCCACTTCTGGCAATCGAACTCTTCTCTACTGGCAATATCTAAGGGCTCTGGATATGGTGGAACATGTGACTATGCTCTAGTCTGTTTTGAATGGACTATATATGAATTGTTTTAGTGTATTTTTATACTGTTTATAATATAATACTATAATAAGCCTCACATTTGTGAAGTTATTCTGCTACAATGCCGATACTGACTTTTGTATCTGCAGTGGCTGATATTTAACTCTTTATTTATAGGAACAAGATGGTTGAGTACCTGACTGACTGGGTGATGGGAACATCTAATCAAGCTGCTGATGAGGATGTAAAATGCCTCACAAGGTATTCATGGCTACATTTCTACCAATACAAAATAGAATCCTTATTTGTACTCCGATAATGTGATGTACATTCTTTTGTAATCTTGCAGAGATTTGGATCAAGCAAGCATGGAAGCAGTGGTATCACTTCTTGCTGGCCTACCTCTTCAACCTGAAGAAGGAGATGGTGTTGAGTTGATGGAAGCTAAATCTCAATTATTTCTCAAGTGAGTGCATGGTAAAAGCCGTTGAGCCTTTACTGTGTTTACCTTCCCTGGCAGTATGCCCATACTGATGTGTTTTCAACAACATGGTCCGGGAAATCAAAGTAGTACAGTTACGCCCCAACTACCCTACCCACCCACCCCCATCAATCATACAAAAGAGGCAGTGCCAGAAGCTATCGGCCACTGGCTCAAGAGTGAAGCTCGTGTAAGTTTTTGTTAACAAACTCACCATGAGCTACACTCCGGGTAAGGTTAAATAGTCATCCTACTCTGAGGCATCCTACAGAGTGTATGGAAGCATTTGCACAAGCTTTGAAGAAATAGCATACAAATGTTGATTTGTATACCTTATGGTTGGCATTCTGATCCAATAGTTTGAATACTACTTGAATACAGTGCATCTTTTAGGGTTAGAATACCTTTTCTTTTTATCAAGTAAGATTAGAATTCTTGTTTATGTAAATTAAAATTGGTATTTCTAAAACAGTTGGCTTTGGCCACGTATTATCTTCTAGTACAGCTTTTCATAACAGAAAACTATTTTTGTGTGGTATATTCCTGAAAACATTTGCGGATATATATAAATTTAACATTTAATGCACTGCAGCCAAGGTATTTATAGGTGTTTTCAGTTTGACCTGCATGTAGAAGGCATTTAACCTCCCTAGCGGTTGAGACGAACCCTGTTTGTTCGGTGAACAGGGTCCTCTCAAC
>CM070033.1:87584119-87611895 GCA_036250615.1 Ptychadena robeensis
GTGTTGTAGGCTTGTAACTTCCAAAAATCTGTCCGTACAAGGGTCTAATAGACATCCTAATTATAATAAAGTTTGAAACACACAATTATTATAAGAAAAAGTACATTTAAAAAAATTATGAAATGTATCATTTGAATGCTTAAATCTCTTGAATACTTTGGTGAAAGATTTCAAAACAGTAGTTATTGATTTCAAAACAGTATTTGTTTA
This sequence comes from Ptychadena robeensis, assembly GCA_036250615.1. NCBI lineage: Eukaryota > Metazoa > Chordata > Amphibia > Anura > Ptychadenidae > Ptychadena > Ptychadena robeensis. Next base: position 87,584,330 of record CM070033.1, read on the forward strand.
CAATAACATTTTTATTTTGTTTGTGTTTTGAATTGTATTGGATACAGTTATCACTGTATCCAATACAATGGCATTCTTTGAAAGGGTTAACTTCAAAGATTACATCTGGAATGACAATGGGGGTGATATTCCAGGTGTGTTCTTTGAAGATATCTCAATTTGCATATGAATATCCCAATTTGCGCTGGACATTCATGTGCAAATTGTGACATTCATGTGCAGATTAGGCTGGTACAGAGGTGTCACAGCCTGCTTGCATAAGAAGGCACAGACAGCACAGAGCAGAGCAGCCGATTTGGGATTCTGAGCTCTTAGCTGGACGGTACTATCTCGTCAGCTGCAATACTGCATAAGCAAGTGCAGGACGAGATAGTGCCGTCAGAAGCGCTAGGAAGGTTAAACACCTTTTGCATTGCACTGAATTTCTTTGCCCCATTTAGGTGTATTTGAACTGAGAGCAAAGCAGTGCAGATGCAGACTTTTCTTGTCATATTCTTATCTACTTTTTTAGTCTTGAATTCCTCTATTTGATTTGATGCATATCAAGTTCAAGACCTCCTTTAGGATAAATCCATATAGTAAAGTTTGTTTGCTCCACGCTCCCTCTAGTGGTGCCTGGGCTAATCACAGCACTGCAATCGAGGGTCTGGATTCAGTGAAGGGATTGCACACATTTCTTTAGATAGAACTTTAGAGTTAACCACACTTTTCTTCTCTTTCCTTACATCTGATGAGATCAGAGGTCTACATCAATCTAGTCAGCCTGATTTTAGTTTGCTTTTTTCTCTTTAGGTATTTCACACTTTTTATGAACCTGCTGAATGATTGCAGTGAAGTTGAAGATGATGGGACACAGACAGGCGGCAGGAAGAGAGGCATGTCTCGGCGATTAGCTTCCTTAAGGCATTGTACAGTGTTGGCTATGTCTAATCTTTTAAATGCCAATGTGGATAGTGGCCTTATGCACTCCATAGGTGAGTAGTCATTACTGTCTGTGTACATTTTACTGTTGCTTATTCCCTAGAACATATTAATTGCACAGTTTGATTGTTGTATGTTTTTGATCTTAGGTCTTGGCTACCATAAGGACCTACAGACAAGAGCTACATTTATGGAAGTCCTTACAAAAATTCTGCAGCAGGGAACAGAGTTTGACACTTTAGCAGAGACTGTTCTAGCTGACCGGTTTGAAAGGCTGGTGGAGCTAGTAACCATGATGGGGGACCAAGGGGAATTGCCTATTGCCATGGCTCTAGCCAATGTGGTTCCTTGCTCACAGTGGGTCAGTTAGATTTCCTAATTGCTTTTTTAGGCTTTGTGGAATGAACACATGGTTTAAAACTGTCCTTTTTGTCTCTTGGTATTGTCTGTCCTAATCAATATTCTATTTTAAAATACAATTGCTTCATCTAAGGCTGAGGCTTCACTACGTTTTGCTGAGTAAGTGTCTTTTGTACGCATCCCATTCATTTTGAATGGGAGAGTACCTGCAATATGCGTGTATCCCAATATGGCACCCTCGGCCTCAAAGTTGAAATTTTTTTTTTTTATAGTAAAACAAAATTTCAGAAACCAGAAAGAAAAATTTTAATAAGCTATCTTATTCATCCTTGGTGACTGACCGACATAGTCTTTTTGCATAGTCTTTTAAATATCGGTAAACATTTTGCTATCTGTAATCTAATCTCCTCAATGACTAGATTTTATGTGCTCTTTTCTACTTAGGATGAGCTTGCACGAGTCCTTGTTACACTCTTTGATTCCCGACATCTACTGTACCAGCTTCTGTGGAACATGTTTTCTAAGGAAGTTGAGCTAGCAGACTCCATGCAGACACTTTTCAGAGGAAACAGTTTGGCTAGTAAAATCATGACATTTTGCTTTAAGGTTTGTACATTTTTTGAAAATCAGATTAATTTATGGAAGATAGTTTTTTTTTGTCAGTTTCTCAACCACCTGCATTTCATACGGTATGTTTTAAAGTTGTCATCGGAAGTAAAAAAAAATTTAAATACTTTAGTAAGCATATTTATAAAAATAAATTATTATTCTGTGGAATCTTTGGTGGACAAGTAAAAGTAACTTGCGGAGTTAATGCCGTGGAAACCTAGCCTAAGTGACCTATTATATGGTCATCTCTCATTCTATTCTGCGTTCTTTTTTTTTTTATATATATCATATTTTTTGTTTCATTTTGTGGATTCCTTTTAAAACGAAATTTTTAAAAATGATTCCTGTATTGCTTTCAGGTATATGGGGCAACGTACCTGCAGAAACTTCTGGAACCACTATTGAGACTGATTATAACCTCTCCTGAGTGGCAGCATGTCAGTTTTGAAGTGGACTCTTCAAGGTTTGATTTTTTTTTCTCTTTCAAGGAACAAAACTTTATGGCAGTTTTTCTGGGGCCCTTTTACACTATATGCATTTTTTAATGGCAATACATTTTTTTAACATGTATACAAAAAGCCATGTCTTTGGCAACTAAGGCTTTTACTCCACTTTATAATAACCTCCCTAGCGTAATGCCTGAGGCCAATCAAACTGCATCTGTGCCGGTATCAGGTGTAACCAGTGTGCCTGCAGCATTTATACAGAGCTGCAGGGCACACAGAGCCTTTGTGGCCCTGTGTTTTGGTGTCATCGGTGACGCCGAAGGGGGTGGGGGGAGCCATAGACCTCCTTGTTAATGGGGGGAAATCGCTCTTCTCCCCACACACTGCTGGCGTCTAATTGACACCGGCGGTGTGTAGAGGGCTGGGGGGAGAGAGCCGGCAATCACAGCGCAGTGAAGTGTTTTCCACCGCGATTGTTTGGGAAACCGCTTTTCATGCCATAAAAAATGGCGCGAAAAGCCCATAACGCTAGGGAGGTTAAGGATGTGCTGCATTAACAGATTCAATAAAAAAAAAAAAACATGTGTTAGGGATCCGTAAGGGTTGAGTTTGTGACATGTCTGTTTTTTTGTGTTTGTTAGCTATAAACGGATTTATCAATGCATTGAAAAACGCATACCATTGCGTTGCACCTGTACAGTGTTCTGCGTTGATCTTAATACAACACGAGCTGACGGATCACACCAATAATGTGTAGACACATTCATTAACTTTTAATGAATGGGTCTACGGGGTTTTAACACACAATGGAGAACAAAGCATGAAATATGCGTGAAGCAGGGCATTATACTAACACATTCACTAACACTGCATTTTTGTGTAAATGGTAACATTGGTCTTCTTTTATAAAGTGTGTCTCGCTTTTATAAAGTGTGAAAGGGGCCTTAAAAATTTAAGACCATTTGTATTTGTAAGACAGTAAGTGTTGCATTTTATATTAAATGAATAACTTAATTTATGTATGGTCTACAATTTAATTGTGAAACATGGTTTGCCCTTTCTCTCTTTGTATTCTAATTATCTATCTGAAGATTGGACGGAGTTGAAAGCCTTGATGAAAACCAAAGGTGTCTGCTTCAGATGACGGAGAAGTTTTTTCATGCCATTATAACCTCCACCCATGAGTTCCCTACACAGCTGCGTAGTGTGTGCCATTGTCTGTACCAGGTATGAGGAACAGTGTGTAGCTGCCATTTTTACAAGAAACTGGTACTCCTTTCTTTGAATAAATAAATCACTATCAGCAGCCTGACATTCTTTCTGCTAAAGTTGCTTTTTTAATCTTATTGTTTGGAATATTTAGCCAAATAGAGTAGTAGAGCAGAAGTAGTAAAGTATTATGTTGAATATAGTGTAATGCATAATGGTAGTATATCTAACATCTGTTTATGTAATGTTTTTGCAAATTTGTTCCTTTACATAAACTACAAAATACCAAGTTTTTAGGTTGAGGCTACCAATTTGATGCTGCTGAAATAAACCGAGGTGAGTATGTTTCCACATCCTCTGCCAATCCCATCAGACAGGTGCCCAAAAGAGTTCTTGTCAGATGTCTTTAAACTAGCTAGGCTCCTAAAAAAAATGTTTTAGTTTGTGAAGTGGTAGTAATTTGTTTGGAGTAATTATACGAGTTGACTTTGTAATTGTTGTAGCTGTTTACCGTAACAAAAGTATGAAAAACATAGAGCAGACTGTAATTGTTAACAGGTAATCTAGCATTTGATAAACCTCAAAGCAGGACTGTGTAGCTGCTAAAAAATTACCAATCTTAATGCTGGCCTATTTATGTTATTTGCTCTTAGTTAAGGTAGTGGATAGGCGACATCCCTAGAGTGACTGCATATGAATGAAAAATTTTGTTGAAAAATTGCACACTTCATGTGTGAATGCCTAAAGCTTCTTAAAAACCTTACACATGCACAAACAATAAAGAAATTCTTGTGTGTGTGTGTGTCAATCACACATACACTCAATACACTCCTTGTTATCAAACGCCTAGGGAAAGTAATAGATTCAGGATAAGTGCAGTTTCTGCTTCAGAATGAGTATGATATCAAGCATGTGGGATGTATAAACCAGATCACAGTAATGTTTATAGAATCCATACAGATGACTTTACAAACGGCTATCCTCTCTATTTTATTTTTTTTAATTTAAAAATATGTAAGGATCAGACCCAGAGTTCCAAAAAACAGTTTAGATGTATTTGCAAGTCCTTGTTATGTCCTTGGCATAATGTGAAATTGATACCGAGACTGCACAGTCTACTCGCCAGAATTAGACCTAGAAACTTCATGGAGACTGCTTTCTTTTACACATTGATCTGTATAATTGCTTGTGTGTGCTGTAAATGAGTGGCCTTTTTATTTTTAGTTAGAAAAGACTACAATCATGCCTAATTTTACATCTAGTTTAGAAGAATACTACTAGGCTCTCTCTAATTTATCTCCTCATTAAATTCACTTTGATTAGTGAAAGGGGCTTTGTGATCATCTGACTTCAGTGTACAGTTTTTATGCATTGTCAAGGTGCATTTGGGTACCATAAAGAAATAATGCTACCTATAGGCAAATCATGTCATGCATTTGCATGGTGTGTGTAAACTTCAATGCCCAAGTATAAAACCGTGCAAAAGTACATTAATGGTTATAACTGATTGCTTAATCTAGGAGCCATTAGTTTGACCAGTCAAAATCCCAGCCCCCGCTGAAAGACTGGGACTAGAGAGGGTCATAAATTAAGGTCTAGGTCTACACTGCCACACACAAGATGGCTTCTTTTATTTATTCAGTGGCTATTTTGTTACATGTTATAGAAATACAGCTGTTTTCACTGGTAGATATTTACTGAGATATTTCAAAGCAAAGTAAATGATTATAATGTAAAGTTCAGGTATACTTTTATAACTGTGTTTACATTCAGTTATATATTGCACAGATTTTTCCTATCGTCTCATGGAAATATTCAGATTATGTTGTGTGCTCCAGCTTTGGTTACCTGCCATGATGAATCAAATTAGTTTGTTCACTCACATTATGTCTTTGTACTAGATTTATAATCCTATGTGAATTATTTGTAAAATAAAAATGTAGGACACTTATTAATGACACATAATCTGCATTGTTGTGAATGAGTGTATATCTCTAAGGAGAACTTTAGTTATAATGTATTATAGTTCTTGGTTATCAGGACATTTCTAGTCTGCATGATCTATTAACCGATTTCACTGCTTTGCATTTAACATGTCTGTATGCAAGTATAATTGCATGTCTTGTGTAAATAATGTAACTATAACTGTAAAGCAGCTTGGATACAGGTTGTAGGTAAGACCTATCTGCACATAACAAATAGTACAGGTAATCCTTAATGACCTGACCAAGTTGCATGAATGTTTGCTTGTGTGATGCTTGTTCACACTTAGTAAGTTTTTGTCACAGATAACAGCGTTTTTAACAGTCAGCACTGGCAGTTGCCTTTTTTTTCCTCCATTGTTTGCAGCATTTGCTTAGGAAAATGACCTGTTTTCATGTGGTCTGTATACACTTGGTTAAATGTATGAAAATTATAATCCACACACCACAAATGTATTTATGAATATGTGTGTGTGTATATATGATATGCAAAGGGGGAAAAAATATATAAAATTTCAACTCAAATTGTGCAGTGGCTAAAAAATATTAAATCTTTCCAATCTATCAAATGTTAGTTTATGCCATTGGAGATATATACCATGGTTTCTGCTGAAATAGAAAAAAATCTCCCTCTAGGTGGGAAAAAGTTAAAATTTAAGCTTCTGTTTTCAGCCTTTACTGTCCGCGGCTTTCTGTCCTGATGACATTCATTCTATATATTCTTCCTTGTACTTTTTAAATTAGGTTTGTATGTTCTTTATTTGCTGAAGTTAAGCTTTAAAGAGGTAGTAATGCATTTCTTGCTGAACTGTGGAGTTAAAAATGGAAGAGAAATTACGCTTTGAGTAAATGTGTTGTTCATTCTAGATGTATCAAATGACACACATTTTCTGCTAAATCCTGGCACTGGACTTTTGCATGCTTTATAGATTTTTGTTAACAAAATTGTCACCAATAAGTCCACATTTCCTATATTTTTTCCCTTTCAACAGCAGCAGTGTGCTTCCAACGCCCTTTTAAGCTGATTGCAAAATAACTTATTTAGATCTCCATCCGATCTTTACCTCTTTCCTAGTTCATTGAAAAGCTTGCCACACACTGTGTGTTTAAAAAATGCTCTAGCTATATATTTGAAGGATGTGTCTACATCCGTAGGAATTTCACCAGCTTTATTTACAAATGTCACAGAAAGTGATGACCTTTTTAAAAAACATCAAACAAAATAATGACATATTGCTCTACAGTGGTTTTGTTGTAGGGGCTTTCCATTATGTTTTAGATAGAGTATGTTCATTAGGCCTTTAATAAGATGCAAAAAATACATCGGTATGCAAATTGGGTTCAAGCTGCCTTTTAACTGGTGTGCTTATTTGGCTATTACTGGCACATTTAATACTCCATCTATGTACAACTATGGCTACCTGCAAAATATAGATGGTTAATAAGGCATGGGTGCTGTCCTGGGAAACACTAACACAATGTTTCTCTTAAGTGACCAGTAGATAAGAGAGCTAACAGAACTATACAGTAGGCTGTAAACTCCTATTTAACCTCAGGAGGAACCCTTGGACAGTAGAATATAAGACATGCTCCATATTGTTAAATATATGAGGATACCTTCACACAACCATTCTTTGTGTGATATCAATATATTTGTCTGGCATGTTTTATCTTTTTTTTTGATAGTGTACGAGAGGATGTAATTTTATTTTTGTTTCCTTTTTTTTTTTTTTTTTTACATTCAGTTTTTAGTCAAATGGTTCCCTTTAATCCCTATAAAACGGCTGCCTATGTTGGAAGCCGTGCCGATTTCTTTGCTACATTTCATTGATATACGATCCTGTTACCAGGAGTTAGCTGAGGCTTCAGTTTTGCTGACCATTTAGAAAATCAGACTTCCGAAGAGGCGACATGGGAATTTATACAGGTTCTTTTGTGATGAATTTTACATGAATTGTCTGTGCTTGAATGTCATCCTTTCCTGTAATATATACTCATTTAATTTGAACTAAGAAGGCCAGAAGATCTGTAACTTTCTTACTGTAATTTGTATTTTTAAGTTAGAATGTAGATTTATAAATTTTTTATATATTCTTATACAATCTAGCAGTTTACCTAAGGATTTAATAATTTGAACTTAAAAATGAACACATTTATGCATCTGTTGTATGTGCCAAAAGGAGTAACTTTAGTTGAAAATGAAAGGATCTTGTTATTTAGCCAACATCTTCACTTTTACAGAATCTGTCCTCATTTTCCAAAGGCATGTATTTCTTTCTATGGCTCAATTCATGGTACAACACAGTATTTAACACTAAGCAACAAAACTTATTTCAACATTTTGATTACCGTATTTATTAGAGTATAACGCGCATTTTTTTATACCCAAAAAAGTCAAAGTTTAAATGCGCGTTATACACGAGGGTGGCAGTGGCGGCCGGGTGTGCCGACGTTTTCTACTCCCCGCCGGGATCTTCTACTCCCCGCCGGGATCTTCTACTCCCCGCCGGGATCGTCATGCATAGCAGTGGCCGCAAATCTGTCACCCACGGCGGCTGCTCCATGTTCCCCCGGGTCTTCTTGCCCTACGTCCACATCTGCTCCCCCTGCTACAGGGGGAGCGGAGGGCAAGAAGACCGGGGGAACATGGACTTAGCAGCCGCCGTTCTGCAGCCACTGCTATGTTTGACTTCCTGCTCTATCAGCTCCCACTTCGCCTATTGCATTACATGTGCTCCCCCTGCTGGCCAGTCTGTCCTACAGGGGGAGCAGATCCATTGACAGCTGCAGCTGCTCACTGTACGCGAGGGCGAGGGAAAAAAACATCACCTCGTTGCGTACAGTGTCACCTGTGTACAGTACAGTTTACAGTGTACACGCGCCGGTACCCACGTTATGGTAAGCATTGCTTCCTTCATTGTATCCTGTTCAGTGTTTTGTGAACTGTACAAAATTAGGGGTGCGTGTATAATATACCGATTTTTAAGCGAAAATTAGGGTTGCACGTTATACACGGGTGCGCGTTATACTCGAATAAATACGGTACATCACAAATATCTGTACTGTATGTATTTTCAGCTCACATTATTTAGGAGGCAAAGATTCAACAGTATCTGTGTACCAAAGGCTTTCCCAAGCACAGACTCCTGTGTCTTATGGTCACAACTAAGTAATCTAAAGCTAGGCATACATGGTTCAATTTTAGATCTTGAGCTTTTCAGCGGACACCGATCATAATCAAATCCAACGTAGGTTCCCTCGGAAGGTTCGATCATAATACGATCTTAATACGACCAAAATCAGCGATGAAAAAGCACAGAAAAGAGTCATATTTAAATGTGTTCATCAAATTCAATCGACCCGACCAACAAACAAAATGCTACGATTTTAGTTAGATCGTTGTGCAATAGCCGATCATTTTCTAACATGTTAATCGACGTTTTTGAACAATTTTCGTAGATCGAACTATGTGTGCAGTATACGATTTAAGTTCGATCGATGTAAACTTTAAGTTTTAAATTGATCGAACACTAAAATCAAACCATGTATGCCAAGCTTTAAGTTTTGTAGCTTTCACTGGCCATTAACAGACACCATTCGAAGCATAGATAATTTACTGTACAATACAGATGCTTAATTAGATACCATTTGTTTCATTTACATGCAAATTTCCCATAGAACAAATTTGGGTCCATAAAAAATAACCGATGCGGAGTTTGTTTGGCCTGTCTTCGATCTGCATAACATTTGCATGATGATGCGGAAATTTGACATTTCAGCATCTGTATTCTACTGCTGCAATACTTGATAACACACTTTAAAGACAGTTTAGGTTAATATTTTCTTTGCACTTTCTCTCCTTGTACTCTTCTATGTAGCCATGACAACATTTTAAATCCATCTTTTGGCTATTAATACAGCATATAAAACATATGTTTTCATAGGCCTCGGTCACTAAAGTCTTATTTGAAAATCAGATTGTTTAGGAAAACATTGGCCTATTTCAAGGCAAACATTTTGAAAGAAAAGGAAAAAAACATTATTTTGGTTTGTTTATTGACATGAAACAAAAATACCAGAAATAGTAGAATCGATTGCATTTGTGTTGTAGCAACTTATGTCATTTTAACGACCAACCAAATCATGTTCCATTACTGTGTTACATTTTGCTTCGTGAAACTGTATGTGAGAGACCACATTGTGTTTTATTTTTTTTTGTTTATTTTGCTTTGTGTAGTTGGTGCTGTGACTTGTTTGTGCTCATCTCTGTCCTGTAGGCAACTTGCCACTCCCTACTGAATAAAGCCACAGTAAAAGAAAAAAAGGAAAACAAAAAATCAGTAAGTTTGTAGAACTTTCTCTCAGCCATTTCTTCCCCAAAACACAAAAATAAAAATTGCCTCTGGAACCAAGAATAAACCTAAACAGTTTTCGTTCTGTTTTATTTGTTAAAGCATCTTCACTCCAGTCCTTCACTGTCAAAATCATTCTACTAATTCTGGCTCAAAAAGCTTTCATTTCAATTAACACACTGAAATTCTTTTAGTTTTGCTCCTCTCTGTGTGACTGTTTTGATACAAAGGAAGGGGACGATGGGGTTGGCTTTACTGCTTACATATTGGCTTGAGTATTGATGATCGGTAATGCGTTGGTTGTATACTATTTCTAGACTTTGGGGTGTGCCACATCTGCTGCTTTCTAGATGCTTGGGGTGCATAGCCCATTCTTTTCTGAAAGGGGGTCGTTTCTGAACTGAAAATGTGCAATGTCAATTGTTTTCCATTGGCTCTGCTTTAGACATTTGCTTGTCCTAATTCTACAGCATAAAGTATGGTAAGTACTGTGTAAATGTTTTATTTAAACATACATACTTTTTTTTACTTGTTTAAGTTGATTATTTGTAAACCATAGCATTAAACTCATTGGGCTGTCCTGTTTCCTCTGGATACCGTCTATAGTTTTTAGACCAGCCTTACAGATGTATTTTCGATAGATTGTTTTAAGCTTTAATGAAATAGAATGTAGCAAAATAGTTACAAATCAATGCTTTCTTGTTTTGGTTTTTGATCAGTATATTGACCTGTAACATCCATTTGTGCACAATTAGTGTCCTCTGGGAATCGCACCATAGCAACAACAAGCCAAGAGGTGTATGGCTACCTAAGTTCTCCCACCTACTGTATTTCCTTAGATTAGTGAAAGACTATAAATCTGTGTAAATGTTTGGACTTGGTTGGTATAGTTTGGAGAAACACACTGAATAGGCTAGTCCACAAAAATGCTCCTTGTATACACTTTAAAAGTGTAAAATAATGTTCTCTATTTTTGTTTTAACCATCTGGGCAGTTTGAGGTTTTCGCGCCATTTTTTATGGCACGAAAACCTCATGTCACCGACAATCGCGGCGGAGTACACTGTACTCTGACGTGCTTGCCGGCTCTCCGCCCAGCTCTCTGCACACCGCCGATGTCAAATAGACGCCGGCGGCGTGTGGAGAGGAGAGCTACGCCCCCTCCATTAACATGGAGGTCTATGGCCTTTCCCCCCCCCCCCCGCCCCCTTCGGCGTCACAGATGACGCCGAAGACACGGGGCCGGAAGGAACACAGGGAGACGGTGGTTTTGCCCAATCCCGGTACGAGTCCTTTGTAGCTCCCTCTCTTGTATTACTGTGCTGATATGAACGCAATGGAGGCATGACATATGATGTGCCCATTGATAGTCCATGGACGCACCATACTGACGTTCGACTAACGTGCCCAGGCTCATTGATTTAAATAATCTGCGTTATTGGCTGTACTATGTCATACTGTTGATTTATGGGCTACAATCTAGTGACAGCTTAAGCTCGGTGCATTTTTTTTTTTTATTATAACCGTGCATAGAATCGCATCTGCCCTGTACATGGGATTACACATACACTAGTCAAACAAAACTAACATCACTTTTTATGAATGGTATTTCTAACTTGTCAAAGTGAAAAAGGGTAATAATTGGGGTTTAGCAAACCCTTATCTTAATTATGCACTAAAACGAAATCTGTATGATTATGCCTTACCACTGGATCCTGAAACCCATTCCATGGATTAAATAAATTCTCTTCAGTGCACCGATGAAGAAAAAAGGCTAATACACGTGGTAACCAATAGCTTCTACAGTGTTGAGCCATATCTGGTTTTTTTTTTATATACTTGGAGTTCGTACATGGGAAAAAAGGTGAAGATATGACATCTTCCAAAAAATTAAAATGAATTATCTTTGTGCTTGTTGGTAAGATAAGGGCTAGGATATGGGCTATGGAAACAAGCATGTGGAGCATGCTCATTTTGTATGGTGTAGAGTTTATGAATGTGATGGCTGTCTCTTATATTTAAATATTAATAACATTTGTTGCATGTTGACTGTTAATTACTTTTGAGTTCAGCTGTTTATTAACACAAAATAGTTATTTGAGGATGTTGTGGGGACATTTTAGGTGAACTTCAACTGCCTCTATTAAAATCATTTTGAGAAAATGTTTTATTTTAAAGGAGGGGAGGGGATTTTACTCCTTTTATAGAGAAGATAACAACATGTGTAAGTTTTTTCCTGTTCAGTTTAGTAACAACAAAAAAAATGGAATATAAATCTCTGGGCCATTTTGTACATGTCATCAAATCTACTTTGTAGCCAGTAGAAGAGTGTTTGCTTCTGAGCTTTGTAGTTTTAGCCTGCTTATTAACCACTGTGAACATGCAGCTCACCCATTATGTCCTTTTGTTCTGTTTTTATTTTCTTATTGCCTACAAGATCACAGTATATTAGTTCGCAATGTCAAGTATATTTTAAAGTTGGGCATTTAGAAATGTTTTCTTTTTTGTTATCCTTAAACATGAATTGTTTGTATGTGGCATTTTTTTTTACAGGTTGTAAGTCAGAGGTTTCCTCAGAACAGCATTGGTGCAGTTGGAAGTGCTATGTTCCTCAGGTTCATAAACCCGGCCATTGTGTCACCTTATGAAGCAGGGATATTGGATAAGAAGCCACCACCCAGAATTGAGCGTGGCTTGAAGCTAATGTCTAAGGTGACCTACTGCTTACTTGAAAGTTTCAATGACTGTACACTCATTCAGTTTTCCTATTGTTTTTCAAGTTGTTAAAAGGCAAAGTAGAACTGCTAGAAATTACTTAATCGACGGGTCCACTATGATTATTTATTTTTTTTTTTTTTTGAGTCTGAAGGCCCCCCATACACGGGTCGGATTCCGACCGGATTCCGGGACGATCGACTCCGGGCGCGTGCACGCGAAACGATCGTGCCAGAATCGCGTGCAGCCCACCTTGTCCGATCGTTCGCGTCCGATTGATCGGGGGCTCAGAATCGGATCCGACAGAGAACCAACATGTTGGTCTTTCTGATCCGATTCAGCACACATCAGGGGGAGTTGCCATTTGGGAAGTAAGCGATCGGACACGGAATCGTCCAGGAATCCGTGGGACAAGGTGGTATGCAGCGATCGGATACTCTTAATTGGCCGATTGATCGCAGCTCCGATTCCCGCTGAGATCGCCGGAATCGATCGGATAAGTGATCAATCGGCCATGGAATCCGACACGTGTATGGCTAGCTATAGAAGTGTCGGCATTATGAGTCCATGATGTCCAACCCAGCTGTGATTTGCCTGTGTTTAGGGCACATTATTAAAAATGCTCAATATTGCTGTGTTAACAACTGTAATGTTTATGGTTCTTATTTAAATTTATGGACAAAGCGAACCTGCACAATATTGGGTTTGTTTAGTACTGGTCACCCTGACCTGTTAAGTTTAATTGATGTGTAATGTTTAGGCATATCCACATTATAGCCCATAACAAAGAACTTGCCTGATCGGGGGGAAAACACACAGCTAAACTACAGCTAAACTCCATGCTCCACTGCTAAACTCCATCACGAGCACGGGAAGCCCGGACCTAACCACTCACCTCATCGATTGTGACTTTATCTGGCTACCTTGTACCCAAAAGAAGTTTACTATACCGATTATTCACACATCGTTACCCCTACAATCTCTTAAGTTATCAGGTCTGCTTTGGCCCTTCCTGTTGCCGGGCCTTGGTTTGGCCCCCCGCTCTTTGCCTATGGCTGCCCTTTGGTAGGGGCGTTGGCTGTTGTCTGTCTCAATGCTTGGTCTTTTCGGTGTTCAATTACTATCTGATTTGGATAAAGACACACCCATTGAGGAAGTTCTTTACAAAACGTGTGTTGGGGTAACCTTTTCATGTCTGCACTTGTATATCCTTGTGTATCTATACATGTATTTATAACACCTATTTTTCAACTTGGTAACACCGACCAACATTGAAACGTCCTTTTGCTTTTTAAACCTGTCTGTAATTTTTTATTAAATTTTTATTTTTTTTAAACTATTTATAATTGATTCTGACATACACCATTGACCATTAAAGTCCCCTTGCCCTTCTGGGTTTCCCCAGGGGGAATTGAATTAGTGGCGGGGGCTTTTCTTGCTCTTTTTTCCTCTAATTTGTTTGATAAACTCCATGCTCATTTATATGCTCATTTAATGCCCATGTTTTCCCTTCTATTTTTTCTCTATTTTGTCTTTTAATGTTCAAATCCAGTACTTCTGCTATAGCAAACATGAAAGATGTGAATTAAGTCGCCCGTACACGTACCGTTAATATATTTACGATTGATAAAACCCGACCAATGTTAGTAGTTGATCAGCATGAAATCTGTTCAGGTCCACATGGTACAACAGATAAATTTCGATTGAAATTGGTGCAATTTTAGATCAGAAAGTGATCCGACAAGTAGAAAAATGTTTATTGTTCTGGGAACATCGGGCAAGTGTTTTGTGGTTTCCCGACCAAATTCGTGCAGATGATGCTTATTAGCATATTTAAACTTCCGGTGCCAGCAGGTTGCAGCTGGTGACCGGATAGATTGATCATAACAACTAAAGTTCTTTTTTGAGTGTTTGTAAAAATTATATATGAAATAACCATTTGCAATTTTTTTGAATTGCTGTTAACATATTATAATTTAGTAATTGTTAACTTTTTGTTTCTTTCTAAAATACTGTTAGTGTTGTCTACTGCTTGACGTGATGCATTTTGGGGTGATTTCTAACCTTTAACCAATTACACATACACATTAACATTACCACCACCTATTTATACACACTCCTATCAGCTCCTTTCCATACCCCCCTACGTCACTTCCCATTGGAAAGCACATTGTCCGAAAGAATTAACGATCATTTTCAACGACATTTCCGATCAAAACTGGAAAAATGGTTTCAAAATCGGTTTCCCTATGTGGTACCATTTTAGCTAAAATTATGATCGATAAGTGATTGCAACATCGGAATTCATCTATCTCTTTTTATCGATCGTAAACCTTATTGGTATGTGTATGGCAGGCCTTACATGTATTTCATAATTTGTATCAAATGCTATTATTTCTTTAATCAAGTGTTCTATACTACATCTAAGAAAGATGTGTAAAAACTGATACTTCACTAGAAAATTACCGCTGATCATTGGTAACATTTAAGTGGGAATAATGTCGCATTTTCTTGTTTATATGTAATCAGATTCTTCAGAGCATTGCCAACCATGTCTTGTTTACAAAAGAGGAGCATATGCGCCCTTTTAATGAATTTGTGAAGAACAACTTTGATGCTGCACGAAGGTAAGAAAATATGTTCTTACTATCAAGTCTATCATCTTATTTTTACATAAACACTGCTTTACTGCAGCATTCTGATTTGTTTAACTGCAAAAAGCATATTTGTGTGCACTGTGATTCTGAAAAAGCATCCACCTGTGCGATAACATTTGATCCCCCCGCCGCCTCCTTTAATTTCAATGGAGTGGGAAATTATAGCCTAATATAAGAGCCCTTACTCCTGTTTATCACACACAGCCATGCTGAGAAACGGCTGGGAACCCTTTGTGTGGTGGGTGTTACTTTGAATGGGAACTGCCATTACATCCAAAATAATGGGATCGGGAATTTACCGGCATGCGGCAGATTCCTGATCGATCTTGCCAGGTGGATAAGACACCAACAAGACATTTGGACCTTGATTTTAAGTTTGTGGGAACAGAGTGGAAGGACTTTTTCTGTCCAAACTTCACATTGTCCCAGTGTACTAAGAAAAATCCATGCAGACCTGGTTGTTTGAGTTTGGTGTGGAAAACTTGTCTGGTTTGCAAAGAGAACTGATCTACACCCCATCAAACACGATTTAGATTACCAGAGATTGTGAGTAAGGCAACAGTTATCAAACTCATTCTATTATCTCGTGCATAACCTGAAAAGTAAAAACTATAATAACCCCAAAGTGGGAAAGGGCATATTGATGGTTATTGGTTTAGATAGGTCTGGTATGCCTGTAAGTGTAACAGCCAGGTGTACCAATACTGATCTCAGTATATGAGTAAAGGCTTTTTTGGTTTTCTTTCCTAATAGTTCACAACAAAAAATGTGGTACATTTAAATTTTGGACAGCAAAGCAAGTACTTTGCGAGTTTAGGCTATACAGGTATGTGTTAGGCTGGAATTCTAGATGTTTGGGGGAAGCCATTGCTTATTTTTCCTAAACCAGAAAGGAAACATTTTGAGGAATACACCAAGAAAATATTGTGGATCACCCAGTAACCAAGCATCTTAGCTTGTGTGTCAGCATTCATAAAAAGGCATGAGTTAACCCTTTTAGGTAAAGATTTACTGTCCACAAGGTATGGTATTCACAACCTGTGTGTGAAAATGTGAAATTAGTGCAGGCTGAAAATTGTCAAGTGCAACACAAAACAGACTTTAATACTAACCTTTATTTTTTGCCTTTAAAATGTGTCTTAGGTTCTTCTTTGACATTGCAAATAATTGTCCTCCGAGTGATACTGTTAATCACAGCCTCTCGTTCATTACTGATGGAAATGTTCTTGCCTTACATCGGTTGCTTTGGAACAACCAGGAGAAGATTGGGCAGTATCTTTCCAGTAACAGGTAAAGATAAAGCAAACATAACTTATTTTAAAACTCTATATGATCAGGCCGCCATTTAAAAAAAATTAATGTTAGTGTACATTACATTGTGTCATTGATAATATATATATTATATAATATTATTGAAATTGCAGTCTGAAAATGTATATCTTTTAAAGGGACCACAAAGCTGTTGGAAGGAGACCATTTGACAAAATGGCAACTTTACTTGCATATCTTGGGCCTCCAGAACACAAGCCTGTGGCAGACACACATTGGTCCAGTCTGAATCTCACAAGTTCCAAGTTTGAAGAATTCATGACAAGGTAATAAATGATTTTATGGTGTCTTGCATTTTTGTTCCCCCTGACTGGTATGTGAATAAACTGTTCTTTCTAATATGTTTTGCAGGCATCAGGTACATGAAAAGGAAGAATTTAAAGCATTAAAAACTCTAAATATATTTTACCAAGCAGGGACATCAAAAGCTGGAAATCCGGTTTTCTACTATATTGCAAGACGGTGAGTTTTGTTACTCAATGTGAGGGTTCATTTATTAATATTTTTATTAAAACCTAATTCAAAATGATTTTAAACACTAATGGTGTGTTTTAATGAGCATAATATTTTAATTTCAATAGCATCACTTGAGAAATATTATTTCATTCCAGTACAAATTGTATTTACCAACTTTCACAGGGCCCTTTCACACTATCTTTTTTCTTACGGCATGCGTTTAAAAATATATACAAACACACATCACATCTGTGCATTTGAAACAAAGCAAGAAAAATGCATGCAGCAAGGTGTTAGAAACACATGCGGAAATGCTTCATTTTTAAAATCGCAGCACATGTGAAACCCAGTACTGTAAAAACCGCATGCCTTTATGAAAATGCAAAACGTATATTGTGAAAGGCCCCTTAAACCCTATTAGAAGTTAAGAAGCAAAAAGGAACAAACTGCTGCACTGTAAGTTAATAATTATGTATGCGAACAGTTAAAACATTTGGGAGCATAACTTCCTCATTTGTTTTCAAATCTTTATTCCTCTAATAACATGCTAGGTTCTTTAGTTCAGTCTTGTGGTTAACACATTTGATTTCCTGTCACAGCAACAGTTGCTTTTTTCAACCAAAAGAGTGACTTATACTGGAAATGTCATATTGGGTTATTAAACACTAGTGTTGCTGTGCTCATTTTCTTTTGCAATTGTTTTGGCATCTACTTTGTATTACGCTAAGCCGCTGCCATTATCATTAGGGTATCCAATTAGGTTGCAATAATTAAAATACTTTCAGGAGGATGTTATGGCCCTCACCACCAATGAGTGAAAAGATTTACAAGGTACTGTTTTTCGGTTGGCCCATAATATTTTCTACACTTCGGAGCATCTGATGGCTGAAAAATATTTAGTCTTTCTCCTGCTCTGCTGGCTGAAGCTCTGTGCTACGACTGCTAGAGTTAAGGAGGTGGGAAAGCTGTCTCTGGCAGCTTTAACGTCTCCAGCTCCGCTGACAAAAAACAATGAACTACTGATGAGAGATCCGCCAATGCTTAACTTATTACTGGGAGAGTGAAGGTGCTAGTTGGAAGCCAAGGTTTAGCTAAGATCATGCTTAAAGCTCCTTTACATGCATTGGCAAAAGCATGTTGATTTTTTCAGTTTCATACTAATTACATTTTATTGTGTGTTTCAACTTTTGTATACATCCTTAATTTACCTGTGAGCAGGAAAAGACAGATAAATAGGTGGAAATGTATCTTGTTGCTATTTGGGTCCAACTCTTCCACAGCTACCCATTCACCCAATGCTGCACCATGGAAGAAAGGGGTAGGAGCTGCATGCTCCACATACCTAGAGGTTACCTGTTTCTTGCTATTGGCCTGCTATGAAGTGAAAAGGCTGCTCTGTATGGCTTTCCAATTCTGTTGCTTACCTTTTACAAATTTAGAATTAATTTAGTTTACTTGCATTTAAATATCTTATGCAAATCTATTTGGGCTTTGAACTATACCCTTTTTCCGAATGACAGTGCTGCTGTCCTAGGGTAGCTATATTACTCCACCAAAGATTTGCTACCGTACCGTAGCTGACCATACAGCAGTATGGATGTTACTGGGTGGATGGTGAAGTGGAAATAAATAAAGCTAAGTTTAAAAACAAACCCCTTATGCAGACACCAGCCTCTTAGAACGTGTATGTTTCAATGCATAACACATAAAACTATGTAGTTTAGTAGGTAGAAATGTATCTTGAGCATAGGATTGCTTCAATTAAGATAAGGTCTAGTCTGGAAACAAAACACACTGATGTTGTACATATCTGGTATGTTCCTATACCAGCTTATGCAGTTGTTCAATGACACATTATTTCTATATAGTATTCAGATGTGGTAAATTATAAGTTATAGCTCCATATTAATGTTTACTATGCTATTTATATACTGTACATGTTTGATGTTTTTTGAGTGCAATAGAAGTAGATGCACAAAGAAGTGTTTTAAACATTTTTATTGTATGAATATGCATTGCATGAGTACAGACATGTTAAATTATTCACATTCAGTTTTTATTAAACCAGTGCTGGTTTGTAAATCGTTTTAATCCTTGGCAATTTTGGAGACATAATTGCAGACTTTGTCAAGCTCATTAAAAAGCTGTTAAACCTTTGCCCGTTCCCTATTTATTACATGCGTTTATACAGTCCATAGAACTAGAAAATGAATCAAACCGACACTTGCAAGACACTTTACTTTCTGTGCAGCTGAGGAAGGTGCTACATCATTCAGCTGTACTGTTGTGGCTTGCATTTCTACAAATACAGTTGTGCTTGGCAGAGTTAAAGTATCATTTATTACATCAAAATCCACAATAACTGTGGAATCGTACATTTTGGTCTCTTCTATTGTGTTGGAATTTACCTGATTGTCCATTCCATTCCCAAAAGAATTAAAGTCCAAATGGATATTTCCATCTGCAGAACTTTCATCTATTATAAGAGAGTCCTCTGTGCTTGTATGTCGAATGCTGGTTGCATTAATGGGGGAATATGTTAAATCCTCTGGGTATTGGATCTTTTTGTTTTGCTTGGGCTCTTGAACTTCTAAGAAAAGTGAATGATCTGTAGTAAAGAATGGAATGTCTTCAGTCGTTTCTGCATCTTGTGCTTCATATTCAGTTAAAAATTGCTTTGTAATTGTATATCTTTCATTGGCACATGGACAGCCTTTTACATTATTGTTTTCTTGTACCCATGTCATAATATAGTTCATACTATGTGCATCATTGCAGGACCATGGGTTGTTGTAAAGGGTGATCTCTGATAAATGTGTCAGGTGGTCAAAAGCATTGGTTGGTATATAAGTGAATCTGTTATTGTGCAGGTACAATTTCTGAAGATTGGGCATTCTCATTAATGTTCCTGGTAATATCTGAATTAAGGAATTATTTGATAAATCTATCATTTGTATATTACTTGGCATATTGGTCGGCACAGTCCAAAGTTGGTTGTAGCTTAGATTCAAGAACTGCAGACTAATCAATGTGTTGTTAATAAACACTGTCCTCTGCAGGCTGTTTTTGGAGATATCGAGCACTTTTAGGTTCCACTGGTATGCAGTATCCAATTTATGAAGCAATTTGATGTTGTTATTTGAGGCATACAACTCCCAAAGGGATCTAGGCAAATGGGAAGGGAGGTTGCGGAGTATGTTGTGAGAAAGGTCAAGAAATCTCAGATTTGTAAACCTAGTTAATTGACGGTCTATATTAGAGAGCTGGTTATAAGACAAGTTTAGATGGGTGATATTGTCCTGGAGCCCGTGTGGCAATGCAGTCATGCTGCTTCCCGAGCAGTCAACATTTCTGTTTTTTAAGATGCAAGAGCACTTCAAAGGGCAGAGACAGAAGATATTTGGTACTGAACATAGTAGAATCAGGAGTCCTGGTGAGGGCTTAATTTGATAATCCATGCTTACCTGCAACCAAATGTTCAGAAGACACCTTAAATATGTTGTATAATGCATGTACTCTTTAAAGCATGCACTTTGCTTAGCATACTTAATTGACTACATAATCAAGGAGGAGGGATATTTTTACATTGCATCAAATTTTACATAGATACTTTGAAAAGTTGTTATATATTTAAATACATTTTATTTTCCAGTCTTTAATGTACTTAGGAAAACTAGCAAAATGTTGATTTTATTCACTAACTTCCTATTTGTAATGCTGTTGCCCTGAACACTAGCTTCTAACCTTGCCACAACAAATAATACATTAGTGTCATTAATAGATCACTACATGACCTTTAATGTGATAAGTCATAAATAAAACTTACCGCTTAGTCTTCCCCATTCAGAATCAATACATAGCTGATGCTGGCAGTGCTGTAGCCGATGGGCATTCATCCAGCTCTTGCTTAAGGTTGCTTGCTGCTGGTGGTTGTGCTTGTGCCGTTCAGCTGCATTGTGCTGCTGTAAGCTGGAGCTCTGCATACATCTGAACAGCTATTCGAGGGACTGCAGAGCAGTCTAGTGCTGACTCAAATTTACTGAGAACATTGCATAGCCAATCCAACAACACAGTTTGATCTCTGAACCAGGAGTCAAGCAATAGGATATATAAAAAGAAAAATGGCTGGTCTTGCAGTGCTCCAGTATGAATTTGAGGTAGCTAAACATGTATACATAGTTACTTTAGGGATGAAATGAGGAGGGGTTGAGGATTACAGTGTAGCAGAAAGTATGTGATTTTTTGTTTTTTCTTTATTAGGTTTTTTAATTCACCTTTTTAAGGTGAATGACACCTTTTGTGTCATTGCTAATAATACTATGTTCCTTTTTTATATTTGAACTTTGCTTCCAAAGCAATGTTTGGTGAATGCAGTTTTATAGTGAGCACATATTGAGAATTTTGATTTTGTCATAATGGTAGGAAATACTGTAAGTGTTTTTATAAATTTACCATGGCCAATCCCTTATCCCATGATTTATTCTAACTCTTTGCTCTAACTGAGCATCTGCACATTTCTGTCCATCTGGTGAAATTAACTGGTGTTTCTGGGTTTGACAGTGTCACAGGATTAGAAGCCACACCTCTAGCATTTCACAAGGGATTTTTTGTCCCAGCTACAGTGAAGAATCGGGAGGACCCATTGCACAAATCCCTCCACATGCTCGATTGTTATAGTAGTTAGGATCCAACTAAGGGCTTGTCTCCATTTAGCATAAGTGTGACCTGTCCATGGTGCTCAGCAGGGGGCTTGAGTGCATTTTGCTCATGTTGATCGTGGGCATATCGCACCAAAATCACCCCTGAAAAACATGACTCATCCATTGCTATGTAATGGACACTTCTCTCATGTGGGTCATGCCACTGACAACATGGGGACATATTGTAAACAATGCACAAAGTCTTCACTGCTGCTAAATCCCAGCATTGTGCTCGTCCTGTACTTTGGGATGCATGGTAGACACAGCCAAGCATCAATGACAACAACACTGTCATTGGTGCAATGTCATGGGGGTGTGATTCTTCAGATTTCTTTCACTTTAACCAGTATAAAAATAGCTTGCCAAGAACTGCATTTTTGTGCATTTAACCCCATAGGTGTTACAAACTTTTTGCGCCATTTTTTATGGCACAAAAAGCTGTTTTCCCAGCAATCGCAGCAGAGTACACTGTACTCCGCTGCAATTGCTGGCTCTCCCCCCAGCCCTCTACACACCACCGGTGTGAAATAGGTGGCGGCGGTGTGTGGGGAGAAAAGCTGCACCCCTCCATTAACATGGAGGTCTCTGGCGCAGCAAACCCTCCCCCCCCCATGGGGCCGCAAAAGCTCTGTGTCTGCAGCTCTGTAGAAGTGCTTCAGGCACACGGAGAGGCGGGGGTTGTGCCCGATCCCGGCACAGGCGCAGTTTGATTAACGACCAAACTGCACCCCTACTGGCTTTGGGCGTAACGCCAAAGAGGTTAAGAACTGATTTGGTGTGTCAAGACTTCAAACAAAAACTACTATTGTTTTGACATTCAAATAAAAAAATAAAAGCAATCCATGTTTGTACTAAACTGCTGGAGGTGTTGGTAAAAGTTGGTCTTCAATATTGCATGTTTTGTGAAGAGAATCTGTAATGCTATAATAGTACATTGGTGTAATGAGATCTGGTTGAACTCTTCATTATTTTGATACATCTGTTATTTGCACAAGCTGCAAATTCTTTTCTTCACTCACGACGGGGAGCTCTTCTATTGGTGGAGGCATTGGAAACTGTACAAAGTCATCTGGTGGAGGTGGTAGAGCTGTCTCATTTAAAGTGAGGCCTTGATCATTCTGTTTAGATTTTCCTTCTGATTCATGTGATGAAAAGCTTGTTGTTTCACTTGATATGAATGGCAGAGTTGGCATGATGTTTATTTTATTCTCTCCTTGTGTACTCGCTTCTCCAAAGTGCTCTTGAGCTGGATTGTCAGCACCATGGAGTTTCTGTGGAGCCTGCAGCTCATTTGGTACTATTGGGGCTGTACTTATGGAGGAGAGTGACCTCTGTCTTCTTAGGATACATTCATTTATTGTAATATCATCATGTGCCAGTGGGGATGGCCCGGCCCAATTTTCGTGGGTAGTGTTATCCTTTTTTAGATGCCTCCATATTACAATAGCAGCTATTGCTATTACCATAAGTATTAAAAGAATTCCAATAATAAGTGCCGCCAGCCAGAGATATTTTTCTGGTTCCTCCCCTTCTGATCCCGCAGTATCTAATTTATCTTGTTCCATAACTTAAGAATGAGTGGACCTATGAAAGCAAGTTAGATAATTTTGTCATAAATATCATAGTTTAGGATAAATAAATACCAAAATGTAAAGAATAGGTTTACCATGCCATGCTTTTCAATAAAGGTTGTATTAATGTGAATGCATGCTGAAATCCTGAGGTGTGTGTTTGTTTTTAAAGGTGTAACTCATTATTGGGCAGTATTCTTAATTATTTTTCTTAAATACATGTTTTAATTCTATTATCTTTAAGTGGGCCACTTAGGGGTATCATTACTTCAACTAACCAATGTTCGTTAATTGCAAAAAACCCTGTTGTGTGTTTTTTTTTCTTTCTTTTTTTAAAGCTTGATTTATACAAAACGATGTCATTTTAAGTATGTTCCTACAACCCTTTGCTACATCTCCAGCTGTTTTGGTGATGATAAAAAGTTCAAGGGTTTTCCAATTTACTTGCATACTGCACATGAAATTATGATTGTCATCTCTGAGTAATTTAGTTTTTTACTTGAGTATATATGGTAAATCCAACTGCCTTTGATTTGAATTAGGGGTCTTTAGGCTTGTGTTTGGTTAGATGTATTGCTTCCTTTGTCCTGTTCCTCTCTGGCTATTTCACATTAGCTGCGCTGCAGTAAAGTAGTGCAGCTAGCCTTAACAGGTACACTGGTTTCCATAGAAAAACACTGGCCCCATGTTTGCATTTACAGTAACTCTTAATGCAAACACCCTACAGCCTGCATTTTTGTGGACCCAGCGTAAAGTGTAAACTTGTATGGTGAGACTTAAATGCAGTGTAGTACAGTGATGCGGGGTTCGCTGTTAATGGACAACATTAGCAGACGCAGTAGCGTTTCTGCTAGCACATCGGTTACAGGCAACATAATACATTTTCTCTTAAAGGTTGATCATATTATTATTTTTTTATGCTTTTAAAGGGTTTATGAAAATTAAGGTAAATTTTATAATATATATATATATATATATATAACATTAGAAAATAGTTTGACATTGTAATTGTAAACATCTAACAGTGTTGTTACTTTACAGGTAACTTTAATAAAATAGCTTACTTGAAATATAAAGTTTGTCAACATCTTTCGTTGTTTACAAAATTCATGTAAGAACCACACCTCCCAAAAATTTGTTGAGGTGGTGTACAATCACCAATTGAAAGGTCTGGCTTGCCTCTGTTTCGGTTATCTTAATGTGGATTTATTGACTACAGTACAAAGGTGCTCCTGTTTAAGTATTTCTAAATTTCATGTCTTTATGATAAACCATGTGTCCTCCATCTACGTCCCAGGTGCCCAACCTGCACCCCTTTGGGCATTCTTCAGTGCCCCCCCCCTCAATCTTCCCCTGAAACCGACTGTTAATGCATAGGGCCAATCCCCCGCTGACACATCTTCTCCCAGGATCTTCTTAAAGTCTTTGAGGCACATAACTTTTGATATTTGCCACAAAATGTACCACTCTACAGTGTTCCCTAATCCGAAGTATCATTTAAAACAAGTTATTGTTTTTTAAAAGTTAAAAGTAATGTCTTCTAGCTCTGCCAGCTGTCATTTATTCCATAAAAAAATGCTTATTCAAGTTAGTGTAGATTAAAAATATTATGTGCGGCCCTTTAATGATGCTGCAGGCCGCACTTGTGGCCCTCCATATCAACTCGGTTGCCCACCACTGATCTACATGCATGGAGATTTGTTTCGTTTCCTCTGTGGCTTTTAAGGTTAAACTCCACCTAACATTGGGTCTCCTTTAAAATGTAAGACAGGGTTTCATATCTGCACTTATGTGAATTATTGCTTTAGGGTCTCTAAAATTGCTATTAAAGATAATTGTTTGATATAAAAATGTACTTACCAGTTTTAGGTTATTTAGAGGTCCTCTGCTGTATGTTTGTCAAAAGAAGTCAAATTAAGAAGACTGTTGACATGTGAAGAGGAGTGCAGCTCGCTTTATATGGTGAATGTCTCAAGAGGAAGTTTAAGATAGTTTCAGGAAGTGTGTAAATGTGAAATGCTCTAATTTTGTTCATAGCTTTTGCAATATCTTAACTGACAGTATGCTGCTGGTAACAGGTCGAAGATTATTACTTCATACTAAACATGTTGGTTACTTCAACCTTCTGATCACACCAATCTATAATGCTATAAAATTTCCAGGAATTGACAGTTAAGACTGCTTTAGAAGGGTGTACAGATTAAAACATTTTTTTTGCCCATAAATTGGATTTAAAGGCGTCAGGAAGGAGGGGTTCTCTCATTTGAGGTTGTTCTAGCTATTATATACAAATGTTCTCCATTTGTGTATGCATTCCCCTATTTCTACCCCACAAAATACAGAGAACTGGAACCCTACCCCTACTAGTTGATTTGAGTTGAGTTAAACCAAGTGTAAAATAAGGCTAAGGAAAATTTCCTCTTAGTGGGCGTATACTAGCTGCTTCAAAACCTGGGACCAGTCTGCCTACTGTTAATCTCTCATGGACTTTAGGCCCCCATACACCTTTCAATCTTTCCATACAATTTCTGTACAATCAACTTTTGTTTTACCAAAACCATGTAATATGAGGACCTTTCTAATCCTTCCAATCACTATGTATTCTATCAGGGAGGCCACTATACTGCATAGATGTTGGTAGATCTAATTGTATGGAACGATCTTAAGGTGTATGGGGGGCTTTACACAGTACACTCTCCTAATGTACTGCTCCTTTTCTATAGTTATGTCCCATTCACCATTTACAAATGTGCCCAGGCAATTCAGCAATAAAATTTACATTTGCCAGTCATAGGCTATGCAGAGTTAATTGCAAATTCTTGAAATTGTAGAGGATGTAGAGAAATTTAAAACAAAACCAAAAAAATAAATAGTATTGCTCTACCAGAGGGGTTGCCCAATAGCTGGATCACGGAACCCTGCCTTTTTTTATCCTCTAGTTTTTATAAACAAAAAGTCAAAATGTTCAGAATTGTTTGTGCAATACATGTTTAAGTTGTTGTGCAAGGTAAACCATATAGATTTTTATTATCAAATACATTTTGTGCGTGTGTGTGTTTTGAAAATTTCTGCCCATTGCACAAGTGAATGGATATTCAACTGAAAGATGATATTTAAATGGCAGAAATCGATATGTGTGTATAACGATCTTCAGTACTGGAATGCAATTGGATATTACCCTTATTAAGTCTGGCTGTATAATTGTTATGCAGATATTAAAATAGTGAGGGTCCTTTCACACTACAGCTGATGCTGGATTTTTTGCTACTGTGGCCATTAACCCTGACAATTACTGGCATGAAGCCTTCCGATGTCTCTGCACTCCCCTACAAGTGCAGTCCCATACAAGCACCTGCAAAACTACATGCAGCAGAGCAGTTAATGCAAATGTGGGGCTAGTGTGAAAGGTACACTGGTTTCTTATGAAATCCTGTGTGCCTTGCGTTAACACTAGCTGTGCTTTGTTTCATTGCTGCAACACAAACTTGGCTAGTGTGAAAAGAGCCCTTACAGATGAGCTTACCAATCTGCGGCAGTTCACCAAATGCCACCAGTGTTTTCTGGGGCTGCACAGTGTGTACCCAGCCTGTCAAGCCCTGCAGAATAATCATCCATCCATATGTGCTAGGAGCCAGGAAGTGATGTGGATCGGGATAGTGGAAGTATATTCCCCACCCACTGACACAGAAAAAAGCCTAAGCGCACCCCAGGGGTGGGCAAACTAAGGCCCAGAGGCTAGATCTGGCCCATTTTAAAAGATAAAAGATAGCAACGCTCCGGTCACATGTCGCCTTTTACACATCACTCCCATCATAAGTGATGCCAGCAATCCATGGAATTGACACACCTATAGCCTTAATCAAATTGAAGAAGCCAATGTGGCCCACAAGTCAAAGAGTTTGCTCACCTTTGATGTAGACAGTCCCATTCTAATAAGTGGGACACCTCTACTACTATGGGGCGTTTTTCCTGTGTTCCCCCATCAAAAAAAACCTAGTGTAGACTCAGTGTAAAAAAGATTGATTCATATTACCTACCCACCAGTAAAACGAAAGCCACTAGCATGTTTAAGTAGAAGAAACAATACAACGTCCTAGTTTGTGTTTTTTTTATTTATCATAAATGGAAGACCACAGCAAACTAGCAACAACTATTACAACTACTATTTTTTTGTGATGGGCTACAGATCAGCACAAAAGTAACATGTATGACAAATCTTTACTGCAGTGCATACAGATCACAAATATTTTACAGTATATA
>CM070033.1:87612091-87648675 GCA_036250615.1 Ptychadena robeensis
TATATATATATATATATGTTATGTATCAAGTATTATTTTCGTTACACTTCTACTGTGGATACAATTGTCATAACATGATCATTTGGTGAGGTAATTTTGCTTTCTGCATTAGTGTCTTTTAATTCATGTGTGGTTGGCAGTGTCATGAGCTTGTGCTTCTCATCAATACTGTTTGTCTCTCCCAAGGAAATGTCATCCATGGTGTCTGCAACGGTTTGAGGTTTCTTCTGCCACGTCTCCATTCCGGAAGGCCACAAAATACTTGATGCACTTAAAAAGTCACCATTGCTTCTTGCTTGCCGCTTTGATTGTCTTAGCTTGGATTTAAGGGTCGACACTTTATTTGTCAATGCCACAGTGCATATGATCAGTATTGCACAAATCAGCACTAGTACGGCTATTATGATGGCACATATCATTATTCCTGTTTTATATCTGTCATCTTTGCAGACACATGGTGTGCTAGGAGATGTATTTGTGAAATTGGTACTACCATGTCGACTTGTATACCAGAATGGTTTCTTTGTTGTGCTGTATGGTGGCAAGTTTGTAGTCCTCTTTGTAGAATTCGTTGCCATAGTTTGCATGGTTCTTATGGTTGTCAATTCAGATTTGCCCTTTGACATTGATTGCAATGTATTAACATTTTTGTTTGCAGGCTGTGTTACTATATTAAATGATGAAGAGATATTCGAATCAGGCCAAGTCAAGCCCCAAATGTCGGATGTGCTATTTTCATCTGTTAATGTAGTCTTATTTTCGAAACCAGTGAAATATGTTTGGGTTACTTCTGCTTTACAGCTGATAGCAAACAGCACTAGTGCTAGATGCAGAGGGAAGGGCATCCTCTTCAGATCTTTGTTGCTTAACTGCAGGAAAATATTGCGTTGTTAACGCTGGTTTTGTATATTGAGTGAAATATGCATTCATATTCATAAAAATGGTAAAAAATATGTTTTCTGGATTTATTTTGATAAAGATGGACAAACTGCTGTAACCTCTAAATTAGGGCCCTTTTATACTATAAGCAATGTGCTGTGCACTGCACTGTACACAGCAATTACTGTGATAAGGTCATGTTCAGGGGCTTTGTTGTTTTGGTATTGATGACAGACGTGGAGATATGGGTCAAATCGATGGCCGCTTCGAGCGTCATGCGTGCTCACGGCCATCTATCTGACCCATATAATTTGCTGATATCTCTGTTTTAGAGCGGGACAAATCAATCCCGCTCTAAAACAGCCATATCTGACATGACGGTAAATTCGGCCGGTGTCCGATGCTTTGCCTAGAGATCGCGGGTCTCCAGACAAAGCTTCAGCAGAGCCGGGAAGAGAGCAGAGCCATCTCCCCGGCTCTGCCGATACCTGACAGAAGCGTGATGACATCATCACGCTGCTGCAGGGTACATCGGACATCTGTACCCTGCTTTAGGCTCCATTCCCATGTGTGCACTTAAGCAGGGTACAGACATGTAGATATGGGCTAGATCGATGGCCATTTCAAGCGCCGTGCGCAATCACGGCAATCTTTTCTTGCAGGGTCCTCTTTTTTTCTATATAGGACATACCAACTACACAGGTCCAGAAGGAGGGCCAGTGCAATGTGGAAACATGTTTTGTTTTTTTTTTGTTTTTTTTTTATGGTTAAAAAAACCCCACACAGTGCGGCTAGTGTTAAATGGCCCTTAAGCATCATATACACATACACAACAATCTTACACAAATATTTATCATTCACATAGCTGTATGTTATGTGTTTGCCTCGATTTACCCCATGGTTGTCTTGATTTGCAAACAGTGGTAGGGGTGGGTGAACCGTGTGTGCAATTTACAGAGGGAGAATAGAACTGACAGGATGGAGAAATTTCTTTCCCCTCTCGTTGTCTGACAGCATGATTCTCACACAAAGGAACCACTATGCTAGAAGTAGTAAAAGCTTTCACTGGAGGTAACCGTTAGGACCTTTATCTTATTGTGATTCTCCGCCCCCCCCCCCCCCCCCTCGTACTTAATAAAACCTCATTGTAAATCTTTATAACTGAAAAACCTGATGATTGTTCTTAAGGTAGCCATACATGATTCCGTATTGGTTTGATTGACTAAAAATCAATTGAGCAGTGATTACATAAACTTACCAACATGTCCAGATCGTGCAAGTTTTCTGCGTATTTCGATTTGTAACCGATTGTGCTATGTAACACCGATCTAAGTAAAGGCCCCCCATACACCTTACAATCTTTCCATACAATTTCTGTACAATTAAATTTTGTTCTACCAAAACCATGTAATATGAGGATATTTCTAAACCTTCCAATTACTATGTATTCCATCAGGGAGGACCCGGCACTACATAGTTGTTGGTAGATCTAATGGAGATTGTATGGATCGATCTTAAGGTGTATGGGGGGCTTAAAGGAATTGATCGGTTTAAGATCAGTCACACAGTGTAGTGTTACAATTGTACTTAAAATCAATATTAAGACTATCAAAACTAAGATTGATCGTGCAAAAGTGGAAAAGTGTATGGCTATCTTTACTCCACCCCCCCCTCCCCCCCACCCTATTGAAAAGCATTGCGTTGCCACGCTGCTAGTACAATGCCTGGTGGTGTTATGGTTGTTCTTTTTTTACTAAAAGCTGTAGCTTTACTTTTGAATTTTAAATGTTTGTGTCTCCCCCTTTAACAACTGGTACTTGATTTCTTGCACCACAAGTACAACAAGGAAAATTGCCTGATGGGTCCTTTAGTCATAAACCGCCTTTAAAGGTATACGTGAAACCTTTTAGTGCTAGTGCTATAATTTCATAATATAAATCCAAGACAGGTTGGGTCACTTTAGGAGTCTATTCAAAGGTAACTGGAATTCCTAAAGCACCTAACCGTGCAAGTAACACTCCTTCCTATTATAGAAACCCATGGTAAGAATAATTAGAGAACCCTTAATGATTTGTTTTATGCTGGAATATGAATATTCAAGCTGTACCTCTTATGATTACTAAACAGAATCTGTACTACTGAAAATGTTAACCTACCGTATGCCCTTGTTTAAATCCAGATAAGGTTCCCAGGTTTCATTTGTCTGATTTGTAGCTCTTCTGGTTGAAATCGTTATCTCCAGTGATGAGAGAAAGATTCTTTTTTCACTTACTTTTTTTGTAAAGTTTCCTTAGTGCAAAACCACAGATGACAGACTTCCTGTTTGGTGTTTGCTCATGTTAAGCTTTACTCGGCATCAAAAAAAAGAGCTTGCCCTCTGGGCTTTGTAAAAAGCTGCCATTAATGTTACAAACTTGAAGAAAGCTTTTGACTGTAGTGATCAGGGGTGATTAAACTGTAAGGAGTGTTAATGTGTTGCTGATGAGTCACAAAAAAAGGTGGGGGGGGTGGCAGTGGTAAAGTAGTAGTAACTGACTGATTGAATCTGATTAACGATAAGACATCCTGTGAATGTTGTGCAAAAGCACATCCTGGATGACCGTTGCATATAGCCAATTACCGCAATATCTAGCTGTGTTTGCTGGTTTCTCTTTTGTCAGGCTGCTGTGCCACTTAGCTTTTTCTTTTTTGACAAAGTACAATTTATTATTTTCATAAATAAAAAAGCAGCAATGTCTGTCTTTTTAGGTACTACAAAAAAAAAACAACATAGCCAAATGCTCTATGTTCTGCTTCATTGATCTTTCATTAGATTGACTTTAAATATTGGCTTTCAGTCAATAGATGGATAACACTTCCACAACGTGTAATAATTTTTTTCCCAAAGGCCTGGGAACATGGTTACATAGTACCATCAGATAGAAATCCAACAAATGTTTAAAGTGTCAAGACAGGAGAATGCAGAAAAGCATTATAGCACATGTTTCTGGTATTATACTAGGTCAAATGTTATAACAAAGTACAGCCAGCCAATCACTGACAAAAATGTGAATGGGTAACCCCTGTGTCTTTGTGAAAATGTATAACCTCCTGTAGCTTTTTCACAAAAGCTACATAGTCCTTATTGCATAGAAAAGGTAAACCTAATAGATCCTTAGCTCTTCAGCTCTCAGTTGAGAATAAAAAATTCTATATGCATTTCAGTGCATTCAAACCTATCTTTTGACTTTTTATTTTGTGTTTTAAAGATTGAAAGTTTTTTCTCTTTTTTTGTACATTTATTTGCTCAGGAAGACCACAAAAAATGTCTGTTTAACATGATAAAGATCACAACAAAATCTTGGCAAAACTGAGAAAGGGTTACAAGTATAACAGGAACTGGTTATAAAGAAAAATCTTTGAGACATTCTTTCAGTCTGAAACTTGCAATACCCATTTTATCTAAAACACTCAAGATTGTTTGGGCAAAAGATCCTTTGTATCTTTTTATGACATCAGTAGACATTTATGCCTCTTTTTTATGCCTTGCAGGTTCAAGACTGGTCAAATAAATGGCGACTTACTGATCTACCATGTTCTTCTGACTTTAAAGCCATACTATGCCAAGCCATACGAGATAGTGGTAGATCTTACTCACGCTGGGCCCAGCAATCGCTTTAAAACAGACTTCCTTTCCAAATGGTTTGTGGTTTTTCCTGGCTTTGCATATGAAAATGTGACAGCAGTTTATATCTACAACTGTAACTCCTGGGTGAGGGAATATACAAAATACCATGAGAGACTACTAACTGGTCTGAAAGGCAGCAAGAGGTTAATATTCATTGATCCATCTGGAAAGTTAGCAGAACATATAGACCATGATCAGCAGAAACTGCCAGCTGCCACACTTGCTTTGGAGGAGGACTTGAAGCTGTTTCATAATGCACTCAAACTGGCCCACAAGGACACAAAAGTGTCAATTAAAGTAAGTAAGGGTTCATGATTATTATGTTCAATATTCAATAAGTATCCATGAATTTGAGCACCTACGTATGTATAGACTTTGACAACATTTCAGAGTATACCCACAGTTAGGTGGAAAAATCAAACCCCCATCTTGAACTGCATTGTTTTCTTATTACAAGGACACCGGCTTCCATTAACAATTGATGAATAAGTTAGGGTACATTTACACTGGTGGTTTTTAACTGCCAGGTAAACGACCCTTTAACGTGACCGACCAGCAGACGCCACATTAGGTGTCCGCCGGTCGGTTTTCGAAATGCCGTCCCATCACTATTTTGCAGACGATCACAGGGAGTCGTTTCTCCCATGGATGCGGGAACCCACTGTCAGCCGTCAAGCTGAAAACAGCTTGAGAATCGACAGTCTGAACTTAGCCTTAATGTGTTGGATGCTGGATCAACTGAAAAAAAACCTGTATCTGAGCACATTGCAGTTTTTCTGTGGTCTTGTGTAACTCAAGATACATTTATTTTATTCTAAAAAAAGACCTGAAGGGAATTTTGTAAAATCTAATTTGTATCCTATTTTCCTTTTTTAGGTGGGATCTACGGCTGTTCAGGTCACTTCAGCCGAGAGAACGCGGGTTTTGGGTCAATCTGTTTTTCTGAATGATATCTACTATGCTTCAGAGATTGAAGAAATTTGTTTGGTAGATGAAAATCAGTTCACATTGACAATTGCTAATCAAGGAACACCCCTCACATTCATGCACCAGGAGTGTGAAGCCATTGTCCAGTCTATCATTCACATACGGACTCGATGGGAACTGTCACAACCAGATTCTATCCCCCAACACACTAAAATCCGTCCAAAGGATGTTCCTGGAACACTACTTAACATTGCATTACTCAACTTGGGAAGTTCTGATCCAAGTCTACGGTAGTCATTTATCTCTGTTTTAATGATTATTTTAATGAAATGTTTATACATATATAAATAGGGTTTTGCCCTATGGGCTTGTTTAACTTTCTGAGCGTCTGGCCCGAGGTAACTTGGGCCAAGTTTCATGCATCATGAAACTCAGCCCCAGTTAACTAGAGAGACACTCTAGATACCGCTGGATTCCTCCGGCGGTCAGGAGCATCGGCATGTATGGGGCGGGGGTAGGCGGCGCCAAAGACCTCAATGTTAATAGAGGAACGTTGCCTTTTTTCAGCATAAGTCCGGCGTCTCCAGTGACGCCGGATTTATGTTCTGTACCTCCGGCTGGGCAGGCAATCATGGCGGAGCATGCTGTGCCACGATTGCCCGTGGCACGGTTCTAAAAAAAAAAAACGTGCCATGTGCGCAACACCCAGAAGGTTAATGCTGGAAAT
This sequence comes from Ptychadena robeensis, assembly GCA_036250615.1. Classification (NCBI taxonomy): domain Eukaryota; kingdom Metazoa; phylum Chordata; class Amphibia; order Anura; family Ptychadenidae; genus Ptychadena; species Ptychadena robeensis. The sequence goes on from CM070033.1 coordinate 87,618,292, forward strand.
ATTGTAAGGGGGTTAACTGGATTGTACCTTGGAGCCATTCCTTCCTGCCTAGGAGCTCTAGTGCAACAATTGCTCTAGGCCAAAATCCTGCATTGTTTCTGGGCAGAATCATGGCTATGCTATTCCTTTTGATAAATGAATCCCTAGTACCTTATACTAATGATGATTATTGGTTACACTTTTTAAGAGACATTTGCATTATTAGGGTTTATGTTAAATAATACTACGCTTAAACGGTCAACTGAACTTTGCAGTAGGTATTTGTAGTAGTAGTAGTCCTTTCCAACAATAATTTTACAAATTTCTTGAGAGTTTGCAGGAAGTGGTAGGAAAGTCTTTGCTTGAAGAAAATGGCATTGCATGATAAAAATGTTGTCCAAAAGGTGTTGTGGGTGTTAAGTGTCCATGTCACCCAGCCAGCAGATTGCCTGCGTTCTAGTGTGCATTTCCTCCAATTAATTTGAGTAGGGAAGATTCTATGTTGAAAGCGGTGTGGACATACTGCTTTGATTACATGGAAGAGGACACGGACATTTTTTTCCTTGTGTTGGACGCGAGGAAAAAAGAAGCTGTCAATAAAAGCCGTTCTCAATTATTTATTATTATTATAAATTATTATTTGTTTTTTTATTTGGTTCTACTTTCCCTTGGTGGAGGAAGATGCATGGTTTCTGGTTGGGTAAACACCCATAAATAATTTAGTAGATAGAAATGTTTTGATGTCATTGTATCAGATGGAATTTTAATCTGTGACATAAAATATTTATCTATGTTAATCTGTTGTCTTTAACATGGTTGTTTTAAATAGGTCATACTTATTTACTATTTTTTAAATGATTAAATGTTGTCACCTTATCTTTTGTTACAGGTCTGCTGCCTATAACCTTCTGTGTGCCTTAACATGTACCTTTAATTTAAAGATTGAAGGGCAGCTACTGGAGACTTCGGGTCTATGTATCCCAGCAAACAATACACTTTTCATAGTCTCTATTAGCAAAACCCTGGCAGCTAATGAACCACACCTCACACTTGAGTTCCTAGAGGAATGCATTTCTGGCTTCAGCAAATCAAGTGAGTAAATTGTAATCATTTCAGCAAATGTCACTTTTATCATGTCACTTTTATCATGTCACATTTTTATATTATATGGTAAGAGGGGTTTTGTAAGCTGAGTACCATGTATTTTATGTAAAGTATGGCTGTTTTAGACTATGCCCCTTTTCAAACTTTTGGTCTTACTTCAAGGTAAACAATTTGATAGGGCTTGTCCCCACAGGCGGTCCCGAGAACCGCTGGCAGCTGAACAAGGATCATGAGCGGTCGCGGCCATGGCTAACTACATGTCAATGCAGCCGCTAGCGGCTGGGCGCGGCTCGCGGCCAAAATGCAGGTTCCCGCGCAATTGGGGAAAGCCCCAATAAGAATAATAGAAGCTGCCGCCCACGGCTCAGAACCCCGCTGCATGTCCAAATTCGACTCTGGGGACAAGCCCTAATATTTAACTGGTATTGGCATAAAATTAAGATTATCTTCATGTGTCTAGATGTTACAGATTTTGTAGGTTAGTTACCTTACAGTGAGTTGAGTGTAGCTGGTACTAGCCAGAGAACTATAGAGATGGTCGAATTTTTCGACTTGCTAACTTTGTGAGCTAACTGCAAAGCCTCTGAAAATGGTATCATCACCAAAGTTACTGGAGATGTAGAGAAGGGTTGTGGGAACATTTGAAAAAAAAAAAAAAAAAAAAGTTGTGCTCTAGCACATGCATAAATTAAGTTAAAAAACAATGTCGAAACTTAGATTTTTGAAATTTTTACTTGATGTTGAGCTTAATATGTGAAAAAAACTATTTGTGTTAGAGACATACTTTATTTTTGTAGTGTACCCCCAACCCTTATCTACATCTTCAGCAAGTTTGCTGATGATACCATGTTCAGGCACTTTGCAATTAACTCGAAATAGTCGAAATTTTGAAAATAAATTTGACTGTCTCTAGAGAACTACCATCTTTAAAAGACAACTGCCTATAGCAACCTAAGCAATTTAATCTAGAAGATCTACTTAGGTTTGCAATATTATGCCAATTGCTTAACCCACTTGTGTCTGAGACCTTAAGCTTGAATACTAAACCCCTGGGGTTCAGGGTTTTCAGACGTCCCCAAATTCTTGCTCTAGCTTAATGGCTCTCAAGGTAATGGCGATCATGCAGAACCTCCTCCTTTCAAGATGTTTCAGCTGCTCTTATTTCTTTCCACACAGCATTTTTTTTCATTAAAGCGGTTTGCCTAAAGTTGTATTGTAAATATAAAAAGCCATGTGAGTGAAGTGGATTATTCTGAACATCTCCTTCAGCTGGAGGGTAATACTGAAGAACTCATTGTGTTATCTATAGACTTTCTGCACAATTCCCGCCCACTGCCTGGTAGTGTCAGTTTCATTGTCCTTTGCACATGAACATAGAGCCAGAAGTTATCTATTGTGTTGACCATTAAGGGCCTCTCTCTCTTTCTCACACATCAGTAAATTTCCTATGCTAGTTTCTCTGAACAGGATTTTTTCTCTTCCTTAAATTGGTTTCTGTTGTACCAAGGACCACGGGGACCACACCTGCAGTAAATTACTTTTGAATGTCCTCTTTTTAACTATGATCCCTAGTGCAAATGTCAAAGTTTGAAATGCATGTAGTCTGATCATGCTTAGTCAATAGAGACTGTAGATATCAAAAAAGGCTGTGGACATATAGGAAGGGTTTCTTAACCTTCTTAACAGACTTGATCATATGACAGCCAGTAGCCAATTATTAGACAACTATAATAATCTAATAAATCAGTAGTATCCAATCATGGTGGCTCATGTGACAATTAAAATTCTTCTGCTTCTACCAGATAAAGCCTTTGGGCCATTTCACACTATATGTGTTGCGTTTTAAAAAAGTTTTTCTTACCGCACGCATTTTTTCATAGACAACCAATGTTACCATTCACACTGTATGCGCTGCGGTTTTAAAAACGCAGTGTTTTTGCATGCGTTTTTAGAAATTCACTGCTGTATGCATTATTGATTTATTTTTCCTGCATTTTTCATTCATAAAAAAAACTCATAAGGCCCCCATACACGGGTCAGATTCCCATCTGATTCCGGTACGATCGATTCCGGGCGCGTGCACACGAAACGATCGTGCCGGAATCGCGTGCAGCCCACCTTGTCCGATCGATCGCGTCCGATTGATCAGGGGCCCAGAATCAGATCGGACAGAGAACCAACATGTTGGTCTTTCTGATCCGATTCAGCACACATCAGGGGGAGTTGCCATGTGTGAAATAAGCGATCGGACACGGAATCGTCCTGGAATCCATTGGACAAGGTGGTATGCAGCGATCGGATACTCTTAATTGGCCGATTGATCGGAGCTCCGATTCCCGCTGAGATCGCCGGAATCGATCGGATGGGTGATCGATCGGACATGGAATCGGAACGTGTATGGCTAGCTATATAGTGTGAATGAGCCCTAAAAAAAAACTGCAAGCTGCTTAATTGCTTGCAAAGTAGGGTTTACCATTAAATTTTTTGCTGGTGAAAGTAAAGCAAATGCATTATAGTGACTAATGAAGGAAGTACATGTGTCCATTCATCTCTTTATATTATGTTTTGATAAACTTTAAGGGTAAAAAATTTGAGTTTTTTGTTAAAAGTTCCCTATAAGCACATGTTGTGCTCCACGTCCCTTAGAGTCATAGTGCTCATCATGTGTACAATCTGTTAATCTTCATTCATCACTCTTCCCCTCTAATGACGTTGTTAGCCATTATCCCCTCTTCTGCTGGGCTGGGAGAGTCTTGGGAAAGGAGACATCACTTCCTTAATTACCCTTCATTTCCAAATCATTTATTTTTTATAGATCCATGTTTACTCTTTTTTAACTGAATTTGGATCTTTGGCCCTTGTATGCTGTGTTGCAATAATTTAAAGCTGTCTTAAACTAAAACAAAAAAAAACACACATACATGAAGTTCTGATCTTGGAAAACTGCTACACAGACGACTAAAACTTAGTTACCATCTGCATGTTTTATCTGATGGTGGGAACATCTTAATTAGGGGCAGAGATCAATTGTTCTCAGGGCAGCTGACACTAACGTGCCCCTACCTCACCTGCCTCCCCCTCTCACTCCTACACAGACAGAGACTCTCTTCTGCAGAATCTGTGAGACTGAGTCACAGGGGCTTTTGGGAGAGAATTCCCAGTAACCCCTGCGACTTGTTTTGCCTCCTGCCTCGGCGAGATGTAATACAGTGGGAGGGGCTGTCAGAAATATTTTTTTTTAACAGGATTTTATACAGTATGGGCTGAGCTGCAGCCGATACTAACCTAACAGGTAGTAGGTCTGCTTTAAATAATGTACCCCCCCCCCCTCTTGGAATTTGCATCATTTTGATATTTTCAATTGTATGTTCATATTGCTATTAAATTATTTCAGATTCATTTGTCCTGAACATTTGTGTTTGTTTGAATTTGTAGGCATTGAGCTAAAGCATCTCTGTCTGGAATACATGACTCCCTGGTTGTTGAATCTTGTTCGCTTTTGTAAGCTCACTGATGATGCAAAGAAGCAGCGTGTCAGTGCCATCTTGGACAAGCTCATAACCATGACCATTAATGAAAAACAGATGTATCCTTCCATTCAAGCAAAAATATGGGGCAGCCTGGGACAAGTGAGTGCTGTATTACCTAATGTACCTAAACTATGCCAAACAGATCTTACAAAAATTAGAACGGATTTTCACAACCCTTAATTTGTGGTCATCATATTTAGTTTTTTATTAATCTGGTTTGGAGATACTTCTGTGTAAACATTCTTTTTATAATACATTGCCAAAAGTATACCAGCATTTTTATATATGAAGTTCAATTTCTTAATTTCTAGGCTTTGGGGCTACACCGCGCTGCTACTGCGGTGCCTTATCACTACTGTGTCCGAGGCGAAAAAATTGCTATTTTACTTTAGGATGTTATGGGCCTTATATTTTGTTGTGGGGGGAACGCAATAGAAGGAATGGAAGTTGTTGTTTTTTTTTTGTTTTTTTTCTCATAAATGCTTAAAATATAATTGTATACAGTATGTTTGCTTTAATTTAAATGTTTTAGTTTTTTTATCTTATGTTTTTTGTTGCATCAAGCTATATCTAGTTAGTAGCCTATTTTGACACTATTTCAGATATATAGATGTGCAAGTATTTGAAATCCATTGACCTTTCCCTGTTTAATTAGATGTCCTGTTAACATTTACATTGCACACTGGTTAACTGATCCTCAATTGGTAATATATTGCTGGAATTCAAATTTATGATATTGACGCTAATTTTCTTTTTTTGAATAGATCACAGATCTTCTGGATGTCGTTCTAGACAGCTTCATCAAAACCAGTGCAACAGGTGGACTGGGATCCATAAAGGCTGAAGTAATGGCGGATACGGCAGTAGCTTTGGCATCTGGCAATGTTAAACTGGTTTCAAGCAAGGTAACTCCTTATCCCAAAAGCTGAGTGTTTTACAAGAGAATATGAGTGCATATTGTTTTTTATTTTCTACTCTTATATCAACTAAAAAGATATTGTCAATTTTTTTTTTCTGAGTACCTTTTTGGAAAGCTGTTTTGTCTCCTTGTTTCTTTCCCTTTTGGAAAAACTGCCCATCACATTCTCTCCTGAAATTAAGGGCAATATCTCCAATAGGCAATGCAATACCTTTTACAGAGAATGTATCCTTTCTTTGTTCTACCCAAAAGAAATACTATTTTTTATTGTTGGGCTTTAGCTGGACAGAAAGATGTTGGTTACAAATACCACATAACATTGTAGACAGAAAATATGATTTTGACATATTTCAATGCACAGATTACATTGTGGATTCTTTATTATATTAGTTTAATGGACAAATAAATTCTATATAATAAAGCTTAAAACCATGCACAGCGACTTTCTTAGCATTTGCTTTTATATCCCTTCTTTAGGTGATCGGGAGGATGTGCAAAATAATAGATAAGACCTGTCTGTCTCCTACCCCAACACTGGAACAGCACCTCATGTGGGATGATATTGCCATACTTGCCCGATATATGCTCATGCTGTCTTTCAACAACTCCTTGGATGTGGCTGCCCATTTACCCTACCTCTTTCATGTTGTCACATTATTGGTGGCAACGGGTCCTCTATCTCTTCGAGCTTCCACCCATGGACTTGTAATTAATATTATTCACTCCTTGTGTACCTGCTCACAGCTGAATTTCAGTGGTGAGTACATTTTGGTGAATTGAACTTTTGTAGCCATCAATATATTTTTTTTTTTTTATGGTTGTGTTACTCAAAATGTGTGTATAGATTTTTATAATCGGATGGTAGGTACAGAGTATTTATGTATTGGATCTCTAGTCTTATTACCTATTGTAGATGATCGGTTTCACATACATTTATTGACCCTCTTGCAAATTATCCATTAGCTGATTTAAATAAAGTTTTCAATCTCTAGCTCTATCAAACATTAACTTTATTTTATAAAACATTTAATATCTTTTTTTCGTTTTTTTGCACCTCAGAGGAGACCAAGCAGGTGTTGCGGCTCAGTCTTACAGAGTTCTCCCTTCCTAAGTTCTACTTGTTGTTTGGGATCAGCAAAGTGAAGTCTGCAGCAGTCATCGCTTTCCGATCCAGTTATCGTGATCGCTCCTTTTCACCTGGCTCCTATGAGAGGGAGACATTTGCCCTGACTTCATTGGAAACCGTTACAGAAGCGCTGCTAGAAATTATGGAGGTACAGTATTAAATCAATGTGCAATTTACTAAATTTGTTCCTTTTAAATTGCCTGTCTTAGTTCTAGAGTTCACAGTAATAATGGGGATGCAATATTTGTGACATATTCGAGTTGGTGAAATCATGATTCAAGTCAGATAGAAACACCATCATTCTGTAATTACTGTTTGAATATACTCATGATTCATGAAGAGTCCCCTGCAGAGCGTTATAAGAGCAGGCAGCAGTAGAAGTGGGATCAGCCAGTGCAAATAGTCTCAAAATAAAATAAGGTCATAAATGATAACCAGAAAGATTTAGATGTAAGATTAACTTTGTAGAAGCTAAACAATGCAGGTCGGTGTTCTGCAACTTAAATTTTCAGTTTAGAGATACTATGATTTACTAATCATTTGCTTTTTTTTTGTTTTAGGCTTGCATGAGAGATATTCCAACTTGCAAGTGGTTGGACCAGTGGACCGAACTTGCTCAAAAGTTAGTTTTATAATTTAGAGTTACAGTTATAATTTCACAACAAATGTATATTATTATAATATATATATATATATATAATATATATATCTTAATATCTAATATATATTAGATATATATATATATATCTATATATCTATATATCTCTATCTATAACTCTCTATCTCTACTCTATATATATCTCTATATATCTATCTATATAATATATCATATCTCTCTCTCTCTCTATCTTATATATCTCTATATACTCTCCTCTATCTCTCCTATCTATTTGTCAGTCTCTGTCCCTCGCTCTCTCCTGTTTCTCTCGTGCTACTGTCTACGACATCTTCTATCTCTATCTCTCTGTCTATATCTCTCTCTTCTCTTCCCTTATTTTTTTTTCTTTACATTTTGCTAAAATCCATTTTCTTTACTCAGGTTTGCATTCCAGTACAATCCATCATTACAGCCACGAGCACTTGTTGTGTTTGGTTGTATAAGCAAGCGTGTGTCGCATGGACAGATAAAACAGATTATCCGAATTCTAAGCAAGGTATTATTTTGTCTGAACTTTTTCAGCCTTACCTGTGTTATGATAACCTAATACATTCATACAATTATTTGAAACAATAATTTAGAGTGAACGGGGGGCCAGGGTACAAACATTCATGTATTTAATATGTCTTTCCAGTTAATCAGCTTTAAAACACATGACTTCTGTAACTTGAGGTGTTGTGCATGCGTTGTTTTCAATTTTCAATAAGGATTTTTTTCACCCTGCTCCACACTTACTATTTACATTGGTTTTACTATATGCTAAATCCCCTTCATCTACCTTTTTTCCTTTTCTTAAGAAAGGAGCGAGGTTGTCACAGTATTCAGACTGACTGTATAAGAACAGACTTTAATTTACTTATGAAAGTAGTTTATCCAGTTTGAGTTTTCACAGTGGACATTTTCTCAATGTGTCCACCTGAGATGAAATTAAAACATCTTTCATCACCTTTAGTTGCTTTTTTTTTAAGTTGAACCCATTATCTACCATTGTCCTATTTATGGGACAACTATATATAGGTCTGTATCTGTTGAGCTGAAAATTATTATTTTTAATATTCATAAGCATAACACAAAATGCAATAATCATAATTTAATAGAAAATGCATGCCAACATAGTTACTGAATGTAAAAAACTGTCTTGTCATGTGTTTGTAAAAGAGAAAATCATGTTAACATATCTTTTACTGTGCTTTCATTAGAAAGCTTACATAGTTTACAAACATGTGTGGGAGCCCCTAAAATAAAAGTGTACAGCAGTTACCAGGTAAATAAAATAAGGATGTAAGTAACATTTGTACTGGGACTTAACATACATCTTACAATATTCCATTGTATTGTCATTAATTGATACAGTGGAGTTTAATATCTTCATTTTCAGCTTATTAAACTCTGAGTGCTCAGATAAAGTGTAAGGTAAGCCATTTGTTAATGAGAGAGAACAGAGTTTTGGTCAGTTGCCCACTTAGCTTCCCTTGTAGTTGTAGTGTAGCACATTGTATGAAATGTGATATATTCAATTATGTCCTTTTTCAGGGATTGGAAAGCTGTTTAAAAGGTCCCGACAACTACAACAGCCAAGTTCTCATAGAAGCCACTGTGATAGCACTAACCAAACTTCAACCGCTTCTGAATAAGGTAAACGTCATGGTTAATGATACTAAGACTAAATTGTGTTTTCAGTTTCAGTTAAAAGCAGTCCTTAAACTCAAACATTTAGCACAGGCATTTGTGTAGGGGACCTGGCCTTTTTTATTTTGTCTGTGCTAAAGTGCACCCTGCCTCTTTCTTGTAAAATTCCTCTGGTTGACTGTGACCTTGTTCCCTTTTTTGAGTCTGTGCAGTTGTATTTAACACAATTGTTTTTGTGTCTGTCAGGAAAATAGTTGTACTGTATCTCCCAAAGTAACTGTCTAGGGTATGTTGTCTCAAATCCAAAGGGCTAATTGATTATTAACAGTGGTAATTAACAATTTTTTGTAAATATCTTCTAGGAATCCCCTATGCACAAAGCTCTCTTTTGGGTGGCTATGGCAGTACTTCAGCTGGATGAGGTTAATCTATATTCAGCAGGTACAGCACTACTGGAACAAAATCTGCACACATTAGACAGCCTTCGGGTATTTAATGACAAGGTATGTTTGTTTTTTGTTTTTTTAAGATTCATATGCTTTATATAAGATATACATTTGTGGTGAGCTAAAATGGGTTTGCTAATGGTCTAAAACCAGATAAATCGTAAATGGTTCAGACTTTGCTACATCATGTGTTATGGTAATGGAGCACAATGCATCACAACGCAATGGAATGTGTCCACATCCCTTCTTTTGGCGTACATCAAACAGGGGGTTTGATGCTGTGGAAACATAGCCAATCTCAGAATGTTTCCATTTAAGCTGCAACTATGGGGCTTAGGTTATGTCTACATTTTGTCTTTTTCAAAAATGGTCACAAGCATTGTATTGAGTTATATTAAGCTGTGGTTAAAGTTTTCAAAGTATTTGTAAAACGGATTCTCTCTTCATCATGGAAATGTACATGTACAGTAAGGTCTGGGTGGTTTAGGTTTGTAGTCTGCAGGATTAGGCCCATCATTTTCAGGACTGATTCCAGTCAAAGCTAGGAGTACTTTTTTTAATACAAATTGTTCATTTTAAGTTGCAAATCAGTGGTTCCCAAACTTTCCCTGCAGGGCCCCCCTTTTCTAGATATGAACATTATCGAGCCCGAATGTGTTTTGTGTTGCAGTATTGTGTACTAGTACAAGTGTAAATTGTTCCTCAAACTTTATGTAAAATACAACTCGCACAACTTTATTTTGTTTTAACACCAATCATGCATAGATATGCATCGTACATACACACACCAGTCATACAAAAACATTCATCATTCACATGCATACACTACACTCGTGCAGAGACATGAATTTTTCAAATAGAGACAAATGCATTACATGCACTCCATGCTTGGCTTCCTGCTTGCCCCTCCCCCAACCCCCCCCCCTATTTGGGAACCACTGCTGTATTGTATACAGTGTACCCAACTGTGATTTCCTCCAATCATTATCCTCTCCATTCAACATTGTACCTAATGTTCCCATCTGTCATTTCTTCCAATCACTGCCATCTCCATTCTATATTGTATCTAATGTACCCAGCTGTCATTTCTTTCTATCATTGCAATCTCCATTCTACCTTGGAGGAAATGACAGTTTGGCTACATTGGATGCAATATTGATTGGAGATAAGAAAAACCGTATCCAATGTACCCAACTGTCATTTCCTCCAATCACTGCCATCTCCATTACATTCTATTGCCAACTCTATTCTATCCATTCCATAACGGCAATTTTAGACATGTTTACGTTGCAGTATTGTGTTCTAGTACTAAATTTTTTTAAAATATACAACTTGCACAACTTTATTTTGTTTTTACGACAATCATGCATAGATATGCATCATACATACACACACACACACCAATCATTCACATAGAGACACACATACTACACTCATGCAGTCAAATAAATCATTCACATATAGACAAACACGCAGACATAGAGAAACTGTCTCTGTCCCCTATCTGCGCATTGACTGTAGAATATGTATCCTCATTGTAATATAAGACCTTTCAGTTATATGTTTATATTTTATAAGAAATTTTTAAATATATATTTTTTCCAGAGCCCAGAAGAGGTTTTCATGGAAATCCGAAATCCTTTAGAAGAATGGCATTGTAAACAAATGGACCATTTTGTTGGTCTCAATTTCAACTCTAATTTCAATTTTGCACTAGTTGGGCATTTGTTAAAAGGTGAGTTAATTTGAGGACACCATAAGTGATAGCTTTGTGAAATAAAGTTGCTTGTAACACATACACTTAGTGGAACTAAGAAAGAAAATTCAAATTGTTTGGGGTCAGTTTTATTGAAGATGTTTTTGTCTAGGTTTAGACATTAGATTTTGGTTGTTAGAATTTTTTGGAAGAAAGTCATCTAATACATAACTTAATTTCAAGGCATTGTGAGAGGGCAAAGACAACATAACAGATGATTTTAGGATTTTAAGATTTAAATGAATTATTGTCCTAAGGGTGCTATTTGGGCTGGCTTCCACTGTGATTTCCTGGTCTCAAATGAATAACAAATACAATACTTTGTATTTTTTAAAAGGTCAAAGCTGTGTAGTCACAGCTCTGCCATCCCAAAACAAAAATGCTATATTCCAATGGAAAAGGTCCCATACTAAGGTTTTTTTCTAAAACCTAGAAAAGTGAACATTAACTGATTACATTTCTTTGTATTCAAAGTGAATGCAGATTTCTATTAAAGTATAAGAAGAAAAGGCTTAAGCTCCCCCCACTGGCTGAAATAGAGACTGTAAAATATTATGTTTTTTCCATACTTTATAATTATATTTTTAAAATTCATTGTTTGTCCTTATGAAGAAAATTTTTGGGGTTCCCATACTTTCCCATTTATCTATTTTACCTAAAATCTTAAATGTATGGTGTTTCTCCTTCGTATTTGCCCTATTCTTTACACTTCATTGGGCAAGTTGTACATTCAGTTTTTTCTCATGCACATCTTTTAAATGCAGATTGTGGTTGCTGTCAGCCAAGTATAAATGTATTGAGTAGTGGGTTCCTATTTAAAAATGAACTTGGCTATATTTTGTCTTTGTTTTTTCTCCATTCTCTACAATTGAGCAAGTACTTTACTTCAAAGGAAGCCATTGACAAAAATGCCCCAGTTGTCATGGGCAGAGTACTGGTGCCGGTTTTGTCATGTCATCGTACATCTGGTGCATCCACAGCGCATCACTTTTTCCAGATTTTTTCATGTTACAGCCTTATTCCCAAATGGGTTACATCTATTTTTGTCCTTGGAATTCAACACACAACACCCTAATTTGACAATGTGAAAAAAGATTTTGAAGATTTTGTAAAAGAGATTTTGGAATATTTATCACAAAAAATAAATCAGAAACACATGTACATAAGTGTTCACAGCCTATGTCATGAAGCTCAAAATTGAGCTCAGGGGCATCCTGTTTTCCCCAATGGTCACTCTGTAAGAGGTCCCATGTGGGGAGAGCAGAACCTTTTAGAAGGACAACCATCTCTGCAGCAATCCACCAATTGGGCCTGTATGGTAGAGTGGCCAGATGGAAGCCACTCCTTATTAAAAGGCACATGGCAACCTGCCTGAAGTTTACCAAAAGGCACCTGAAGGACTCTCAGATCATGAGAAACCAAATTCTCTGGTCTAACAAGATAAAGATTGAACTCTTTGTTGTGAATGTCAGGCACTGTTCATCACCAGGCCAATATTGTCCCTACAGTGAAGCATGGTGGTGGCAGCTAGAACTTAGCCTAGTCAATATAAAAGGCTAGATAACCACAGCATTCTACAGAGACATCCTGAATAAAAACCTGCTTCACGGCGCTCTTGAACTCTGTGCACCAACACTTCCCATCCAACCTGATGGAGCTTGAGAGATGCTGCAAAGAGGAATGGGTGAAACTGGCCAAGGATAGGTGTGCCAAGCTTGTGGCATCATATTTAAAAAAAAAATGAGGATGTAATTGCTGCCAAAGGTGAACCGAGAAAGTTTTGAGCAAAGGCTGTGAATACTTATGTACATGTGATTTCTCAGTTTTTTTGCATTTGCCGAAACCCTTAAGTAAACTGTTTTCACATTGTTATTATGGGGTGTTGTATGTAGAATTCAGAGGAAGAAAGTGAATGTATTCTATAACTAAAAAATATACAAAATATGGAAAAGGTGATGTGCTGTGAATACTTTCTGGATGCACTAAACTTCAGTCTTTTTTCCATGTGATCATCCACAAAAGAAGCCGTTATTTTCATTAGTGTTGACATTTAAAAGGGTATTGTTTTTTTTTTGTTTTTTTTTAGGCTATCGACATCCATCTCCTACTACAGTGGCAAGAACAGTGAGAATCATTCACACACTCCTTGCACTTGTAAATAAACACAGGAATTGTGACAAGTTTGAAGTAAATACACAAAGCGTTGCATATTTAGCAGGTAAGAAATATTTTGGTCATGAGGGATCACCACCTGACAACATAAAAAAACCTTGTAAACCCACTAAAGAAAAGTCAGAAACTGGCGTTCATTGCAATGAGGGAAATAAGTATTTGATTATATTACAAAAGATGACTTTTGGTGGGAAAAAACTGTTGGCAATCATAGAGGTCAAACATTTCTTGTAGTTGGCATGTTTGCAATATCTCAGGAGGGATTTTGTAGCAAGATTTTGAGACTGCTGTTTTGTAACTCTGCCCTTAGCTCGGGATTAAGGTCTAAAGGACCTTCATGTGCTTCTTCTTAAGACACTTGCCCATGTGATTTTGGTTGTTCGAATACCCATCCTTGCCCATTTAAAATGCCCTGGCCGAGGAAAAGAGATGCTTACTTTTCTTGTGTTTCTATGTAATGAATGTGTCCTATGCAGAACAACACACCTTAAGCATATGTTGTCCACCTCCGTGTTAGATGGTGTTGATGGTGAGGTTTTGGAAAAAATATCTATGTGGATAAACCTACCTTCCGAGTTCAGCCGAGCTGCAAATGGTGCTAAAACAACCTATGCAGAGTGAAATCTAATTTTTGGGACTTTTATGAACATTAATTCTTTTATTTATTAAAATTTTTATTTTAAACTTTTTTTTTATCGTTTGCATTAGCCCTAAAAGTCCCCATGGCCCAACCTTGAGTTGGGAAAATTTTATTTGGGCAAGGAATACTATATTCTACTTTCCCTCTGCTCAGATTAAAAAATGCATATGCAGGATTCCTCCTCCTTCCAAACATGCAAGTAGAACAATTTTGGTCTAATCTAACCACAAAACTTTCACTCAGTACTCATCTGGAGAGGCTGCAGATGGGGTTGTACATTAAGCAGAGTAGATCTACACGTGTATGGGCACCTTTTAGAGTAATGTTTTACCAATTATTTTCTTGGTGAATATGGCCCATCACGTGTAGTTTTGCGCTGCTTTATTAACATTCTAATGTTCATTGCAACTCTCCAAGGTGAGATCATCCATAGATCCCTGAACTGTGGGACATTAGCAGTTGTTTTTTTTCTTTCTTGCATTTTCAAATTTGCAACTGTAGTGATCTTCTCACCAAGCTGTTTGGCGATAGTCTTGTAGCCCAGTCCACCCTTGTGCAGGTCTACAGTCTTGTCCCTGACATACTTGGACAGTTTTGGCCATTGTAACTACTTCTGTGCCCAGGTTCAGGTCTTTTATACAGAAACTGTAACAAGGAGGGCAAACATACACAAACAGGAAGGAACCAAATACTCATTTTCCCTCACTGTATTTGTTAAACTGTGACGTCTGAAGAATAAATAAGTTGTCTTTGTTGTGAGAGAGTTTTTAATGCTAGAGACACAGTCTCTTCATCAAGTAGGATTCTTATGAATATGTCTCTACAACACAATTTTCTCAAATGTAGTCAACAAGAATTTCTGTAGCAATCCTTACCAAGGCCTTTCAGTTACTAGTCATCTTTTCTCAATTCAAGTTTAGCCAGTTTCTTGTTTGATCAAATGTTATTTGCTAGAATTACCTGAACTTTGCCAAAAGATTTGTTGGAATTATTGATCACTAAGGAATGTGCATGTTGGACTAATATATATTTTATTTATTTGTAGCTTTGCTCACTGTGTCTGAAGAAGTAAGGAGCCGCTGCAGCTTAAAACACAGAAAATCACTGTTGCTGACAGATGTTTCAATGGAAAATGTTCCTATGGATACATATCCAATGCACAGCGACCCCACTTGCAGGTTATTTTTGTGTGTAAAATGCAGTTGAACACCAGAAACGTAAACTATAATGAGGTAATTGATACACATTAAGACAAAATGAACAAAGTATTCTTTCTTTCTCAACAGAACGTTGAAAGAGAATCAGCCATGGTCTTCTCCTAAGGGTTCTGGCATGCACCTAGCAGCAAGCTATCCCACAGTTGGACAAGTTAGCCCACGGACAAGAAAGTCTATGAGTCTGGATATGGGGCAGCCTTCACAAGCAAACACTAAAAAGCTTTTGGGTATAGTAACATCAATTTGCTATTTCGTTATGTTTTTGTTATTCGTTTTTTGCACACTAAATAGGTAGTATTATAAATTCCATTACACTCAGTGTAAAGTTTGTATTGTTAAGGACTTTTTTTTTTGTAAAACATTAGGTACGCGAAAAAGCTTTGACCACTTAATATCTGATGTTAAAGCTCCTAAAAGACAGGAGATTGAATCTGGCATCACTACACCTCCAAAAATGAGAAGAGTAGCAGAAAATGATTATGATATTGGTGAGTATCAGTGGAATTAAAATGTATTGCATGAGTGATTTTTTTGTAATGGATGACCCTGTTAAGTTGGATAATCACAAGATGGCTTTCCTTTTACTCATAACAGTGAGTGTGTTTAGGTAGGTACCAAAACGGCTTTTTTTTTAAACTGGGGAAAGCCTCATTGTCCTTACATAATATTGGTAACTGAAAATTAGAATTGGTAGCAATTTTTTCCCACAGTTTTTTCTTTTAAATAAACTCCGTTTTGCTTAAATGTTTTGTTCTCATCTTAGATACACCAAGGATATCATCACCTCAACAGCATCCTCACTTGAGGAAAGTTTCTGTTTCCGAATCAAATGTTCTTTTGGATGAGGAAGTCCTAACAGATCCTAAGACGCAAGCTCTGCTGCTGACTGTTCTAGTAAGACTGTTGCATATATTTGTAGTTTTTATTTTATATGTATTGTATATATTGTTCAATTTTAAAGATGGCATCAAGGCAGCCAGCTTATAGCAGTTTAAAAGATAGGAATCCAAGTTTTAAGGTATTTAGATCAATATGACTAAAGCCCCCCATACACCTTTAGATCACTCATACAATTTCCTTTAGATCTACCAACAACTACCGTATTTTTCAGACTATAAGACGCACCTGACCATAAAAAGCACCCGGTTTTTAGAGCAGGAAATCAGAAGAAAAAAATATTTCATTTGATTAAATGAATCTAAAAAAATCTCATGCAGTACCCCTATTCAGCCACTAAAATGGTGTCACTAGCGGGCAGACTTCAGTGTCTTTTCTTCCTCACACATGGAGAAGGGAGGGGCCCCCCCCCCTCACGGGTGGAATCTGCACATGGGTCTCCCTGTCCCTTCTCTGCTACGGCTGTGTGAGGAAGCTGCCAGCGAGTGCAGATTTCCCCACACACTCTGCATTGGCTATATCTGCGGGGCTCTGTAAATATAGCTAATACAGTTCAGCTCTCCACAGCTCTCCTGGCAGATGGAGATCACACAGCTGATCTCCCCTTCTATCTGTCGGCTGATCTCTTCTCCTATCTGCCAGGAGAGCTGTTTGGGAGCCAAGTTGCGACCACTGGCAGCTGCACATTCAGACCAGGGGCGCAGGCACTTTTACCCCCCAATTTTGGGGGTGAAAAAGTGTCTTATGGTCCGAAAAATACGGTATGTAGTGGTGAGTCCTCCCTGATAGAATACATGATTGGAAGGTTTAGACAGGTCCTCATATTACATGGTTTTGGTAGAAGAAAAATTGATTGTACAGAAATTGCATGGTGAGATTGTAATGTAATTACTTTTATACTGGTTATATAAAAAAAAAAATTTGAACTCTGGGATTATATGGTCTCATTTCAAAATCTTTTGAAGTCTTTTGCATCTTTTTCAACATGTTTCAAAAATTATATATGCTATATGCATAAAGCCTCCGTGAAAAAATCTCATGCAAACATATGTTTACCTTCTTTCAGCACCAATCCAAAAAAAAAATCCTTAAATTCCATTGCTTCTCTCCCCATGTGTAGCAACACAACCCACATTTCATGGAATAGACATCACTACCATACATCCCATCCAGCCAAACCACCAAATGTGCCATTTATTTCTGATACAAATACACACACTCTGCTGTTTGGGTCCTCCAAGAGCTTGGCCAAAGCACTCCTCCTTGCCATTAACGACACTAAAGGTTAGCGGGGAGGTCAGATACCTCTAACCAGCACTAATATGCCTATATAAAGCTCCGTACCTTCTTGTGTCTGTATCATCAAAGGAAGTTGCGATCTCCAGAATCGCCCCCAATAGATCCTCAACGTCTTTCCTTACAAAAGCAGCACATTACAACTCTACTACATCTTGTAAGAACATCTTATTATTCTGTACATCTGTGCAAACAACATATTTACATTGTTTTGCAGCAGCTAATAGATATCATAATTTTAAGTACCGTATTTTCAGACCATAAGACGCACTTTTTACCCCCAAAATTGGGGACAAAAAGTGTCTGCGTCTTATGGTCTGAATGCCTGACCCCCGCGGCCACTCGGCCACCTTGTCTTCCCCCCAGCTCTCCCAGCACAGAGATTAGCCAGGGAGCTGGAGGAGCTGTCAGATGTGAAATTCTGGCAGGTGTCCAGCTCTTCCATCTGAACTGTGTAATTGCCCTCCTGCCATAGGCAATGAAGAGCGAGATATAGATGAACTGCCACCTATATCTCTCTCTCCTGTCCATGGGAACTGCAATCACTCTGCAGCTCTCACAGACACAGTAACAGCCAGCTGGAGAGGAGACAAGACTTCCTGCCCCCTCCTTCTGATTAGTGAAGAGCTGATATCAAATTGTAAAAATCAATATAATTTAGACCTTATTCAGTGCAGGAAGATTTGGCATTTGGGTTGTGCGTCCTCCATATCTCTTTTTAGTAGAATGTTTATCAAAATGTCCTTTCTTTTATCGGGACGTACTCACTCAACTACACAATTAAAGAAATTCCATTCCATTGATAATGGATAAAATATTGATGAAAGACCACTGCTTTGTTCCTGGCTCACAAATGTAACCCTTCCATCCTTTCTGATATCTTATTTAACCTCCCTGGCGGTTCACTGAGGTGCAGATTTCTGTACCAAAAGTGATAGTGTTTTGCCTTTCCGCCCCCATCGGCGACCCCGATGGGGGCGGAAAGGCTCTGTGTGCCTGCAGCTCTGTAGAAATGCTGCAGGCACACAGAGAGCCAGCGGTTGCGCCTGATTCCGGCATGGGCGCAGTGTGATTCATGATCAGACTGCGCCCGTACTTGCTTTGGGCGTAACGCTAGGGAGGTTAAACCGGCCATAGACACTATGCTTGGTGGGCGTTTATCAAACAATCGACCGCAGCATGATGACATCATCATGCCATGGTCAATCGTTCTAAATACACCATTTGCGATTCGACCACCAATACTTTGGATGGGGACCCTTGTCCTGGCTATCAACCAGAGAAAAACTTTTATTCTCTGGCTGATCAAAGTTGTGTGCGACTACGAACGGTTGCTCCTGGTGGACACATTCATTTTGCGATTGATCACCAAGCGATCACCCCGAATGCGCATGGTGATCATTCGCAAAATCGTCCACAGAATAAAGCACAGGTACAGAGGTACAGAAAAAAATTTTTTTTTTTTTTTTTTTTTTATAAGTTTATACACTTGTTTTCTTTTCTTTAGATTTGGATTGGATAAAAAAAATGTATCCAAGTCAAGACAAAAGAAAACAAATTAACACAAATAAAAACAAATTCAACTGATTGACTGATCAACCCATCCAGACTGATCAACCCATCCAGACTGATCAACCCATCCAGACTGATCAACCCATCCAGACTGATCAACCCATCCAGACTGATCAACCCATCCAGACTGATCAACCTAACCTGACTTATCCTCCAATGCTGACTGATCCCTTCATCAATTCAGATCCCTTCATTCTGACTGGCATCCTCTTTGAAGATATCCTAATTTGCATATGAATCCCCCCCGGGCGCGGTGGGCCGCGGGACATTCATATGCAAATTAGGCTGGGAGAGACATGCCGGCAAGCTTCAGAGCACAGCACAGAGCAAGAGAGTATGTGCTACTCTGTGCACATACTCTGCAGCTCTCATAGGCAATGACTGCAGTGCCGGTACACAGCACACACCGGGTGACAGTCACCTTTAAAATTTGAAACTCCCACCCTCAGCAGTGACGTCAGCGCCAAACCAGGAAGCCAGAGCAGGAGATCACAGGCAGTGCAGACAACGCTGGATCCGGGTGCAGATCGCTCCCGCTGCGCATTTCTGCTCGCCGGAAGATGTTATAAGTTGGATCCAGGCATAGGATGGATCCGGTTTAAATAAAAAAAAATTTAAACGGCTTTAAAAAAAAAAAAGTGTTCCTTTTTAAATCTCCCGTTGACGTCATCACGTCGACGCAGGAGGAAGCAGGCAGAGGACACAGACCGGAGACCGAGGGGGACATGAAAGGTGGAAGCTGCAAGGATCGATGAGCTTCAGATCACTCCAGCAGCGCAGTGTCTGCTTGCCCAAACCCAGTTGCAGCATCAGTTTGCCCGAACTGGGTTCGGGCATAGCGCTAGGGAGGTTAATGGCAATCATAGAATACGTTTCAGGCATACCATCAGCAATGAATGACTTTCTGCATTATTTCCCACAACAGTATGTTCTGTAGAACTGCCATAGAAAAATAATTAACTGTAAAAGTATTTTAAAGATCACAAAGCTTTTTTTGTTTGTCTAGGCTACGCTTGTAAAATACACTACAGATGAGTTTGATCAGCGTATCCTTTATGAATATTTAGCTGAAGCCAGTGTGGTCTTCCCTAAAGTATTTCCTGTGGTGTAAGTACCTTCAATATCTATGTGAATATTGTGTTATGTCCAGTTTTTTTTTTTTTTTTTTTTTTTTTTTTTGATGTGGCACTATATATTGTTAAAATTTAAAAATTTTACATTATACACATTTTACCTTTAAATGTTTCTATTGTATTAAACCCCTGAAATGTTTACTCTGTTGAGCAGTTAAAGTAGCCTTTCTTGCTAGTTTGTTTTCCTTCTGAGTTAAATTCTGGGGATTTCAAGTTACTTGCGCTGAAGCTGCTAGTACAGGTTCTTCAGCCCAAGTAAAAACCATTGTTTTTCACTTCTCAGAATACAATAAGTAGTCATTTATTCATGCATTCTAAACAAGAATGAGTTTGATGATCATTTTTAAAAGGTTAGTAAAGATGACAAAATGTGAATATATTTTTTTTTTGTACAGACACAATTTATTGGACTCTAAAATCAACACCCTTTTGTCGCTGTGTCAAGATCCAAATCTATTGAATCCAATCCATGGTATTGTACAGAGCGTGGTGTACCATGAAGAGTCTCCTCCACAGTACCAACCTTCTTACCTACAGAGTAAGTTACACTATTATGATCTTGCGTCATGCTCCATATAACTATTATATAAAAAATATTGCTTTAAAATTACCCTCTTCATTAAAATGTCATTAAATATTATACAATAGGACACAAAATAAACAGCCTGCTTGCCCTTAACCTCATGCTGATGCTGTCCACTACAAGAGTTTTAATACTTGCCATGCAGGCATTTTTTCTCCTTGCTGTTCCATGTCATTGTCTGAGACATTAACGTTATCACTACAATGCAGAGCTTATTACCTTGCTTTGAAAATGAGAGAGCTCAGGACTAGCCCTAGGCCTAAAGCAGTTACATGGCAGAGGTGTGCCAAGTAAAGATGGGAAATAAAGTTTTCAGCTCCTTCTGCAGTCCCAGTGGCTCGGAGAGAAATTGCTGATCTTTCTATACTGGTTGGTCCTCCTTCTAGCTCAATCACTTTATTTTATTATAAACCTGAGAAGTCACAGCTGAAGTTGTAGTAATCATAAAAGAAAAAAGTTTTCAGATACCCCCCCCCCCCCCTTAACCAGAAATGTTTGTCAGATTGTTTTTTTTGCCAAAGCATTGAATTTTCCAGGTGCAATTTATAGCCTTTGAATGTTTACAGCAATGCATATTTCTCTATTTTGAACAGTCATGTCCTGCTCTGCCCAGTCTTTAAGGTTATCTATAGGACATTCCTCTTTCTCCTTCTGAGCTTAAAGCTATATAAAGATTGTGTGGCTAAAACCAGTTACTAATGTACTGTATGATCCACCAACAAAAATGTACTTCGATTACAATGTTGACATCTATTTATTGTGAACACTATTTACAAATCTTGACTTAATTGAAACGGTATAATTCATATCACATTTATTGTATTCTGAACCAATGTGTTGTACATATCCACTACACCCATCCCCTATTTGTAATATAATATACAGTATAAACTGTTTCCTTTTAGAAAAAGTTATCAAATAAGTGTTACACTAGTGTTACTTTACCTTTTGTCAGGTACACAAATACCTTATAAATTGCATATGTTCTATGCTAATTGTCCGTGTTTGCAATTCCAGGCTTTGGGTTTAATGGTTTGTGGAGGTTTGCTGGTCCTTTCTCCAAGGTATGAACTCACATTTTACTAAACACATTGTTACATCTCAAGAATAGCTGTATTAGAGTGTGTGGACTGTTATAAATAAATGCACAAATGGATAAATCATTCATGCTACTATTATTGTTTCTGACTATTGCCTTATACACGCTCTGTGCCACTTTATAAAGTGCATTAGAATTATTCATGTCTTACAAAGTATTTTACTGCTTGATGTCCCTTCAAACATAGATCACTTGGCATGTTTTTACATAGTTGAAGAAAGGGCCCGGTGCACATAGAACAACTGGAGAGCAGTAAAAGTTGTCCAAGTTTGCTCTGGTTAGAAAAGAATACTTAGTTGTATCTGGCCCTTTTGTAAGGGGGCTAACGATAATTGCTACATATGTTTTTTAATCAACACCTTCAGAGCATAGTTTAAAGGGGGGGGGGGGGGTTCTGAAATGCTTTATATCTTCTGCAACAAATGAACCGTTGAGATCTTCATAAACATGTCTTTTTAGTTTAAGGATAGCTGAAAAGCTGTTGCTTACAAATTTCTTCTGGTTGGTTACAGAAATTTAACTTTTTTTCTGTGTAACACAGCTATGTACTGTGAAAAATGGTATTAGAATAGATGCACACACACAACTGATGTCCTCTTTTTTAACATGTAATGATGAGGTCTGCAAAGGACATCCCTTGGTCTAGAGGGATCTCCACTCCTGGGACAAAGTGTCCTTTGGATTCAGTCAATGGCAATGCAGGGATCTTGTGGACTGTCCAGAAGCTGGTTTAAAATACTTGTTATAGCTGCTTTGAGGTAAAACATACCGAAGTGATTTGGCAAGGAGTTCTGTTAATGTTGTGGGTTAAGAGGGCCCTAATATTCAGATTCTGAATATTCTGTTTAACTGCAGTCATTTTCTCTGCTGTTTGTGATAGCAAGTGTTAGTCAAATCTTCGGTAGATTGTCCAGGTCTGTCTTAGAAGGCATTGTGGACAGTGTTATCTGTTGGTACCAGTATAGCCATAGGATTCAGGAGAAATGCATCCTGAGGCAGACAGAAATTGAAACAGGAGTCCGCCAGGGGCAAGGGAAGTTTTAGGGCAAGTGTTGAGGTGATGCATGATGGACCGTGGGAGCCATGTGGTGGAGGTGCCACCTTGAGAGGCTTATGCCTGCCATACACACACCGATTAGCGGCCAATTTTGCCACTGATGGGCGTGTGCGCTCGCGCTGTCGGTCGACGGCAAAATCGGCCGCCAATCGGTGTGTGCCCACATGGGGCGACAGATCCCTGTCGCCCCACTGCTCGGCCGGCCAGAGAACGGACATGTCCGATGTTTTCTGGCCGATGACAGCTGATGCCGTTACTTTGAATGAAGACCGGCGTCTTCATTGAAAGTAACAGCCGTCACACAAAGGGTGCCCACCGATTCAGTAAGCCCGGGAATGCAACGTGATGACGTCATCACGCTGCATTCCAGGGCTCATCGGCACTCGTCTGTCGGCACCCAGTTGGTGGGTGTATGGCAGGCTTTAGATTCTAAGTTTTCAGTGGGGTCTTTTTCACAGAAACACTTGAGAGGTGGCTTATTGTGGTGCCCTTTGTATTCTGGCTAGTAAACATGTCCTAAAGGGTGAGCAGACCCTGGAGAATCATGCCAGCGTCAAGAAATCAGCAGGAACATGTCTTCATTTATAAAATACTACAAATGCAGTACTAACAGAAAGGGAATGGTTGCCACTGTCCCCCTCAAATCACTACATACAAAGGGAGGACAGTTAACCTTGGTCAACATATCAAGAGGTGGCTAGCCTCAGGAATTTTCTTGGCCAGAAATATTATGCCTGTATATACATACACCATACATTTAATGCAATATGTTATAAATATACATGTTCTCAGTAAAAACGGGTGTGAAAGGGAATAACTGAATGTCCCCCCTAATATTATAGTCCCCCTCAACACGTTTAAGCCCTTAAACGTCAGTCTCCTCAGGAGGGGAGGGAAACCCCACTCAAGATGGATGGTGTAGTAGTAAAAGAGTCCAGTAGATAAATTATTGCGGATCCAGGGCCCACCAATCATTGCCAGGGACTGTTCAAGCTTTCAGGTTATGTCCATCGCCCATGTGCTTTGTTCCCTTTTTTTCCCCATAGTGAAGTAGGTAGAAACTGGTTCCATAGTGGTAGCGGTTCTTTTGGGTCAGCTGCCGACTGGTGGGAATGCCGTAGGGCTGCCTCCACACCAAGTACTACATTTCAATTCCACAGTTTTATGTTTTGAGACATTATAAAACAACATATGTTTCTTTCTGTTAGCAATTTAACCTCAGGTGTAAAACACACCCGAAAAAAACACCATGTAGTTTATTTTTTAAAATTAGGCTAAAATTCAAAACTCTTTCTTGAAAATCAAACTATACCCCAGCAGCAATAACTAGCAGTGTATTTTAATAAAAAATTTTCTCTCAGAATTGTTTTTTTTACATGGTCTAACTAGTTTGAGTCATTACAACACCTTGACTCTTTCCTTAAAGCCATTCTGTAGGTTTGCTGCAACCATTGTTCTTTTGCATGATCTACGTTCACCAATCTTAAGCTGCACATATACACATTGTAACATCACCTAAACTTAAAAACTAATTTATGCATATTTTAACTATATAATATATTTTGGTACATCTGGCTATTTAAATCAAGCGAGTAATGTGTACATCTCAGAATGACTGACTTTATTAAGACCAATGGTGGGCAACTGAGTTGATATGTAGGGCCACAAGTGCGGCCATCAGCATCACCAAAGGCATGATCGATCCAGACCCTCCCCTTGTCAACATCTCAGGTGGTGGACCAGATCCTGTCAGGCAGTCCAAACCCAGCAGCACCCACTCCCCCTCCTGCCCCTGGGTGCAGCGCTCATATGTAGACCTGGTTTCCCTGATCAACATTAACAATTTTACTGATGTAGGAGCGCCAAAGTTGATGACCACTCCACAGGTGAGTTGCTATGCCCTATGCATTTACAGTTCAGTTTGGGGGGGAGGACCAAGGACCAAGTTCAGTTTGGGGTGGAGGACCAAGGGTGGGGCCACCGAACAACACCCAAAGGGCCGCAGGTTGGGCACCTGGGATTTAGACAGTCTACATAGCCTTTCAGGGAGTGTTTTGACCTGGCAAGCGTAGCATTTTACGAAAGCACTCACAAATTTAAATCCTTTCTATGTGTACATTACTGCTATATATCATATTTTATATGTATGTATTATGTATGTTATGTTCTGCTCATACTACTGCTCTCTGGGAAGAATGTTCTAGAGATTTCATTTGAGCAAACCTGTCCGTGTTGCTAATATATTATATAATTTATATTTTATGTTCAAATTCTGTTTTCTTTTTTACTCCTCCCCCCAGCAAACGCAGATACCAGACTACGCAGAGCTGATAGTGAAATTTCTGGATGCCTTGATTGACAAATACTTGCCTGTCATTGATGAAGAAGCCAGTGAGGAATCTCTTCTGACACCTACATCTCCTTATCCTCCCGCTGTGCAGAGCCAACTGAGTATTACTGCGAACCTTAACCTTTCAAATTCCATGACATCCCTTGCTACTTCCCAGCATTCCCCCGGTAAGTGGATTTCCATGGTGGTATTTTTCACTATTCCTACATCAGTTGACAGAACAGAACTTTGATGAGCACACAGAAACACATATTTATTATATATAACCCTTAAGTGCTGAATGAAATACTTTTAAGCATGGTGAGTTTTATCAAGTCAAAAAGACCTGGTTAAATTTAGTTTTTATTTTAGTTTTCCCACAATCACTTAAGTTGTACGTGAGGTGCCATAGAGGTAACACCTTGATATAATAGAATAGCCAAAAATCATAATTATGTCCTCCTACACTTTATCCTACATAACTATTTTGTCTCTTATTAAATTGTTATTAAATATTAAACGTTGCCTAGTGTTTAATTTTCTGTAAACACCTGGCTCTTAATTTTTGTTTTAACCTTTTCTTATTTCGATTTTCAACCCCTTTAGTTGATAACATAAGTTGTAATTTAATAATGCCATACGTGTTGTCTCTCATCCATGTGTTGGTTTATTTTTTCACCATTATTCATATTCTTTCTTTGTGTGTTTTTGTTTTATATATTTTCTTTTATCCCATCCCTTTCATTCTGTGTCTGTGAAGCTTCTCTGCCTTGCTCTAAATCTGCAGTTTTCATGCAGCCACTCCCTCATCAAGGTACTTCCTTTCAACCTCTATGCACGAGTTCAGTGTCATGTGCAATAGCTTCTAGCGCTTGGCATGAGCATTTTACGTACTAACATTCTAACACCTGGAAGCAGCGCACGATTATGGCCTTGCAGGAAAACAATTTTAGGGATATTAGAAGTCTTGTGTATAATAAAATTGTAAAATCACATCAGCATTTCATTGTTGAGCTTTGGAAATTATAAACAAAAACATTGACAAAAGAACTATTCATAAAAACTGTTAGCCAGATAGCCACTGGTTCAGAAGATAATATTTTCCTATCCAGTTTTACCTAATTCTTGCAGAATAGTTTACATTTCTTTATACCTTTCCTTAACAGGTTTTCAGCTGCTAAATGTTTTTTCTCCCTTTTAAAATATTCCATATGAAACATGCATACCCTTTATCCTGCAAATCAGCTATACATTCTGGTATTAGCACATCTCGCACTGTACTTCCTGGCCACTTTTGATTAAAATAAATGCAACACCCATTAGCCTTATGACCGTTTACAAAACAGGACCGCAAGCTTCATTTATTAAACTACCAGACGCACAGATGTACTAATGTCATGGGGGGGGGGGGGGGGCAGAGGACTACATTACTTTGCTAAAAGTTGTGGAATAGAGAAGGAGAGTGCAAAGGAGAAATCTACATTACAGTTCAGACGTTTGGAAGGAAGAATAATAACTATGTCCTCTACTCCTAATAATGGCCATCTTGGTCCTGTTTAGTTTTGGTCATGACCACCTCCATTTCTTTTTTTCTTTTTTTTCTTGTTTAATTAAAAAAATAGTGGAGTGGTTATCCTATTCAGGTATATGCTTATTGGTTGGAAAATTTACCATAATATATTGGTTTAGCAGGGTAGCTTTTGAGCACTATACAGGCTTCAGCATGCTTTTTACAGCAAAAGATGTAAAGATAGTGGAATATACAAAGGAATGACTTCACATTCCTTTCACAAGCCCTTACTCTGACAAATCTTTTGTATAGTTGGCTCCCATCACTTAAACAGACTAGATTTTGGACTCCCCACCTTGGACTTTGAATGGAGCTGCAAAGTTGTTCAGTTACCAAAAAACACCATATAGACATTGTTTATAGCAGATATATTGTTTTGCCCACAGATGGGAGCTTCTTCAGGACGAAGTATCTGCTGTACAGATATGTAGTAAAACGTTGAGACAATCCATCTCCCAGATATCCAATGAAGACTATTAATTTGGTTGTTGAAACCCAACTTGCCTCAAATCCAGATCATCAAAGATATGTCTAGGATAGTGGAGGGTTTTCTCCGATATGAAGTTGGCTCTCCCACCAGACAGCTCCTCTAAAGTGAATGTGGGGGGTTCTTTATCACACCAAGACGCTGCCAGCATGTGTGGGTTAATCCTACACAGAATTCCGAAATAGCCTTCAGCAGATATCTGGGGGACAGAGTATCTCCTCGTTTGACCGTGTATTTGCAATCTTTGTCCTAAAGAAGCCTCCAACTGTAGGTGAATGCGTAGTAACTATTTCTGCTAATGTCTATATAGTGTTTTTTGTTTTAAGAAAAACAACAATTGTGTAAATTTTCATGAATTTATGTAAAGTTCAATGTGTACTTTGAAAATCTTTATTTTAACTACATTGTAATAAATTGAATCTTAGTCTAGGGCTCAATGCAGGGAATTAGTTTGGCACAGTGCAAAAAAACCCCATTAATGGCAACGGGGCTATGACAGAGCTGTCTCCACAGCTAGTCAGAGCCTCTGTCAAGTTGATGTCGACCCAGCCATCCGCTCCCACATGAACACAGTTGAGGCTTGCTCTGACATCAGCAGCTGTTGGCGCATAGTGGAGCCCTAGCCTTACTGTGAAAGTTTTAGTAATTGAACAACTTTGTGGCTCCATTCAAATGGTGGGGGTTCCATATCTAGTCCTGTTTAGGTGAATGTAGCTTTAAAATACAAAGGAACCAAAATGCATACTTTATACAGTTTTTTTTATATTATTGTTTGTGCAATATTTAAAATTAAGTAAAGGAAAAAAGTAAAAGCTCTAGCACATGTATTATGTCAGGTTTTTAAGGGGCTTTGCAATAAAGTAGACAGACCTCCAGACTCCATATGGCCCTCAGATTAGCTGTCTGGCAATCCAATGGATGAGGCTGGCTTTGGGTGATGCCATGAGAACAGTACTTGCACATTCAAAACGAATGACCTGTAATTTAATCTGCTTTTGCTAACTGCACTTTCTAAGACCGGCACCAAAGAACTCTTGCATGTATCTGTGACCGGGATTGATGAAAATTGCTTTTATCAACACTACCAGTGTAGAAATTGTCATGCAACTAAGGCACCTTTTTCACCATTTTTTAACTATATTAGTGGAAAACCCCTTTTCCCCATGGGACCCTGGCCACCTCCAGGCTTTTGACCATGTGGCTTCAAGCCATTAGCTAACTACATTGGGCAGTATAACCTTCTGTTTTCTATGGAGAAGGATAGCCAAGCTGCCAGATGCCCCCCATTCCCTATGTGAAGAGGTCAAATAAACTTTGTTTGTGCAGCGCTCATTCCAGTAACTGGAGTGGAAATCTGTACACAACTTGTGTCTTGGGTCCTTACTTCTAAGTTAAAAAGACTACTTTGAGGAACTAAATTCTCAAAAAGAAATAATTTTGTTTTAGCATCTATAACCTAAGGAACTTGTGTAACACAAACTGCTTGGTGGTCACCCCAGTGTAGCTTGGGGTAAGTTTGTTTACAAATATTGATCACCCGAGCTGCACTCTTAGTTGCTTACCTTTTCTGCACCTTCATTCTCGGGGAACTTGCTGATTCTTTTGGGTTCCATCTACTCAACGTCAGCCATGACGTCAGGGTGGTTAGGAGGTTATCCTTGTGGTTCACCTGTATGTAAATATAAGCATAGACATTCAGGGTCCTCACATCCCTGGCATCATTGATGACACTAGGAATGTGGGAGGACTGGGTGGCAAATACAAACAGATTATTTTATAATTAAGTTGTAGTTAAAAAAAAAAATAAGACATTGATATTGAGTAGACAGTGGCTTCTTGTTTGGGTACAGAGATTGGACAATAAAAGATCACAGGTGGAGCCGTATTTAATAACTTGGTATTTGCTGGCCACAACCAAGGTGGCACCAAACATGTAGTGGTCATGTTGATTTGAATGAATGCATACTGATACCACTAACACAGCAGAGAGAGTGAGCAAAGTTCTTTTCATTGTGCCCACTCAGTTGCTTGCACTATACCTGCATTATACCTATATATTCAGGATTATCCTGCAGGCCCCCTTTTTCTAGATAGGAACATTTCCATGAGGGTTTTGATGTGCATGTATTGCATTTTTAATGGACACCTTAACATGTGTTGACTCAAGGCAACATGGTCAGCCATGGTAAAAACAGGACATGTTTCAAATTGGCGCTATGCATTTTTGAGAATTAATCTATTGAAACTTATTTTAAAACCGTAGGTGATGGGCCAGTAAATGTTCAGATGTTAAACTAAAATGAGATATTGAGAGCTCCACATTAAGAGACTCGTAAAGCCCCATGATGCCATCGCTTATAGAACCACCTATGGGACCAGATGAGTTAGGCACTGAGAGTGCATGGCAGTCGATCGGCGGCAAAATCTGCCGCTAATCTAAACGTCTATGCGCAGCCTAAGACATACCCATTGTCCATTGCACAATACATTATTATTATTATTATTAACATTTATTTATATAGCGCCAGCATATTACGCAGCGCTGTACAATACATTAGAGTGGAGATACAACACAGTATAACACACAGGCACAGGTAATGACACAGGAGGAGTAGAGGACCCTGCCCTGACGGGCTTACAATCTAATAGGTTGGAGAACAAGGTATACAATAGGTGGGGGGATGGGACTGGCATGGTGGTGATGTTAGGAATGAGAAGATGGGTTGGAGAGGCTGAATAGGTGGGTTTTAAGAGCTTTTTTGAAGGTGGCAAAGGTAGGAGCAAGTCTAATGGGACTAGGGAGGGAGTTCCAGAGAGTAGGAGCGGCCCTAGAGAAGTCTTGGAGCCGTGCATGTGAAGAGGTTATGAGTGGGGGTGTCATTAGTAGGTCAGTGGAGGAGCGGAGGGGGCGGTTAGGGGTGTATTTGTGTACCAGGTTGGAAATGTAAGGAGGACAGGAGGTATGGAGTGATTTAAAAGCAAGGCACAGGACTTTAAATTTAATTCTCTGGACAATTGGAAGCCAGTGTAGGGATTTGCAGAGAGGAGCAGCAGATGAGCGGTTAGAGGAGTAGATGAGTCTGGCAGCGCCATTCATGATGGACTGGAGAGTCGATAGTCTAGTACAGGGGTCTCAAACTCGCGGCCCTCGGGATCTTGTTTTGCGGCCCGCACCCAGGGGGTAC
>CM070033.1:87648775-87662211 GCA_036250615.1 Ptychadena robeensis
TGGCCTTGTAGATGAGAAAGTCGCTGTTCTGACCAGACTTTCTCCATTTGCGCTCTGTCCTGCGAGCATCTCGCTGTAGGCCTGCTTACCGTGCCAGGGACGGGGGTTGGAGGGGCGGGTAGAGCGGAGGGTGGCAGGGGCAAGTTTATTTAGGACAGATTGAAGGGTGAGATTATAGTGAGAGGCAGCTTGGTCAGGGGATGTGAGATTAGAGATAGTGGAGGCAAGTGAAGATAGAGTCAGAGAATGCAGGTCCAGGTTGTGGAGGTCTCTGTGCCAACGTTCAGGTCGGGGAGGTGTGGAGGTGGATAAAGGGCAAGAAGTGTTCACATTGAAGGTTAGAAGATGGTGGTCAGAGAGAGGGAAAGCAGAGTTGTCCAGGTGGGTGAGGGTGCAAAGTTTAGTAAACACCAGATCAAGTGTGTGTCCAGTGAGGTGTGTGGGGGTGTGTATGTGCTGGGTCAGGCAAAGGGAGTCTGTTAAAGAGAGAAGTTTGGCAGATGGGGCGTTGCTGGGGTCATCCATGGCTAGATTGAAGTCACCAAGGATAAGAAGTGGTAGGTCATGGGCAAGAATGTGTGGGAGCCAAGAGGTAAAGTTGTCGAGGATTTGGGATGCAGGGCCAGGGGGGCGATAGATTACTGCAACGATGAGGGGCAGGGGGTGAAACAGACGGATGGTGTGAGCCTCAAAGGAAGAGAAAACGAGTGAGGGAGAGGGTTGTAGTACAGTGTAGGTGCAGCGAGGAGAGAGGAGACCTACACCACCACCTGGCCTTTTGTCAGGTCTGGGGGGGTGCGTGAAGTGCAGGCCTCCATAGGATAGAGCAGCAGCAGAGGCAGATTCAGAGGTAGAGAGCCAGGTTTCAGAGAGAGCCAGGAGGTTTAGAGACTTAGAAAGGAAGAGATTGTGAATGGAAGTTTGTTACCAACAGATCTGGCGTTCCAGAGTCCACATGAAAGAGGGGGTGGGCTTCTATGGGAAGGGCGGATAGGTATTAGGTTTGAGGAGGGTTGTTTCCTGGAGAGAGCAGAGAAGGGGGTAGACTGGCTGTGAGGAGGACCAGGGTTGGGGGAGATGTCCCCAGAAAGAAGGAGCAGAAGTAACAAGTGGAAAAGTACAGAAAATGACAGCATGTGGAGGTGAGACTGGGGGAAAGAAGAGTGCAGACTGGAGAGGAGAAGAGAGTTTAGCAGCAGGGGAGGCAAAAAGGATGGGATACATAGCTATGAGTTAGAGAGAAAGCGCAGCAAGGGGAGATGATGGTGGAATAGAAATAAAGCCTGATACATATATACACCTAGAAGCAGGTAGTTGTTAAAATATATAATATTGTATACAGTAAGAATAGTATACAGAATAGTATACAGTGAGAAAACATAATGATCATATAGTGAAAATCTCATATTACAATCATAATATACAGTGATCATTAACCTTTTCTAGAAATAACTGCTGACACCACAATTAAATTACTGTCCCTGTATATTTCTGTTGTAGGGATCGACAAGGAAAACGTGGAACTCTCTCCCACTACTGGCCACTCAAACAGCGGTAGAACGCGCCATGGTTCAGCAAGCCAAGTGCAAAAGCAAAGAAGTGCTGGCAGCTTCAAACGTCACAGCATCAAAAAGATTGTGTGAAGTTATTTTTCTTATTTTTTATTTATTTTAAAGTTCCTTTTCTAAAACTGACTTAAGCGGGCGGCCTATCCTTGGCCCCGGCACAATATGATGCTGCACTTATTATTATTATTATTTTTTTTTTTTTACCGTTCCCATGCAGTCAGCCATGTTGCCAGAAGATCAACACATTGAAAGCATCGTTTGAACTCTGCCATTTGGTTTCCTTAGATGTTTTTTTTCCTTCTCCGGTTATTTCCAGTCTCTGAGGGAACCTTGGTCACAAGCATATCAATGCCTTGTGAGTTTTAGAATGAAGAAATTTTGTACTTTGATTATGGTGGCCCTGCCTTTACTGCATTAACTGTGTAAACATTAGTGGCATTCTCGTGAGTACTTTTTTTGTTGCCTTGTCTTTTTTATTATAATTATTATTATTGTTTGTGTTTATTTTGTTTAGCATTTAACTAAATATTAAAGCTAATCCTTTATAGTGGCTTTGGTGGGAAATGAACCCAGTTTAAATCCTTCCTCTCAAAATCAATTTTAGCTGTGGAATTTTTTTTACCTATTTACTTAACAAAAAAATTCCTGTCCAAAATAAAATGTTTTTTTTTCTTTTCCTTTTTTTTTTCTAATGGTACTTTGTTAAAATGATTATGAACTGGTCTAAAAAGGGCCACCATACTAATTAGATTTTTGGGTACTTGCAATAAAATTTGTTAAAGTAATTATATTTTTATTCCTATAAAATATATATATATATATCTATTCCAAATGTTGTTCGCGCTGTTAAAGTATTACAGCATCTCTTTCATCTGAAATGCATCGGTGAGTTCTGTCCTTACAATGCACTATTTATGAAAGGCAGAATGTATTCTGAATTTAATGTTTGAAATGTTATGTAAATATGTTTGTGTATTTGGGGCAAAAATACTGTGTTGTTTTCAAAGTAAAGATATGGTAAGTAAATTGGGTGCATTTAAGTAGTAAAAGGGCTTTATTTCCTTTCTACTTGATGATAGTTTCCTTAACCCTTCCATAGAGAGGTGTTAAAAGATTTCTTGCACTTAGGGGCATAATCCGTGCTAAAGATACATGCCCTAATGATTGAAGCATCATTTTCAGTTCTTAAAAAAAAGACATCTAGTTACTTGTTTGGAGATACTTTTCTGTGCAATGTTTCGATCCTGGGGGGAGGGAAGTGGGGCAGGTGCCTTTTGTTCAGGCCAGCAAATATAATGGTACTTTTGAACTGACAGGATCCTCTTTGGAGGAGCTGCATCATTATTTGTGTGATGCACTTTAACCTTTCCTAGATCTGGTTTAGTAAGCAGTCTGTTGTCTTAGCCACCCTTTAAAACTACTCCTGTTACCTATAAAACTTCATCTGCTGTGTTTATCTGTAATTGGAAAGATGGCTGTGTAATTAACGTAAATCATTTGGGGAAAAAATGTATCCTTTACTTTTATCATTCATTAGATTAGATATGTTTTCTTTGCTTTCTTTCCATATTTAATGGATCCAGGTGTCCAGTTACCATAGATGTTTTTTTCCCATCATAATGATAACATTTAATGTACAGGAGGCATAGAAGCTTAAACAGAAAGCATGTTCTATCACTGTGAAAGATTTCAATTCTAGCGTTCAATGAAATATTAAAATAACTGACTAAATATTTAATGCTGTCTTGCGTATATGTGTCACTAAAGCAATGGGTATAATGGATTACAGGTGTTTCCACCATATTTAAAAAAGGTGCGCAGGGCTTAGACACGTCTCCAGACCATTCTTAACTCAGAGGAAATCAATCCTTTTTGACCAGAGCAAAAGGGAAAGACATCTAGGTGCTTGCATTTAGGGCTTAAATATATTTACTGCTGAACACATGTATAATTGAAATACTTAGAATGCTATTCTACAACTTAGATCTTGGATTAATGACCAAGAATGGCTTTAAAATAAAACACAAACTATAATTCTATGTAAGAAAACTATAGAGTGATTTAGGTGTATTTCAGTAAATCAAACTCCACAGCTAAACAAATATAATGGTACAAATAAGTGTTGGGATTTAATAATTATAGCACATAATCTGCATTTAACCATATGATAACGCGTAATTCACAGATGTAAATAAGTGTCTTATTTTGTTGTTTTTCTGACATTGTGATTTTGTTTTGTTTACAGTCCTGGAAAAAAAAATTTAACTGTGGACAGAAACCTATTATGCAAATAGTCTGCCAAAATCCCAGTGTACTTCTGTTTAGCTGTAGCTGGTGTTAATGACATAAAAGACAAGGCCTTACATGGACAGAACATGTGTAAATGTGTGAAGGCCTCGGCGCAGCTCACGTGAGGGGAAAACTGGAGAAAGGAAAAGACCATTGGCTCCTGAACTTCTTAGAATCCAAGCTTTTATTTTGTAGCCTTTACTAGAAAGTATCAGCTTCTGGAAGTTGAGGACAACACTGCCTCTTTACCTTTCATCCAGCTTGAATATGTGAGCTGCTGTGTGGAATTTTGTCATTTTAAAATAAAGTCAAATCGAAGAAATGTTTGCTAACAGACTGATGGGCTCCAGTATGTACATCAGAGATACTATAAACATATATACTTCCTAAAATATGGTGCTTTTATTTATTTCTTTTAATCCATCTTGGTATTGCAAGAGTCAACAATAAAAATATACCTGACGGTTCATTACAACGGCAGCTGGCGGTATTTTCGCTCCAGCAAATTTGTCGATTCATTTCCTACACCTTGCTATGATAGATGGGTGGCAGATTTTGTGTGTTGTGGGATACTTCTGCAAAGCCGGTTAGGACTCTATTTTGCACCTTTTGGGACCAGGTTTTGCTTTTGGATGGCCATTATTGAAACCCCAAAAGGAAATCATATAGTTGTGCACACTTTGGTTATGCAGTGCGTTGACCTCAAATTCACAATCCATACATTTCAGTGGACAGGGAATGACAATGCACTTCTGGGCTTCTAGCATTAAAAAGCCCTTAGACCTCATCATGTGTTATGACCTAGCAAACATAAGGAGGCTTTATTTTTTAATAAATAAACATAGAAATAGTAGAAATAATCTGGTATTGTAGTCAAATCATGTCTTTTTCTAAATAAAACATACAACTACACTACTCCAGCCACATGATCCCTTCAATTAAAGAGTTTTTTAGGCAGTTTTTTAACTATGGCTTGAATTCTCAGCCATTGAAAGCGATAGAAATCCATGGTCTGAGTGATGTGGGTAGTGCTTTGGTAGTATGGTGTGCCACATACAGCTACCAAAAACAGTCACAATGTAAATGAGCCTTTAGACTTCAAAAAGCCACTGGTCCTTGCACGGGAAAAACATCCTAGGCCATGTAAGCTCAAATGAAAGAGAAGTTGATAGCAAATTATTAGCCATTCTCTCCTCCAGCAATGCTTGAGCATCACATTTCCTGTGTGTATGTACAAGTGACTTGGGGCAATTAATTTGTTTTGTGCCTTCTGTATCTTTTTATGATATTTAAAATTGTAGTACTTGTTTACCTATATGCCCTTTGAATATGTAAGATATAATAAGTTGTGCTGGAAGATAACTTCTTCCTGTGTGTCCCCCTAAAACCGTACTGGCCGGACAAGTTTCCAACTTTCAATTAATATTTTGGCACAAATGAATTGTGTTTACGGAATGTTTGTTTTTTTAGAAAGCAGTGGCATGTAAGAAATAGTAACTTCCTTGATCACACTAATTGAATTGTAGAAGGCTTTTTATTCAGGCAAAATTTGGCTAGCTTAAAAAGTATAGGGCCCTAGCTTAAAACATTTGTTTAGTTTTAGGTTTAAAATATCCAACAAATTCTCACATTAATTGTTCTAGTGGTTCTTTGCTGCCTCTCCTCTATGCTTCTTTGTACAGTCCAAATAATCTCGCTGTGAGATCTAAGAAAAAAAATAAATGCTGTATTTCATTTTTACAACCCTATCAAGATTTATTGTACTACATGATTTCTTGTCTTAACCCCCACCCGCTTCCAATGACTTTAGGATAAAAAGCGAGGGGATATATTTCAAACAAGATCATTTACAGTAATAATAGCTTGATAAGTATTTCTTACTCCTTTTGAAAATTGTATGTGTTCAACCTTAGTTTGGTTGTAACATCTTACAGAATCGGTATAAAGTGCATTTTCACCTGCTTAATTTTGAAAATTCCTGCCGTTGGCTAAAAACTGTAATCGTCAGGAATATTGACTATCATTACTCTTGTATGTATATCAAGACTGCTACCATATAGCAGATAGATGGTTGCCTGTTTCTGTTTAAATCATAGTATATCAGCTTTGGATTAATACTGCAAAATTAACCTATTAAAAATCTCTGGTGTGCGTATTGGTTGTATGTATGTATATAGGTGGGCAAGCCTGGGTAAGTCCTGTTCGTAGTGGCTGTGGGCAGCCTATAAGGTTTTAACGTTCAGTTTTAGGCAGTTTTTTTCCCTCCCCCTTTAAGCATGTGTTATCCAATGTTATGCAACAGACTTTACCACAGAAAGTCACTTTTAAGTGTTAGCAACATTACTTTTTTAATGCAGTAAATTCATCTGTAAATATTTTTTGTGTAAAATTTGACAGAAAGGTATATTTACTACACTGTAAATACATGTGACAATATATTGTATTATTTTGCTTTTTTGTAAAGCAGTTAGTTGCTGTACATGTATAACATAAAAATTTGAATATTCTAGTGTTAGTAATTGTTAACTTCTCTCCTTCCTGCTGTTGAGTATGTCATTTAAATGAAAAAAAAATTGATGCGGTGTTCTACAAACTTTCACTGTGTATTATATTATTTCCTTTTGGGCCATACAGTTTCAGCTGTTCCTTTACTCACTATCCTGTTAATATTGTAAGCAAGTGTATGCCAGCAGGAATAAAACTGCCACCGCCAGATAAACTGGCACCTAGATACAGTTAGCAGATATGATTTATCATAACTGTTTTCTGCCCCACGTTTCCTCATGTATGTACATCCCCTTTTTTGAAGTAAAATGTAAATTCAACCTGCCGTCCTGTGTCTTTGTAGTTATTACAATGTGTACCAATCAATTGTGATATACATATCTATGAATGTTTTATCCAAATTCCTGTGGCATCATAAGGGTGCTGATTCTGTTCATGTAAAAAGCTAGCTATTCTTGATTTCATTAGGTCAATGACCATGCATATTCAAGAAACACATTTAAGGGCCCTTTCACACTATATGCACTGCTTTCTGCAATGGACACATCACGGTAATGTACACAGCACACACTGCATGTGTTACTTCAGATAGATACCGCGTATAGTGTGAAAAAGGCAAGATAAAATGTGGGCAAACTTCTAAGAAGCAATAATAAATCAAGAACCTTATTTGCCCACTATTGAAGCACCAGAAGCTTGCTATAATGCCAAGGTATCATTGAACTTCAGTAATGACAAAAAATAAAACAGATAATCCTTGCAGCACAATTTGGGGTGACAGATGAAGTTCTACTCTCCTAATCCCTCCGGTCCTAGACTGGATGCAATTTTTTTTATTTATTTTTTAAACACAGGCTTACAGTGCCCTTGACCCCATCCCACTGCAGTGTAGAGTCCATGTCTCCAGGGAGAATAAGGAAGCAACTCACAAAGGGCTTTACAAGAAGACAGTGACAGTAAGTGTAGGGTCGTGTAAGTATAAGTATACAAAACCTTTTTAGTTTTACCAGATCTATCAAAACATTCTGTATCCAATAAGCGTGGGCCTTCAGTTAAGCGGACCTACCACCAGGAATCTATGTTTTCATGACTGGCACTAGAAGTGCCAATAATAGGGAGGAATGCAGTGAAAAACCCCAAAAACTTACCTGTAATGAGCAATTTAAGAAGATAATTCAGCAGCTCTTCTCACTTCCTGGTTCATTTTAGGCAGAAAGAGGCAGCACGTCACAGGAAGCAGTGATCTGCTTTGAAAATTCCCATAGAAGATCACTTGTACGCCCCCAGTGGCCACCCCGATATTGCACCACCAGTTTGATGTGTTGCCTTCAGCGAACCAGGAAGTGAGGGGAGCTGTGTGGTAATCTTGTTAAATTGCTCATTACAGGAACGTTTTAGAGGTTTTTTTTTTACTGCATTCCTCCCTATTATTGGCACTTCTAGTGCCATTCGTAAAAACAGATTTCTGGTGGTAGGTCCGCTTTAAGAAAATTGTACGCACAGATAGAAAATGATTTGCCTACATGACACACCTTTCTGTTATCTCTAGAAAATAAACAAAAGAAAAGAACAAAAATACATTGAATTCAACCTTCAAAAACTGTAGATGGAACTTAATCGCCATCGGAGACTAATTCTGGTCAGATAATCAGCCCACACTATTCTTTTGTATATACCATCCTTTTCCTCTCTTGAGAAAGTTCAATTTGCAAAATTCAGGGGGAGAAACTTGTATGTCTTATAGTGCAAATGCGCAACCACCCTTGGCCAAAAGACTTGGTCCTGCCTTTGTTATCTGTCCCTCCGGCCAAGCACTGAGCTTGATCGGTGGAGTTGGGGAAGCGTGCCAATGACACGACCGCTAAATGTTTTGGCAAATAGGTAGTGAAGTCTTAAGGTAGCCATACACTGTAGAACTTTTCTTTTAGATCAACATTTAAAAATAAGTAGATCAAAAGGAAGTCTAATATTGCGTAAGTGTTTAGATTGACAAAAAGCGGTTGAAATCTGACATAACATTGATCTAGCTGTGATCAATTTTCTTCAATTGTACAAGTATCTGACTTTACATATAAAAAAGCACATGCAAAGAATAAATGAAAAAAAACATTAATATGGAATAATTTAATTATTACATATAAAAACAAAGACATCTAGTAAATGTTTGAATAAGCACATTTAATAATTCTACAAAAGAATAAAGAACATACTTGCATACCATTGTCCAGACCCCTGCTTTGTTATCAGCTTCATCAAATTCTTCTCCTTTCCATCTTTTTGGCCATGGTGAATTCTCCAGTGCACACTGGAGAGAATGCACCTGCAATGCTGGCCCAGAGACGCTAAATGACTGCATGCCCTCGAGTTACCTTTCCCACGCTAATGTGCATGTTCCACCAGGTTACCTTAGGGCCAATGTTTGCTGATAAACGTTGCTAATGAAATCATCTCCTTAAGCTCCACTGTCCTTGAAACCTCCATTGCGTTCCCATAGATGTAGCGTGTTGCGTCCATTTGAAGGCAACGGAGTCTCGGACCAGTGGATCTGCTGCTCTGACAGGCTGTGAAGATAGCCCTATCAAAGCCCCATTGCTGACAATGGGTGGCTCATGGACTCTGCTAAAACCCCTGCGTTGAACAGTGGAGCCTAAGGGCATGTTTTCACAGCATTGTGTGATCTGCCGAGACCCCCTACATTAAGCGCAGCTGCTTCGTGGATGCTCTGTTCTCACGGCGCTGATCTGCCGATGCAGGGGTTAACGTAGTGCAGTACATTAACCCCTGCATGGCGGATGTCTGATGAACAGAGCATCCACCACACTGTACCACACAGGTACAGCAGTGTATGTGATCCCTCAGCGCTGTGGCTGCAAAGCATAAAACAAAGGACCGCTTAGACCAGAGGTGCCCAACATGCAGGCCGCAAGCGGTCCATTTCGCGTTACTTGGCGGCCCCCCGCGGTCAGCCGCTTGCGGCCCGTGCCCTTACTGCCTATCACGTTTCCCCTCTGCCCACCGATCCCGTAATTGCGCTTCTTCGCCCGGGATGTTCCTTCAGCAGAGGAGAGCTGAGGGAGCCTGTCAGCCTCCGGCTGGACTGATTGGCGCATGTGTCAACCAATCAGCAGCATGGAAGGCGGCTCTCACCTCTCCTCCACTTCCTGCGGCAAGATACCGGGCTGGTACGCGTGGGTAGAGGAGCAGAAAGCAGGTACGGTAATTACTTATGCTCCCTAAAATGACATGGCAAAGGTGACATGGGAAAAGGTGACATTAAAAAATGCTTATGCAAGTCAGTATAGATCGAAAATGTTATGTGCGGCCCTTTAGTGGTGCTGAGGGCCGCACTTGTGGCCCTCCACATCAACTCAGTTGGGCACCACTGGCTTAGACGGTGGCCAAACCAGCAAAACTTTACCATGCAGTATTCCCCCCATAAATTTGTTCAGCCAGGCCAAAAAGTAAGTATGCAAGGCTTTTTTCTTTCCTCCCATTCCCTCTAAGCCAAAAAGTCAATGCCGGGAGATGAGGCTTGGTGCTAGCAGTCTGCAGGGCTGAAACTAAGTATGTGTCTGTACACTAGCAGTAACCATTCTCACTAACTTCTGCATGAGCAGCTATTTACATAGGGAAACCAGGAGAAGTCTGTATCACATAATATATTCACTTACATTCTACATTGTAGCAAATCTAACTCTTGTCTTTAAAATTCCAGAAATGCAAACATTGTTTTGGTCTATAGAAAATATAAAGGGCCTACATGGTCCCTCCTGAGTTAGCAATGGCTCTCCAAAAGACAGAACTATGTGCTTTAAAGGTCTCTTCAGGTCTGCCATACACTTTGCCTGCACACCTTTTAAAATAATTATATAAGGGGCTCAAACATAGCACATTAATGTGAATCATACACAGGTTCCTTTTCCTTTATGCTCCAACTTCAAATTTTGCCTACAGTATATTTAGGTTGGTATACAGTTGACACTTTAAACACTTCGATCATTCTACATCTGATGTGTTTTCAGATATGACATAAGTAATGTGTTTGGGAGAAAATGTCACATCATTTTATGAAAATATTTAACTTACAGAGAGCTGAAAAACTGACCGACTAGTCAAATTTGCTGAAATGTCATTGCAGTAACAAAATGGTTCTCAAGTAGTTCAATTGCGCCTACATGCTTGCGTTTATAGCTGACTATATCTAGGCATTCTGCTTATATGATTACTGATGGTGTCCTGAGGTATCTCCTCCCAGATAGGGCATCACTGAGCTCCCGGATAGTTTGAGGTGCAACCCAGAGGCATCAACCTGAATATGATGGGCCCAGAAATATTGTAGTGGATTTCGGTCAGGCAAGCATGAACACAAGTTTATAGTATCAATTCCGGGCATTTTTATTCACCAGGAATAACACGGAACCCCCGGCATCCTAGAACAATTTTATGAAGACACCAAACTGCCGTTAGGGTGACATCTATGTTTTAGAGGTGGCCCAATAAAATTCTGGATGCGGACGATCGCTAGGACGCTAGAAAGTACCACTCAACTCTTGGACTGTCAGGCAAGCAGGAATCCCTGGCTTTCTCTCTTCACCAACCCCTGGTTAGGCTTTGTATTTGGGACTGGCACCCCCTCCTGTGATTGTGTTACTGCATGTGAGTTCAATTATACCTTATGTTTTATTCATTAAATGTTACAGTAAGGCTCTAGATAAGGAGTGGGCAATGGGTTTATAAATTTGACAGTGGGGTTGAACCTAAAAGAAAGAACCTTTTAAGGGTGCCTGGTCTCAAGTCCTCCCAGCCAGGGTAAAGGCCCCCATACACGTGTCGGATTCCCAGCGGATTCCGGGCGCGTGCACGCGAAACGATCGTGCCCGAATCGCGTGAAGCCCACCTTGTCCGATCGTTCGCGTCCGATTGATCGGGGGCTCAGAATCGGACCTGACAGAGAACCAACAGGTTGGTCTTTCTGATCCGATTCTGCACACATCAGGGGGAGTTGCCATTTGGGAAGTAAGCGATTGGACACGGAATCGTCCAGGAATCCGTGGGACAAGGTGGTATGCAGCGATCGGATACTCTTAATTGGCCGATTGATCGGACCTCCGATTCCTTTAGAAGGAGACCATAACAATCATCATCTAGGCATCCTCCACTTAATGCAGAGAATGTGTAGAGAGGAGCCAGAGCATCTTGACACCAAGGTGACAAAAGGCTGGATCAAAAGAATGAGTTTGCCCAGATCTGTTCTAAATGGTGCACCTTTGTCTCGTTTTATACCAAAACATTTAAGCTAAACCCCCATCATCAAGTGGACTTAAGCCCCCCATACACCTTACAATCTTTCCATACAATTTCTGTACAATCAACTTTTTTTTAACCAAAACCATGTAATATGATGATCTTTCTTATCCTTCCAATCACTATGTATTCTATCAGGGAGGCCACTCAACTACACAGTTGTTGGTAGATCTAATGGAGATTGTATGGATCGATCTTAAAGTGTATGGGGAGCTTAAGCTAAGATGTTCTAATGCTAACGAACTAACAACTACATTAGGTAATTGAAACAGATACCTAACTACACAATAATAGAGATAGAGAATAGAGATAGTCACACATTTTTTTTATTTGTGAGGTTATTGCAAAGCTCCTGAACACAGTTTAGTCATCAACATTGCTGGAGATATAGAGAAGAGTTGTGGGAACTTTACAAAAATTTATTGTTCTAGCATATGTAGTTTTTGCATAAATGTAGTTAAAGTAAAGTTAAGTAGAAATTTCTATTTGTCTTTGAAACAAATTTATGCACAATGTTATTCTTGTGCGCAATTTAATTAAAACAAAATTTTTAAGCTCGGCACCCATCATCAAGGGACTTCATGTCTGGCAAGTCCTAATGTTAAGGACTAAAAAAGGTGTTTGAACATAGGGATACCTAACCACATTCAGGGCCCTTTCACACTATATGTGTTGCGTTTTTATAAACACACGTGTTTTTACAGTACTGCAATTTCTCATAGAAAACCAATGTTACCATCCACACTACATGCATTGCGTTTCTAAACATTTTTATTTGATTAACCAAAAGTCATCCAAATTGATTGTAATCTGAGAAGTGTCTTGATTGGTTTGCCAAGAACATTTCTGATAGTGCAACCATTTAAAAAGATCAATGTGGCTGTTTGGTGGTAAAAGAAAACTCCATAGAATTGGCATTGTTCAATGTGATCTCCGACCAATACAAATAGACCCCCATTTCAAAAAGGGAGGGGGGCACAATCCTACACACCTATTAAAGCGGAACACCAGATCCTCCTACACCTTGAGGATGTGTTTAGGAAAGTAGGTGCATGCTCATTGCCCCCCTTATCCCTGGTTGGCCAGATATTTATTTAAGGGGGGCATGCTATTTGTTGCCCACACCTTTCTGGGCTTTGCCAGGCTATACCTGGGGGGGTCTGGTATAGTCTGCAGGGGGTGAATGCACCCTTCTAGTCCCTATGCCAAAGATGCTGTAGTGATGGATTGGGAGGGGAACACTGTGCCATTTTGTTTTTAATCCTATAAACATTGATTAAATAAACTCCTTTTTGCACATGCAACTGCAAAAGGGGTCCTGTCCCACAAATGTTCTATACCAGACATGTCAAACACAAGGCCCGCGGGCCAAATTCGGCCCGCCAGGCCTTGCAATGTGGCCCGCGCTGTCATCACTGCACGCCGGGTGGCGTGGCTGGCCGCATACTGACAGGACGTGTCTCTTCAGAGCTCCGCTCGATCCCGCCACTAATCCCCTCTAATCCAGCTGATTTTTAATACAAAGGAACCCCCCAGCATCCCAGGGGATATACACTATAGCTCCACTATACCACCACGGAGCTCCGGCGCGACTTTCGGTGAGAGGCCCAAAATCGAGGCCGCGGCTCGGGCCTAGGCCGTACCTTCTGGCGAGAGGGCGCCTCAGAACCAGCATCAAGAGGCACCGGAGCGGTTCATATGCTGAGAGGAACGTACCACCTGCGCTCCGGTTTTCCCACAGTGCGGCCTAGTGGAGGGTCCAAAATCGAG
>CM070033.1:87662311-87679085 GCA_036250615.1 Ptychadena robeensis
TGTTCAGTAAACCATTCGGCCCGCGATTTAGGCTGGATTTTAGATTTTGGCCCCTTCTCTTATTGAGTTAGACACCCCTGTTCTATACGGTCTGTAAGGCAGTAGTTTGAGGTGAGGTGCCCCAGATTACAGGAACACAGAACATTGCATACACATGTGAAGTGTGACAAATATTATCTTTTTTACATCTGAAACTTCTGAAGAAATGTGTATGTCTTATGTATTTTCAAGAATACAGCAATGCTCATAAAAAGATTTTTTGCCTATTAGACCCTGTCTACATCAGTGATACCCAACAGCAATTTGCCAATGTTTATGGTGGCCTAATCGAATCTAAGATTGATAGTGCAAAAGTCGACCTGTGATGGCTAGCTAATCTATCTTGGTATTTCGCTCGATTCTTAGCCAATCATAGTATGGATCATGCGGACAGAACTAAGGAATGGAATCGATCGGTTGTGACTCGATCATATTATGGTTTCCAAAA
The DNA here is from genome assembly GCA_036250615.1 of Ptychadena robeensis. Taxonomy (NCBI): domain Eukaryota; kingdom Metazoa; phylum Chordata; class Amphibia; order Anura; family Ptychadenidae; genus Ptychadena; species Ptychadena robeensis. The sequence goes on from CM070033.1 coordinate 87,662,799, forward strand.
TTATCGCTTTTTTAGATCATTAAAACAGAAAATTGAGTTGTGTATGCCCAACTTCATTCTCTTCCTCTTAGCACAGAGAACCAGATATCTGCTCATGGGTTAAGGACCTTCATTGGCTCTGTCCAGCTGTCCTGGGGGAATCCCCCCCATGTTCTTGAGCCTATTGACACAGCAAACATTTTGGCAACGGTATGTAATGATGAGCGGACACTGATTGTAATTTATTAAAAACCAATTGTTATTTATTTATTTATACATACTATGCAGCGCTGTACAGTAGAGTTGAGAGACAACACACAGGTACAGGTTATAACACAGGAGGTGTTGATGACTGACCCATCGGGCTTACAATTGTAGAGGTTGGGGAAGAGAGTATACAAAAGGTAGTTGTTGATTAACAACTACCACTACTTCAGGCTATGTTTTGATGGTGTTATCGCCTCCATCAGGTCCCCCTGTGCAAAGCGCATTCTTTTGGCGGGGACCCGATCCACATTACCTGTCTGCCGCAGCGGCTGTTCACGTGGCGTTCTGACGATGTGCCAGAAGGAAGATCAACGTAGTGCAGTATGCCAACCTCCAGCCAGCGGATCAGCAGAACGCCTTTAAAACAGCTGCTGCTGCTGCAGGCAGGTAATGTGGATCTGCAAAAGAAATGGTTGGCATGGCACAGGGGGACCTGATTAAGCTGTTCAACCATAGTCCAATTGACCAGATCAATATCCCAGAAGTTTCACAGACTACTATACTCTGTTTATAGAGTATTTAATTATTTTGAAGCAGTTTACTTACTGTATGCTTTGATCATCTGCCTACTAACCCATAATGCAGAACCAATACTCACCCACCATCCAGAAGCACCTGGTGGCTCACAGCTCCTTTGTCCAGCATCATAAGCTATCTCTCAGCTATGTCAGCATGTATGACCTCCCACACAGCCCCTCGTACATTTGGGTAACCTAAAGCTAGCCATACATGGTTCAATTGACATCAAATCGATCATCAATTCGATCGAAGTTTTCGATCATTAAAACGTATGTCGATTGTAATTTAATCGTTTTTAATCGTAATCAAAAAATGATTGTCACAGAGTGATCAAAAAGTGATCAATGATGGTCACAGAGGGATCAAAAACCCATAGGTCATATCTTTGCATTTTAATCCAGTACATTATAATCGTGGCAAAAGGACACTGGGGGACACACATTACATTAGGAGATGTATTCACAGAGATTGCATTTGCATACTTGTGTCTCAGTGAACAGACACACAAGCCATTACAATGCATGCTTGCATGGTTTAAATGACCCTCCTCCCAGAAGTTACAGTATGCTAATTGATTGAATCGAATCTCAATTGGACAGGTCAAACAACAGTACAAAAAATGAGACACAATGAGGGGACAATCAATCAAAATTTTCCAACTGGTCCGATCAAATTTCGATCGAGCAAAATGACAATTAAAATCGAATTTCAACGATCGTACCATGTGGACATGCTTCAATTTTCAATCGACCAACTAAAAAAATTGATCGAATTACATTGATTGTACAGTCAATTGAACCATGTGTGGCTAGCTTTAGAGAGGACAGATAAGAATCCTTTATTAAAGTACAGACAGCATATCCCTCCTGGAGGGAATGCCTGCCTATTGGTAAGGGCCCCCATACACCTTTAGATTTCTGTCAGATTTCCATTAGATCTCCTTTTGTTTTACCAAATCCATGTAATATGAGGGACTTTCTAAACTATAAAGTCTACCTGTGTTCATTCGCAGAGGATCTAAAGGATATCTAAAGGTGTATGGGAAGCTTAAATTATGAGTGCAGGTCAACTCTGGTGTCATCCATAAATATTTGAGAGACTAGAGAAGGTGTCACATGGCCGTGCTTGAGTTACATGTAACACGCCTTATACAGGAGAAGGCTCGCTCCAGTGTGTGCTCACACTCCCCTCCTCTGTTCCCACATGGAAAGCAGGAGGAAGCGACGTCATATGGAGGGTGCCGACTGACGCACAGCGTCCATGCACACTCGCTCCGGGCACGACTCCCCTCACTAGACTAACGTGTGTTGTGTTTCTTTTTTATTTCCCCCCTCGTTCTCAGTGACGCTCCCGGCTGCTGATTGGTGGGGGCAAGTAGAGAATCAGCCTTGCTCCGCCTCCTCACCGTATTCCCCGCCCCTCAGACGGTGAACTGAGTAGTAGCAGCGAGCACTTGGGTTAGGTGAGTTGCAGGCCGGCGTGTGTGTCATGTGAGTGTGCGGGGACGAAGGACGGGATGGTGGCTGCCTTGTCGGGGTGGCTTGGACTGGCATGTTGTGGGGTGCCGGGTATGAGCGCTAAAAACGTGTTGGGCCGCCGTGAGGGTGTTTGGTGTGTAGAGGGGGCCTGTGCGGGTATTGCTGACCTTCCATGTCGGAGCCCCGGAGGATGTAGCGGAACCGCGCCGCCAATCACACGAGTGGGCAGCTGAGATTTGTCCCAGGTCACGTGCCTGCCTGTCACTCCAGTGACCGAGAGAGCGGCGGTGACCGAGCAGCGATGGCCGGGCCTGGAGGCTATAAATAGACGCTGCCATCATGGAAGCTATTTCTGTGCGGACCCGTGTATTTATACGTTTATATATGGAAGTTCGGGGTGTGCACGTGCTCGCAGCTCCTGGCGGTGAACTTGCTGCCTGCTCTTTGTCCTCTGTAGCCGTGCACGGCCCAGCACCTCGGTGTCACGCTTTCACCTTCAGGCTGTAAGTTTCCCTGGCCCTGCCCGGTCAATGAAATGAGGGCATGTGCGGCATGTGTGACCCGAGGTGCTTTCTCCAAGGTCACCCCAACCTGCCCTACTTCTCTCTATCAAAGGTCATGGCTGTCCTTCCTGCTACAGGTGATTGCAGTGCCATGTGTGCCTTGTCACCAGGTCATGTCTACACAGGCAATGCCGAGTGCCTGGCTTCTCCATGGGGTCCACATTTTCTGAGCAGTTTCCTACCTGTGTTGGGTCACTTGGTTTCCTCGTGAAATTCTGACTGCATATTACACAAATGATGTAGCTGGAAATGCCATTTTTTTGGTTTCTTGGAAAGCCTTTGCTATAGACATTTCTTCTCTTGCTATCCATGAACCATGTGTGTCGCTGGCCTGTACATTCCAAGGCTGGCCAACTGCCATGGCTGCCGGATCATCTCCAAATTTGGTGACACACTTTTGTGTCCGATTCTGGTCATGTGCATGTTCTCACTGAGAGCACTTGTGTAGCGTCTGTGACACCAACCGGGTTTCCCATGCTTCTAGCACAGTTGTAGTCTTCCAGGTGACCTTTCATGTGCCCAACTGTCAAGGAGCTTTTCTTGTTTCAAAACCGTTTTGTTTGTTTTAATTTTCTAATTCATTGTTTCTTATAAGAACTTGCTACAAGTATTAGTAACTGTAGCAGTTCATTTTCCTGATGGGGACAAGTTATATGTGCCTTGGAGAACAGTTAAAAAAAACCAAGTTCACCATTTTTTTACTTTGTAGTAGAAAGTGACCAACCAAAAAGCTCTTTTTACCCCGGTATCAATAAATCTTAATTTTTAAAAAAAAAATAGGTTTAAAATTATATGGGATGTCAGAAGAATATGTAATGTCTCAATTCTTTGGATCTTTTGAAATGGTTAACCACCTAATATATATTTTCACACCTGTCTTAAGCCCCCCATACACCTTTAGATCCTTTAATACAACTTCCATTAGATCTACCAACAACTATGTAGTGCCTCCCTGATAGAATTCATAGTGGTTGGAAGGTTAAGACGGTCCTCATATTACATGGTTTTGGTAGAAGAAAAGTTGATGCCCCGGAAGTGTGGCTTTATTTCCAATGTGTTCAAGGGACACTGATCATTAGGGCAATTAGTTATTCTCTGCAATAGGGATACACAGAGTAATAGAGTAATACTTGGCCAATCCATTTTGTTTTGGCTCCTGTGAGTTTTCACATTCATGTAGTATTAACTTTGCGCATTATTATATAAACACTTTATCTCCCAGGTTGAGTCTGACTTATATCATGTTCTCAGAGAGAGAGCCTGAAGGTGGGTTTACACCAAGATTTTTTCGTCCGACAGATGGACGATGAACGATTTTTCTTTCATTGTACAAAAATCTGAAACGGCCATTTGCTCCGATGGATTTTTTTGTTCGATATCGGACAAAAAATCATCCACAAGGTGGTCGGACATGTTGGTAAACTTTCATCTGTCGTTTATTTTTCGTTTATCGTTTATGTAAAAAACGAACGCTCCTTATTTCACTCGATATTTTTTTTCCTATCACTTCCTAAAAAAAAAAAAAAAAAAAAAAATCTGAAAGATTTTTCATTCGTGTTTCCAACGATTATTTTCATTCGATATTTGCGTCGGTTGTACAAAAAAAAATCTAATTGCCTTTGATAAATGGTAGAACGAAAAAAAAAAAAAAATCGAATCTGAAGTTGAACGAAACAAAAATCTTGACGTGTAAACCCACCTTTAATCCCGGCACAGATGTCTCGATGCTGTGAATTGGCCGTGCACCCTCTGTGTTCTGGCATTTACTTTGGATGCTGGTTCCAATCCAAAGTAAGGAGATTGATCTAAAATTTACGGACAAGTCCGTAATTTGTTAGCTCGATTCATAGGTGAATTTAAGGTTTGCACTTTAGATTTGCGGCAGATCGACCACTGCGAGCGTGCGGTTGATCTGGGGCAAACTCGGCTGCAAATCTAACCGACTATGCCCAGTTTTAAAGTACTAAATCTTGAGGAGTGCTCATCAGGGTACCCTCCCTGCTATTACTGCATATAGGTTTTAAACTCTTCTGTGCAAAAGTGAACATTGTCACTAATAAGACACCAGTGATACAGACATTGTAGAAAACGTTCATAAATTGTAGATGTGCTCTGTTATTAATGATAAGGAAAACATTTACTACTTTTAGTAGTAAGCCATGTGGAGCTGGAAGTTTCAGACTGCTATGCTATGCAAAAAAACCACTCCCAATAAAAGACCCTATAAGTAGTCGTAGCTGTCATACAAAGATATGTGGAAAGGGTTAATGTAAACCTACTTTGCAGATCATATTTCAAGTTTAAGCTGGGCTGTGTCAAATGTTCAGCTCTGGGTGTTTTTGTGGGGTATATACATTTATTTATATGATGGGTGGCTAGTCTGAGATTCAAATGTGTTCTGTTTTCTTTTGGGTTCCTTTGGGGTTATTCTGGCCTTCCCATCACCAGCTGATGCACCGTATTTAAACTGCCATATTTTATTTGTAACCATTTTCTATCTCAAAATATATTTATCGCAATGCGTTGGTTAACAAGCAAAGGGATTTCAAGTTTTAAGGTTGTTGTGGTTTTTTTGTTTCAAAAGGGACCAGACAGACTTAGGTATGTATCCATAACGCAGTTTATAATCTTAAACTGCATTTCAGCTGTTCTCTTTTTGGTATGTCCTGTGAAGGCCAATGATTCCTCAGTTGGACTTTTTGAACCAGCTGCTGTGTTGAATGCTGAAAGTAGTATAAACAAAACCCATGCCTTCAGCTGTTTGCTGCTGTATGCAAGACAAGTGGGGGTTGTACATTGTAAAAGTTAATGGAAAGGATGTATTTTATTACATTTGAAGCCTCTTTTAAGTGTGTGCTAATAAAACCACCAATTTGATTTGTACATTTTTTTCAGCTAAAATTAAAATACAAAACTTGTATGGAAAGTGTTGTAAACAAAGCTTTTATTTAAGCAAAGCACTGAGGTATCCAAAACCAAATGCAGAATCAAAATGAGGCTTTTCTGATTTTAAGGCTGTTCATTGGGGTAAAAGTAGGAGAAATGATTAGCTTAAGATACTTAAAGAATAAAATAAAAAGCCACCGTTGATAAATGATAAATTGTGCACTCTTAAATGTGCTTCAATGCAAAACATGTACCAAAAACTCATTACTGGCTTGTTATGCTTATGTGTTTTTTTTTGTTTTTTGTTTTTTTTTAGGTGAGAAAAAAATAGAAATTTCTGGGTGCTGCTATAGGCCCAATAAAAGCTAAACTTAAGCATGTGCATGATTCTTATACAGTTTTACCTGTTACCTTTGGTACTGAAATTGTTTCACTCAAAGCTGTGAGCTAGTTGCACACTGCCCATGGACTAAAAGTTGCAGACACAACCTGCCCCACAGTGTTTTAAGCACAGGACCCCATCTTGGATGTGTTGCAGTTTTTTTTTCGCGTCCTTCCAATTCAAATGAATAGGGCACGTTACCACCAGTGCACGAACTGTGTCTTGGGGTGGCATGAGTGAGTGTTTGGCTCATATCCTTGCTTTGAGGATTTGGATTCCAACCAGGCCACCTGATTTATCACTGGATTTAAATGTTCCATCAGTGAGTCTTGGTGTCCTATATGGGTTATCCTGTATGTGTGAACAAGGAGAAGCACAATAGGTGCTTGCATTTCTAGATGTTCCTTATAACGGATCAAGTGGTTTTTCTCATTAATTGTTCCTGCTTGTGCGCTGTATCAACAAAGCCACTCCATGTAATTTGGCATGAAGTTCTTTTCTGTCTTGGAGTAGTTTTCAATGTAGGGGTTTTTTTTTTATTGCCCAGTGAGACACGCAGAAAAGTATTCTGCAGCTATAAAACCTATTTTGTTTGCAAAAGCCTTCCAGTGCTTACCCCCTTATCACTAGAGAAACCTTGGTATAGTTAAATTGATCTACTGTTGTGCTTCTGCATAGGAAGCATGAATTATAGAGTAACTTGGGAGATAAGCTGCTGAGAAGGATGGGCAGCATCATATACAGTGGTGTGTGTACTGTATGACTACCTTTACCTGATGAGAGGAAACTGATCATACTAATGCTACTTCAAAAGTAATGGTGCTACCAGGTTCTAAGTTCTTAGTTATTTGTAAATGTAGCAGTACAGTGCAATTACCCATGTTGCAGTCTACATAAATGCCTTTAAGGAAAACATATTCTATAGGTCTTGGCTTCTAAACCTTTCTAACTGTATTTCTGTTCACTTTTTTCCTCCTTCTACCCAACAAACCTGCAAATAGACCTACAAAATATTGTAGGAACTGTACAGTACTGTTTATTTCCAGCATTTTGGGGGATTCAAATGTAATGATATATTTGTACTTGATTTTAAATCTATAAGCTCTGAAAGAAACGGTGCATTTTGGTTCTCCCATAACTATGGGACTATACTATTGACTATAGCACTATAATGAGGGAAATAAGTATTTGATCACATGCTGATATTGTATTGACCTCTGGTAAAGAAATTGCCAGTCTGTAAAAATTATGTGAGGTTTATTGAACATGTGAGAGACTGATTAACAGAAAAACCCTCACCAACCCAGTGCACAAAAAGTAAGAGATTGATGTAAATTTCAATAGGGGTCAAATACTTATTTGCCTTGTCAGGCTCTTGGAAGTGCTATCATTCCTTCCTTGTTACAGTATGTATAAAGTATAGTATGCAACATAACAAGCTACCATGGCCAAGATCAAAGAGAGTTGTCTAAGGGTGTCTGGGACAAGTGTGTAGACCTACTCAAGGCTGGACTGGGCTACATGACTATTGCCAAGCAGCTTGGTGAGAAGATGACATTTGGTGAAATGATTCTCGGAAGAAAAAAAAATACTTCAGTCTGGAGCTTTATTGAAGACCTCACTTTCTGAGAATGGTGATGAAGCAACCTAAAAGTGAAGAACTTGGCAATGACCTTCCAGCATCAGAGACTATAGTTGCCAAGAAAACAATTGATAACACTATACTGTGAAGGACATATCTGGCAGCACCCTGCTGAACACAAGCACATATACACGTTTATCTGCAGTATTCCAATGAACAACTGTATGATCCAGCCAAGTACTGGGTTGTGTGATGTGGTCAGATGAGACCAAAATCATACTCTTTGGTACCAGTTAAACTTGCAATATTTGAAGAAGGTGGAATGTCTAAATACCTCAGAAACAACATTCACACCGTCTAACATGGAGGTTGCTTAATGCTTGAGGGGGTTCACTCCAAATGGCACAGGACAACTTCATGACATAGAAGATATGATAGATGGGACCATGTGCTGTCGAGTCTTGAGTGAACATCTCATTTCCTTAACCAGCCAATTAAAGGGGTTGTGGATGGGAATTCCATTTTGACAATGATAAAAAATTACAAGGGCAAGGCAAAACAAGTGGTTCAAGAAGCAAAGGAATATCCTGGAGTGTCCAGACCAAACTCTCATAGTAAATCTATGGAGGGAGCTGAAGTTTAGGTTGCCAAACATCAGCCTCAAAACCTTACTGATTTTTGCAAAGGGAAGTGGTACAAAATCTCTCCTAAGATGTTGCAAATCATGTAGTTAACTCAAAGAAACATTTTGCTATACTTCGATGCACTGATTGACATAAAATATAATGGAATAATCTTTAGAACTATATAATAAAGTCTGGTTTTAAAAAGCAAAACAATACAAAATACTTCCGGTTTGTTTACATTAGCTGGGTTGCAGCTGTGGTTCAGTATAGCACTGCAGGCCACCTAGGGTCAATGCATGGTACACAGGTTTCCAAAGGAAATCTTTCTCATTAGACCAGGGGTGGGCTTACTTTTTTGACTTGTGGCTTCTTAATTTGATTGAGAGGCAAGACCAAGTGCCTGAAATGGCTGCCTGGCATAGGCGTGCCAATCCCACGCATCATTGATGCTGGGCAAGTGCAGAATTATGTACTCTCCTCGCAGAGAAGGAGTGGAAGGAAGCCAGATTCTGTCCTCCTTTTTATTTTTTTTTTATTTTTTTTTTTTTTTACAAATGACAATGGGCCAGTTTATAAGCCATATGAGCTGGATCTGATCCCCTGGCCCTTAGTTTGCCCATGTCTGCACTAGGACCTACACTTGTGTTTCTGGTTTTCTCAATGCTACAGTTTTTTTGTGCTAGAGCAAAACATTTTTTTCCCCAAATGTTCCCACAACCCTTCTCTACATCTCCAACAATTTTGGTGATATCATTTTCAGAGCTAGTTGAAAAAGTCAGCTAGTTGAAAAATTCAGCCATCTCTAGTGTCCACTACTATTTTAATGTATTCATTTTAATTTTCCTAAATTATCCTTTTTGGGGTTGGTGTATGGCCTCAGAACTTAAACATTGCTGAAAAATTACATTACGTAATCCATCTAAAACACTCCATACATGTCCTTTTAGCTGTTCCAACAACTATGTAATGCTCCTCCCTGATTTGGTACATATTCATTGGAAGGTGTAGAAAGCTCCCCCATAGTACATGGTTTTGGTAGAAGAAAAGTTCATGGTACAGAATTTGTATTTGTAAGATGTATGGGGGCCTTTAGTCATGTTTTAGTAATACAATCTTAAGCACTTAAATATCTACAGAATTAATCACAGAAAATAAACACTGATTATAAATGCAAGTAAATAGGTAAACCGTTTTCCATATGGCATTATCCATATTTCAAATCTGTGCATGTATGTTTTTTTTTTTTTTTAATGAAATGGCCTTCAGCAGGTGGAACCAAAAGCAAGTGTGGGTTATGCAACTGTAATATCAGAATTTGAATAGTGCAGCAAGAGCTTGTGTAGTGGGAGGAAGATTTGTATAGAGTGAGTGGGAGTCTAGAACTGCAGTTAACTCCACTAGCTTTTTTTTTTTTTTCTTATAGCAGAGCTGTATGAGCAAAGCCTTTAATATATTGGTGACAGGTATAGACCCATCTAACACTAATGTCCCATCTCAACCCACTGCCAAGAAAATATAACCGATCCTTTTTAGGTTTCAATGTTTTTATTTACGAATAAAGGAAAAACTGGCAAAATGAGTGGGGGTTTTGTTTTCAGTTTGGGCACTCGGTCACTGTCCTAGAACAAACCATTATGGGAACTTGTATTGGGTATGCATAAAGTCAGTCTGTCCACTGCAAGAAAACTTCCACCAATGATATGAAACATAATAATTTTGGTGCTGTGTTACAGCTGGAGATGCCTACTAGGATGGGTTTTCTTGAAGGAAACACTTTCTCATGTCTTAAGATTTGCAAAAGGTTATATTTTGTTTAGTACATATTACTGTTTATTTGTAAAACTTTAATACATGAGAAAGTAAAGCAGTGCTGGTTATCAAGTGACCTCAGAGAAGTCATTGGTTTGCCTGCAGCTGAAGTTGTGATTTAATAAGTTTACATACCCTGGCAGAGTTGTTCTTCACATGTTTACCATGAAAACACAAGTGATCGGCCAAAACACAACATATTTACTTTAATGGGAATTCAACTTTAAGACAGCGTAGCAATAAAAAAAAAAAATTAAGAAATTCTTTTAAAAGTAGGCCTTCTATTTCATAAGAATTTTTTGCCCACTTTTGTATCTGTGACAGATGTAGCCTAGGGCTTTGTAGAAGACTCTGTGTCATGTAAATTCAGGGGTTGTCTTCCATAAACCAAATGGCTAAAGCCCCCCATACAGGTTTAGATTTGAACTCAATTTGTTTTTTGGCCAATCGACCACATGTGATGTCATCATGCCAGTCAATCGGCCGAAAAAACAGCAGTGGCTGTTCTCGTTTTCATGATCCGGAGATTGACGTACTGCACTACCTTCCGGTGGATCGGCAGGATGAGAACAGCCGCTGCTGTAGACAGGTATGTGGATTGGCTCTGCCAAGAACGGAGTGGAGACAAACTATTTAGATGGGGACCCAACCAAAGTAATTACATCGATTTGAGAAATAAGTCATGTACTTAATGGCTTAGATCGATTTTTGGTGGCTGTCTTCGGCCCGAATAACAATTTCAAGCTTTAGATTTTTACCAGCAAAAGAATACTTACAAGTGATGCCAAAGCAAAAATAACCTGGGTATGATCCCTGGATTAAGGTTTTGCATGATTAGCCATATTTAAAAAATGAAACTGTTGTGTTGCTCCACAACTCCTTTACACCAGCATCTTCACTCTTGCACTGATTTTCCACTGTATTAGATCGTTTGCTATTTTGATTGCACAAGTTAATTGAATAAAAAATTGATGGGTTTATGGCTAGCTTAAGGAAAAAGGTTTAGGTGAGGTCTTTGTTTTCTGTGCTATCGTGACTATTGTTGCAATTGCAAATATCTGGTTTTGGCACTGGTTTTATTTTTGCATCAATCTGTGCCTGAGAGTAAATGTTAGGTCAGGGTGTTCTAATGCTATTCTTCAGAGTATGCTTGAATAGTCCAAAATATGTTTTGTGAGATGGTTTTTGAGGTTTGTTTGTTTTTATTTTTTTTGGTTCTGTACATTGCCACTTTTTAAAAATGAAACCGCTCTGATGGAGCACGTTTTCAGCTTTAATTCAGTTGGTGTTAGTATTTCTAAAAAAAAAATCCTTTTTCATATTCTACATACAGAGCTAGCTAGTTATTAACTATATTTTACAGCAAGTTATCAGCTGATGGCATTTCCAGTATTGAGCGGTTAGATGCCCTTTTAAAAGCTTTGGTTTCTTCTTTTATAGGTGTATATGGGGCCAACATTTATTTTGGATTTTAGTACCATATGGTACTCTATTACAGTGATTTCCCCCTCACTTTTCCCATCAACTCATGGAGCAAAGTGGCAAAAGATTCTCAGCAGAATAGAAAATCCAGAAACTATACTTTAATCCTTTTGGATACCAGACAACCCCAGTCCCAGCTTTTTTAAAGCTAAGTGGGCAGTTGGACAGTTTAGAGACCCATGCTGGTAAAAGCATAGATAATAAAACCTTTGTGCTATATTGACACCTCCAGACATATAAGGCCCTTCATAACCTATCTAGTAGCTTTAGGAGTTGGCCATTTGCTTTTATTAATGAACCCCTATTATTCTGCACTTCTGCAGATTTTTTTTGCCGCAGAAAGGATTTACTAGATTACCTATGACGCAATGTGCTGATGGAATCTGCTTGGTAGAATTATGCATGTACAACATCCTAAAAGTAATTTCTAATACTCCTGCGCATAGTTAGTGAAGCAGAGCTTCTACACAAGGTGGTGAATTTTTTTTTTTTTTTCTTGCATGGTTTTCCTGCTGACCATGGGGAAAACCCACAGTTCTGCCACCCCTGTATTCACCTATGGAAAATGACGTCCCAGTCTACACTGGCAGGTCATAACTGCGTTAGGAGGCAGCCACCTAGGTTTCTGGGGCTGCCTAGTGTAGACCCAGCCTTGGTCTTAAGTCAGTGATCTTGAGCACCTCCACCAAGAACTAATGTAATGAATGCATATGACATTCATTTAAATGTATTTTATAATCTAATTAAAATCTGCAGCTGCACTAGAACAATGCTGTAGAAAGAAAAATAAAATGGACATATAACACTAACTTTGAACATTCATATTCTGAAAACCTTTAATAGTACAATCATGAAACTTTTCAGGGTCCGTAATGTACCCCTACTACTACTTACACACTGAGTTTCACTCCTCCAAGCATTATTTGATAGCTGGACTTTTAGATGAAGTTTTACAAGTAAGTGTTGTAGCTAGGGGGGTAAACTTGGGGTGTAAGTAGTAGTACAGGTGTATATATAGCGTATATACTTAATAGACTACTTATACAGTGGCTTGTGAACTTTTCCACATTTTGTCACATTACAGCCACAAACATGAATCAATTTTATTGGAATTCCACGTGAAAGACCAATACATAGTGGTTTACACGTGAGAAGTAGAACAAAAATCATACTTGGTTCCAATTTTTTTTTACAATAAATAAAGTGGGGTGTGCATAATTTTTTAGCCCCCTGAATCAATACGGTGTAGAACCACCTTTTGCTGCAATTCTAGCTGCCAGTCTTTTAGGGTATCTCTCTACCAGCTTTGCACATCTAGACACTGAAATCCTTGCCCATTCTTCTTTTCAAAACAGCTCCAGCTCAGTCAGATTAGATGGACAGCTTTTGAACAGCAGTTTTCTGATCTTGCCACAGATTCTCAATTGGATTTAGATCTGGACTTTGGCTGGGCCATTCTAACACATGGATATGTTTTGTTTTAAACCATTCCATTGTTGCCCTTGCTTTATGTTTAGGGTCGTTGTCCTGCTGGAAGGTGAACCTCCGCCCCAGTCTCAAGTCTTTTGCAGACTCCAAGAGGTTTCCTTCCAAGATTGCCCTGTATTTGGCTCCATCCATCTTCCCATCAACTCTGATCAGCTTCCCTGTCCCTGCTGAAGAGAAGCACCCCCAGACCATGATGCCACCACCGTATGATCCGCCACACATAGCGTTGTGCATTTTGGCAAAAAAGTTAACTTTTTGTCTTATCTGACCCGAGCACCTTCTTCCACATGTTTGCTGTGTCCCCCACATGGCTTGTGGCAAACTGCAAACGGGACTTCTTATGCTTTTCTTCTTGCTACTCTTCCATAAAGGTCAACTTTGTGCAGTGCACGACTAATAGTTGTCCTATGGACAGATTCCCCCACCTGAGCTGTAGATCTCTGCAGCTCGTCCAGAGTCACCATGGGCCTCTTAACTGCATTTTTGATCAGCGCTCTCCTTGTTCGGCCTGTGAGTTTAAGTGGACAGCCTTGTCTTGGTAGGTGTACAGTTGTGCCATATTTCTTCCATTTCGGAATGATCGATTGAACAGTGCTCCGTGGGATGTTCAAGGCTTTGGAAATCGTTTTGTAGCCTAAGCCTGCTTTACATTTCTCAATAACTTTATCCCTGACCTGTCTGGTGTGTTATTTGGACTTCATGGTGTTGTTGCTCCCAATATTCTCTTAGACAACCTCTGAGGCCGTCACAGAGCAGCTGTATTTGTACTGACATTAGATTACACACAGGTGCACTCTATTTAGTCATTAGCACTCATCAGGCAATGTCTATGGGCAACTGACTGCACTCAGACCAAAGGGGGCTGAATAATTACGCACACCCCACTTTGCAGTTATTTGTAAAAAATGTTTGGAATCATGTATGATTTCCGTTCCACTTCTCGCGTGTATACCACTTTGTATTGGTCTTTCACATGAAATTCCAATAAAATAGATTCGTGTTTGTGGCTGTAATGTGACAAAATGTGGAAAAGTTGAATTGGGTCGAATACTTTTGCAAGCCATTGTACAGAAGACAGACAGGTGAAGAGGAGCACTGTCATAAGCACACCTCTGCCTTTAGCCCCCAGTATAGATATATAGACTTCATATAAAGTGCAGAGGAGAAGGGGAGCACGGTCCTATAAGCACAGATCTGTCATGAACTCATATTCTACATATATAGACTCCATATATTGTACAGGCAGGAGTCGGTAAACATTGTCCTATAAGCACATCACTGCCAGCATAGATATATAGACTTCATACATAGTATAGACAGGCAGGTAGGTGCCGATGAGCAATGTCATAAAGCACATCTCTGCTATAAACTACCAGTATAGATATATAGACCCCATAGAGTACTGACAGGCAGGTGGGAGGTTTGGCAACAGTCATCAGTAGTGATATACAGTGGAGGAAACCCCTCACTGATTTTGTAAGTTTGTCCAATGACAAAGAAATGAAAAGTCTCAGAACAGTTCCTGGCAGAGGGAGGAGGGTTGTCGTAAGGATTCACGATGGATGGCTCCGTCCATTTTCAGTGGTACTTGCCCTAGCAGAGAAAAAACACCCAAAGCAAATGTTTCCACCCCATGCTGACGGTGGGGATGGTGGTTTGGGGGGGTTAGGCAGCATTTTTCTTCCTCCAACACAGCGAGTTGAAGTTAATGCCAAAGAGCCTCTATTTTGGTTTTATCAGACCACAGCACCTTCTCCCAGTCACTCTTAATCATTCAGGTGTTCATTGGCAAACTTCAGCGGTCTGCAATTTGCCTTCCTGAGCAGGGGGAACCTTGCGAGCCCTGCAGGATTTTAATCATTGCGGTTGTCGGGGTTTTAGTTTGGGTTGTTGTTTTTTGTAATGTGTTCCAATGGTTTTTATTGGTGACTGTGGTCCCTGCTAATTGAGGTCATTATAATCCTCCCGTGTAGTTCTAGGATTGCTTTTCACCTTTCTCAGAAAACATTGACACCACAGGATGTGAGATCTTGCGTGGAGCCCAGAGCAGAGCGAGGTCGCGATTGATGGTCATTTGTGATCCTTCCATTTTGCGAACAATCGCACCAACAGTTGTCAATTCTCTCACTTTTGCTAATGGTTTTTGAGCCCATTCAGCCTTGTTGCCGGTCTACAATTTTGGTCTCTGACATCTTGGACAGCTTTTGGTCTTTTCCCATTTGTGGAGAGTTCTGAGTCTGTTGTTGATTGATTGATTTCTGTGGATCAGGTGTTTTTATACAGGTGACTGTTAGATCAGGGGTTTTTCTAATGAGGGTGGACTAATTGGTTAGAAGTGTCTAACTCACTCTGTTGGGAGCCGAACTTCTTATGGTTTGGTAGGGGTTTCAAAGGTACTTATTTCACTCAGGAAATGCAATCAGTTGCTATCTTTTATTTAAAGTTATTTTTTCGATTTTCCTTTTGATGTGCTATCTGCCACTGTTACAATAAACCTACCATGAAATGATACTGTTCTGAGACTTTATTTCTTTGTCATTGGACAAAATCGTGAGTGGGTCAAAATTTGTCCTCCACTGTATCCATGTGCGGTATAGCCTCCCAGTGACATTGTCAGTTAATTCTGCTATTGGAAAGGGGACCCAAAAGGGGGGAGTCTGATCTCAAACATGTTCCCTAGAAAAAAAGATCAAGGATCGGTGTTCCATCTTGGGACTTTAAGTTGGGAAAGTATCACAAAGGAGGGCAATTTAGAAAACATCACATATTATTTTTAACGTGATTGCATATATGTTTTTACCACCACATCGATGTATGGTACATGTGGTGGTTGGTAATTGGTGACGTTTGGTTGTGTGTCTTTTAAATATACCCCCTGGACTGAAATGAGTGACTGGATTTTTAACGATTAATAAAATTTTTTATACGTATCATTTAAACTCTTTCAGTTGAGTGTTCTATAATGTGCCCCATTTGTGATACTGTCCCCATTAAGTCCAAGTAGGGAACCCGATCCTTTGATTATGTTTTCTATGTGATTTTAGGGAGTGGGGACCATGTATCAAAAACCTACCCTCAATCTTTTACATTTGTCTGTATCAAATGTTCCCTGTCATATAGCAGAAATTAACGGTCAGTGTGCACTGATGGGAGGGGGGGGGGGGGGAAGACGTCATTTTCAAGGGGATTACTGCTACTCTGATATTCTGTGTGTACAGGTAAGCTG